>NNCF01125877.1:87387-163924 GCA_002313205.1 Laupala kohalensis | reverse complement strand
GAAACAGGAACCCGTCAGAGTCTCATCGTACGAATCTCTTGAAGCTAATTGCTACTGTAGGAAAGTCTCACCTCCGAGTTTGAGAAGTAATTCTAATTGTTATTGCCAGAATAACTGGACGCAGACCAGGAGTAAACACAATTGCCATTGTCCTGAGGTCTCACAACGGACCAATAAACGGTCGTTGTTATTCGAACCGGAAGGGGGTCCTCGTCTAAGCTATAAGCCGAAGCGTCACGGTAAGAAACGGAAACAGGAACCCGTCAGAGCCTCATCGTACGAATCTCTTGAAGCTAATTGCTACTGTAGGAAAGTCTCACCTCCGAATTTGAGAAGTAAATCTAATTGTTATTGCCAGAATAACTGGACGCAGTCCAGGAGTAAATACAATTGCTATTGTCCTGAGGTCTCACAACGGACCAATAAACCTGAACCCATTCCTGGTTTCTCATCTTCGAATGTTCCTAGGGGCGACTCATCGGCTATAAACAAACCTCATAATATTCGTCGTCTTTCATCTTCGGATGTAGTTAGGGGTGTCTCAACAGTGCAAGACAAAGATGACACCCATCTTAGTTTCTCATCGTCGGATTTTGTACAAGAATCTAGATGCACTTGTCAAGAAAGCTTACCGGTGATGAACACACGTGATGGCGTTCCTGGTGTTTCATATCCTGGTTTTTCATCTTCGGATGTTGTTAGGGGTGTCTCAACAGTGCAAGACAAAGATGACACCCAACCTAGTTTCTCATCGTCGGATTTTGTACAAGAATCTAGATGCACTTGTCAAGAATGCTTACCGGTGATGAGCACACGTGATGGCATTCCTGGTGTTTCATATCCTGATGAAATTAAGGAAGTCCCATCGGCGATAAATAAACCTGACACCAATCTTGGTTTCTCATCTCCGGATAATATTCACAAACCTAGGTGCACATGTCAAGATGTTTCATCAGAGGTGAACAAACCTACCACCATTCCCAATACTTCACCTACGGGTATTAGCCATAAATCTAGATGCAAGTGTAAGGAATTGTTATCGGCGATAAATAAACCTGAAAGAGTTTACTATGATGCATCTGATGCGTCTTCCAAACGTCGATGCATATGTCTCGAGGTAGCATCTGTGATAAATGACCCAGATTCGATTCGTGTTCCTTCGGATTCAACGCTTCCAACTAGGTGCATCTGCGATGATGTCTTTTCGAAGCTTAGTGAACCCGCCACGTCTCTTCGTACCGCATGTTCGTGTCGCAAGTCGTCACGCTCATGCGATGAGATTCTGTCTTTCCTTGGAGAGGAAATGTCCAAAGTGGACTTGTCACAGAAACTCCCTTCGGACATCGCTGTAGCTGTGGCCGCCATCAAGAAGGGCAGGAAGGTTTCTCTGAGGGAACTGCAGAAGATGCTAGAGCGCCTCAGACACGTGGATCCGCCGTTTCTAGTGACGGCGTTTCGACCGTCGTTCAAATACTCGTACGCATTTGGTTCCCGCTATCCCGGCACTGTGTTCGGACACCGGGATTGCGCCCCTCATGTCAGACGAGTGCCGGCCGTTCAAGGGTGGCGCTGGGACCCAAGAGCACCCATCTACAGGCTGAAGCAGGTGAGACCTGCCAACACCGAAACACGTAAATATCCTCCTTTCCTTCTCACTGTACTATAATACTACAACATAAGGAAAGACCAGATGTGTCCAGTGCGGTTTAACCTTAATTTTATTGATCTATTTTATGCTTTTTGGCGAGGTTCAGGCCTGCTCTTCCACCTAACCGTTGAACTTGGCTAAAGGATGGGAAGGAGAGATGTTGAGTTGAATATAATGAAGATGAAGGGGAATTTTGAGACTCGGTGTGGAACAGGGAGCTCGTTATCTTATGCTGGGTGGTTTGTGTAACTATGGGTCTTCGTCATATTGAGGGATAATTTGTTTCCTCATCATACTCTTAATTAAGTAAAAATGGCAGATAAATGTTCCTAACATACTTGAAAATGCGACGTATGTCAAAATAAAAAGGAATTAACAATATTATGTTAATTATTTAAATAATTTTTGCCATGTCGCTAATGGTCTATTATGAAATATTACAAATAGGAACTCATATTTCATAAATAAACCATATTTGGTTCATAAATAACCACAAAGCTGTGAAATATCCATTCAGCATACATAATTTCATTCGCAGAATATTTTAGAGAGTTAAAAATAACAAAAGAGTACGTAATAAGCATGTTAACGCTCCAAACGCGTATTTTGAATTGGTCCGTTCAAAGGAACAAAAACGGTCCCAGACTCCCGCTTTCTACCAATGAGTAGAGAACCAAAGAAGTTGACAATTTGACGTCAAACGCTTTTTTCGTGATTTAGTCGGTAATAAATGACTATTTAGGTTAGTTTTGAACAGTATGTTAAATATGAATCTAATAACAAATGTACATATCTTTCTCGTTTAAAAAAATTAACTAATAACTTCAAAATCTAAATGTTATTGTGGTTTGTTGCAAATTATTTCCTATTTGTCATTTGTAGTACATTAAAATACGTTATTTAATAGTGATGACATTTATCTACAGAAAATAATTTATCAAATAAACAGAATGTTCAACCTGTCTTTCAGTAAGATAGATAAATTCAATACTCCCGAGGAAGCACAAAAATATTAGATGTGAAATAAATAGATCGACAGTCAACGAATAAAATATCTCTATCAAGGGTCATTTATAGATTTACGTTTTTGATGTGACCATTGCATAGCGCATATGAGTTGACCTGTGGACAACTTGGCAGCTCGTATGTAGGAGCAGTTAGTAAAGAATAGCCAATCCTCTTATATGTAGTGGGAGTCCAGCAATCTTCGTATAATTTAGGCTATATTTGCAATACTTTAGGTATACCGGATCACTTGGGTAAAAGTAGTGTAGGTCCAACTGTTCAAAGAGGAGTGCCGCTCCCATGGCAGTTCGGGAGCTTTACTCTCATACACGCCTGTGATGTTTCCGTGCTCGGCGTACTGTCAAACGAGTAGGGGAGGGGGTGGGATCAGATGGAGTTAATCGAAAAATCAAACGAGGAAATGAATTTGAAGCAACATAGGTGGTGGTAAAAGACTTACCGCATCATCAACAATTGTTATCTCTATGGAGGGGAAAATCATGGAGAAACATAGACAATTACGAACTGGCTCTTCCACCCCTTTATCATTGTGCTATCGTGTGCTTGTAATATTCATAATTACTTAACCATCCCATTTAAATAAAATTGGCGGTAGATTGTTTTTTTTTAGAAAATATTCGTATAAATCACGTATTTATTTCCTATAATGTATTAGTAGTTATTCCATATATTTCTAATATATTATCATGTAACCAAATAAAATGCTGAAAGATAAAGTATAATTTTGGGTTTGGACGTCGCGCACCTCACTCACACGTGAAGTTGCTCACTCCAACCGTTTACACGAGGAGAGTCGTGCCGGGGCGAGTCTATGCTATGCAGCTACAACTATCATATGTCCAATGATACTCGCCCCCCCGTCTCCTCGTCGCGAAGAACTTGCGCTGTAATCTTTTGATGCGCGGCCGCCCGAGACCAACAGCCTCACTTTGACTCTTGCGTCAACCCCATTGACACATATGATACATACCCAGCGATCTCTGCTGTGGCTTGTCCGTGATAACGTGAGACTGAATATACGGTTTGGTATAGCCCTCCTCTTCCGCACATCTGCTTGGAGGGTGAAATGACTTGTGAGCAACAGTCAATAGTCAGAGAGGAGAATCGAGTAGTACCCCCTTTCGAAGTCGATGTGCGAGAGAGACAGAGATCCCTAACTTCATTTTCCCCTTCGGACAACCAGTGCATAAGATTGCTGATCTAGATCATATATACGTCAAAGTAACTAACGACGAAACCCCTCGTGAGTCATACTTGACGTCTACACCCACTTTAATAAGTACAGGAATAAAATATCGAACATCCCGTTGATACTTGTTTATTTGCAAGCCATTTTTCTTCGTGTGATGCATGTCTAAAGCTGGTTTTAAAGAAAATAAATCTTCCTCGCAGCATATAGGAATGTCGGAAGGAGGGCCCCCCGTCGAGGGCACGTGGCGCCCCGGAGCGATCTGCAATTCGCTGCGAGACCGTGTCAAGGCGCCCCAAAGGGCTACCCGTCCTTTCGGTCAAGGAGTAAAGCCACGGCGTTTGTCGCAAGAACATCTGCCGCTCAACGACGAAGGCAAGAGTGGTAAAACAGACGACGATGAGACATTCGATCCTAAGCCCACTTTACACATCCATCGTTACCAGGGCGACTATTTTGTGTCCATGCATCCGGACGACATGGCCGGAGAGAATGTGCCGCTCCAGTTCCGAATCATCAACAAGGAGAAGAAGCCCGTCACTTGTCAAGACTCGGACTCGGAGCTAGAGATCGAGTTGTTCCAGCCCGGCGCCTTCTACACGCCGCCGAGAGCCGAACAGGTCGACATGAAGACGCAGTGCGAGGAGCAGTACTTGGTGGAGAACTACCAACCTCCACCCAAGATAATCGTTGCGACGGAGATTCCCAAACCCATCACACCGGATTCTGGGAAGAAGAAAGGAAAGGGGAAGAAAGGCAAGAAGGGGAAGAAAGGAAAGAAAGGGAAGAAGAAGAAATGATCCGCGGAGGTTTCGAAGAAGTAGTGATAAGATTTCATTAATTTAAATACTTATAGTAAACCGTTATATATTATTGGAGCGCTTTGTTTTCTCGTGTAATTTACTTTTATCGTATATACATACGTTTTGTACTGATGTATTATTGTTAATCAAATACACTATTCATTTAATTCCTCGTATTCTGAGCATTTTCTTTTCGGTATTCTACCTCAAATTTCTTAAAATAATGACGCAATCTGTCACCTAGGGACAAATTTCAAAAACATATCTTTTGAACAGAATTAGCGCATGTGTTTGCTAAGTGGCATGCGTTTCATGCAGCAGCAGCAGCAGCTACCGCTGGTTTGAGATATTCCACAAGCGCAAGTCATGACTACCCCTCCGGTGGCTATGGGGTTAGCATTCTTGTTCACGATCAAGTCAGTACGGCTTCAATTCCCGGCAGGGCCAAAAAATATTTGTAGCTTTTCACATGTCCCACTTCATATAGCTGTGAATACTGAAAAGCAAACCTTCCTTCCTTTATCCACCTACTACTACTACTACTACTACTACTAGTATCACTAAATCTTACTATTATTAACTACTACTACTAACACCTCCACGTGGGCCAAGTTGTTAGTAAACCAATCCAACTGACCGACCTACTACATTTCCCACTTACAAATACTACAAAAGAAAAAAGAAAAGAAAATTTATCCAGTAAAAGAATAAATTAATAAATGTTCAGTCATTAACCACTGGATTAGTGATATTTAGCCACTAAATGATAAAAAAATTACATTATTCCATTAGTGATTTAAATTGTCCGAAAATTGGTTCTGAAGGGTTTCTCGGATAAACGATATAATTATGAAACAGATAAAGAAAACAGGAAAAGCGGTATTTCATTATATAAATTACCCTCTTCTCGGGAATATTTTTGACGAGACGTTTCTGACTATCCTTGCCTTGCCATTATATAAAAGTGAAAGACCATACGAAGGTACAATAAATGGCTAACGAATTCTCAGCAAAAACTACAAATCCAAATTTTGTTAGTTCAAATCCCGCATAATACATCGATCACCGTGGAATTTTGGAATATCTTTCTTAACTTGGGTCGAATGTTTCCAGCATTTGGACAACCGACATTTCCAAATCGGATCCATTTTAAGAAAGATATTCCAAAATNATATATAACTTATTGTTAGAAAATAAATAACTATTGGAGAATTGCTACCCCCACCCCTTGGTCCACGAAGCGTCGTTCGAATAAATTTTGGAATTGAAAAAGAAATCAGATCCACATTCCTCACAATTAATGTCTCCTTGTTGTATTGCTCTAATTGCTTTCAAGTAATTCACTTCGTCTTGACCATGATGTAACCTCTACAGAATTACAAGTTCATCCAAGCCGCACTGGTTATTTCTTGAATTAACAAAGAATGGTTAACCCTTATGTGATAAGTTAGCTTGAGATAAAGAGACAAATAAAAAATAATCGTACTCATGCAATTGTATCACAGAATTAATTAAATTAATCACATTAAAATTATGATAAGAGATCATACAGTTTGTTTCTGTTGCGAAAAAGAAAATTACGTTGATGGTTCTTTAGATTTTAGATTATGTTAGGTAAATGTCCAATAAAAATGTGCAAATATTTTAAAAAATAGTTATATTGATGTGCAACTATTTACTCGTTAAAAACACTCCACTGTACTTTGTACCGGGCCCCTCGGCTCCCCTCCCCATTCGGACGGAAATTGATACGATGTCCATGAATTTATAACTTATTCCACAAATGAGATGGAAGATGAGCAATCATTTTTCTTAATGCCCCGACGATCATCGCGTAGATAGAAAAGTTAGGCCATAACATTTGTTTTCGGATTATACTAAACAATACCAAAATCTAGAAAATATTGTTCTTCATGCTTACCGTAATTGAAAATTTTTGAAAAACCCAAGTGGAATATTTTTCGGAAATTTATGTAAGTCCCTTGCCGCCTTCTCAAAGTTCCGAAAACTTAATTCGAATACGATTGGGTCAAGAACCACGTAAATCCTGAACGTGCCTTTTTATTCAATAAGCCAGAATACATGCATTCAAAATTCGCATTAAAAAAAGGAAGTTCCTGGCGTTGACGTCGACAGGGTGTCTATTGACCAATTTCCCCATTATTTGCCACACCCCTGCCTCTTCCACCGATCAGAAGTGCTATTTTCATTAGAGTGAAAAAAAAACTTGGACGTAATACGTAGTTCTATAAGGAATTGAAAAAAGCAAATATAGCAACACGACCCTCAAGTTTTCTTCGCACTGAGCAGTGAGGAGGAGTACATTTAAAAGTTCTATCGGAATAAAAATTGTTGACACCCGAAGCAAAATTGTATATCAAGGGGAATGTAATAATATAAATATCTTAAAAAATCTCAGAAGCAATCCGGGCCACACGCACAAATCCAGCAACATCCTAGTCTCATCACTGCAGCCAATCATAGCTCACCAGATGTCAGTCACACAATTGATCCCTTTCGCTTTCCTATAACTAAAGGCGGCTCCACACATTCGCAGGGCCGGATTTGAAGTTTTGCCACCCCTTTTCGTACCATTCCGGGGGGGGGGGTAAGTAATTTTTTTATGATGACAATTTTTATTTTATCGCATAATAACATCACTTATGAAAATATTTTTATTTTTTTTATTTTGGGTGTATTAAGTAAATTAAGTAACCCAACAACGTATTGGAAATAAGTTTATTAATCTCTTCGATAGATATCAACACATAAATACACTATTACTCTCGATTTGCCTGATAAACCAATGTTAAATATTACTGGTTCAATAACCTTATCTTTTTCATTTCCGAACATGTATAAAGTTCACTCTGATGGGATAAGCGGTCGAACGTATTAAAGAAATTTTCGAACAAAACTTACACGTGGGGGGAAGAATTTCATCGAAACTGGACCCCAACGCATATATTTATAAGTTATTAAATATAATTAAACATAATTATTGAAAAAATAATAAACTTTTTTATTAAAAACTAACAGAAAACTACATGGCGGCTTTTTTTAACTTACCATAAATATTTTTGTTGTTGTTTAAACAATAATTTTCTTTCAGCTTGCGCCCCCTGGCATCGTGCGCTCCTAGGCCCGGGCCTAGTGGGTCTAATGATAAATCCAGCGCTGGTTATTCGGCGAACCCCGAGCAACTGATCGCCGAATAGCGACTAGTGTGGGTGGGTTGCTCGTTATTCGTCGTATCACGAATATCGGTGCTCGCCCTTTCCCGCAGAGTGTCGATCTTTTGAGGCACATCAAAGGAAGCCGAGCATAAGCGAATATTCGCGAGTGACCTGTTCGTGGTTCTGTCCACATAAATAAATAAATAAATTTATTGTCAAAAAACAGTACAAACTGCGTATGACCACGTGGAGGGAAAAAAAACTAATTTACTCTCCGGAAGCAAGCAAGGGACCATCCCATCAATTCCGATCAAGGGCCCTAAGGCAGAGGCGGATTCAAAAAATTCAGCAAAAATTCCTAGATAAGATAAAAAGTTAGCTGCGAGTTATAATACTAATAGAATGTCAATATGTTTGTAATTTTAAGCAAAAAATTACATGTAAGTTATTATCGAACTATAGATTATTCTGAGTATAGTGCTTAAAAATTGAAATAACACTAAATTCACGATTTATTGTTACAATAGACCCGCCCCTAGACAAAGCCTAGAGAACCTGTATGATAAATCCGCCTCTACCCGAAGGAAAACCGGAGAAAAACCCGGGCCAGGATGGGGCTACAGAATTTATGTACACAAACGTGCCAATGTTGAGTACACATAAAACTAAATTAATATGAGCCATAAGACAACACAATCATGCAAGAAAATAGTTTTTGAAATTGTTATAAGTTGTTTAAAAAGTACTACAGCAATGGCGTGATAAAGCACAAGACGAATTTAACTTTTGTTAAAATCAATAAATTCTTTTACAGTGTAGAAGCACTGGTGCAGGAGGTAGTTTTTAACCGCGGATTTGAAGATATTCAATTTCATAATATCTTTTATATTCTTGGGCAGGGAATTATATAGAACGATTCCCGAATGGTATGGTCCCTTTTGGCAAAGAGTGGTTGACACTCTAGGGCGATGAATATTACTACTATTGCGTGTATAGTGTTCGTGAACGAGACTGTTTCGTATAAAGCAAGGGTGGCACTTCAGTAATTCGGACTTAACAAACACGACTGTTTCATAAATATAAATGCAGGGAAGTGTTAATATATTTAATTCCTTGAATAAAGGTTTACAAGAGTTTCGGGGGTGAGATTTACAAATTATCCGAACTATCCTCTTCTGAATTCTGAAAGTTTGAATACTCTGACCGGAATTACCCCAGAAGGTAATGCCGTAACGTAAATGGGAGTAAACGTTTGCAAAATATACGCAACGGGAAATACGTGGACTAACTGCGTTAACTAAGATTCGGAATGCGTAACACAATTTGCTTAATTGGGAATTAAGATTGTCAATGTGACAATTCCATTTGAGGTTGTCTTGAATATGGAGACCTAAGAATT
Organism: Laupala kohalensis; assembly: GCA_002313205.1. Taxonomy (NCBI): domain Eukaryota; kingdom Metazoa; phylum Arthropoda; class Insecta; order Orthoptera; family Trigonidiidae; genus Laupala; species Laupala kohalensis. The sequence continues at coordinate 154,683 of NNCF01125877.1, read as the reverse complement.
TTGTATTTGTAACAGTTTTTAATTGTGTTCCGTTTAAAGAAAGAGAAACCTGGGGTAAAGATTTTGTGATACTATTGTGAAATGACATAGACACTGTTTTGTCAGTGTTTACAATGAGACGATTTGCATGGAACCAAGTCGAAAGGTTAGACAAAACTTTTTGAGCATTGGCGTGTTTACATAGTAAATTAGTGTCATCAGCAAAAAGAACCATTTTGCAATCTGATGTGGATGATGACATGTCGTTCACATACAATAAAAAGAGTATAGGGCCGAGAATTGATCCTTGGGGTACTCCGCAAGTAAGTGGCTTTGTTTCTGAAAGACAACGCTCAAGTATTTTATTTTTAGTATAGGATATTTCTACTTGTTGATATCTATCTTTTAAATAAGAAGTTAGCCATTGATGTGGAAGTCCACGAATGCCTAAAGAATGCAATTTGGTAAGGAGAATTCCGTGATCGATGACATCGAATGCTTTGGATAAGTCAAGAAAAACACCCTGAGGATTTTCTCCACTGTCTAGAGATGTGGTAACATCGTTTAAGAAGGAAAATATGGCGCTTGTAGTGGAAAAGGATTTCCTAAAACCGTGTTGATCGTCAGAGAGAATGTTATATTTTGATAAAAAATCTAGAAGACGCTTATAGAACAATTTTTCTAGGATTTTTGAGAAAGTGGGTAGTAGAGATATTGGTCGGTAATTTCCAATATTAAGTTTGTTTCCTTTCTTGTGTAAAGGTTTCACTTTAGCTCTCTTAAATATATTGGGAAACACCCCTTCCGATAAAGAACTATTAAAAATATTTACGAGTGGATTTAATATAGCGTGGGACGAAGATTTAACAATAAACTCAGGTATATCATCTATGCCTCGTGAAAATTTGTTTTTTAAGGAGCTGATGATTCCCATGACTTCACTGGCGTTAGTTTCGGAAGTGAACATAGAATTGGGTATGTGGGTGGTAATAATTGGAGGACATTGATTTGGATATATTGAGTTCGTTATTTTACCAACTTCTGAGAAGTGAGAATTAAACAAACTTGCGATGTCCTGAGGATTTGACACGATCTTGCCATCGTTTAGTAAAGAAACATTTTCTTCGCGATTTTCAGAAGTTGACGTGTAATTGTTAACAATATTCCACATGGCTTTCATCCGGTTGTTCGATTTTAGTATATGCCTGTCGTTTTCCATAACTTTAGCTGCATAGACTACTTTTCGGAGAATAGTCTTATATTTACGAAAATAATTATGGAATTCGGGTGGCTGGTTATAGCGTTTTGAAAGATAATATAAACGGCGTTTGTTTTTTGAAGAAATTCTTATCCCTAGGGTGATCCATCTATTGTATTTTTTTGTGTTAATTAACTTGCGTTTTATGGGAAAACTAGAGTTGTAATGTTTTAGGAATGTTGAGATAAATACATTGAATTTGTCGTCGGTGTTTTGGCAATTGTAAACATCTTTCCATGTTTCTTCACGCAAATAATTTACGAATATGGATTTATTTATGTCATTAAACTCTCTTGTAAATTTGTAAAGGATTTTAAGCGGTTTTAGTGTATTATTAATAGTCAATACTTGAGCAAGGTGATCACTGTATCCGGCGATAAACACTTCAGAGAGATACGAGATTCCATTGTTGACTATAATTTGATCTAGCTATGTTTGAGATGAGCCGGAGAGGCGAGTGGGGTCATTTATCGTAGTAATAAGGTTGAAGGAGTCGATAAGATTTTTTGAATCGATTAACTGGTGAATGTGCAGAGTCGGATGTACTCAAGAAATCGATATTGAAATCACCACATATAACGATAGATTTAGTAGATTTATGTGCGATATGTTCTAAAACATTTTCGAAGTTCCGAAAAAATATGTCAAGATCTGATTGAGGAGGTCTATAAATACACAAAACAACAATACCGGTGTCGGTCAGTTCAACTGCAGAAATTTCGAACACACTATCTACGCAGAAGTTCTCGTAGCCTGTCAGTGGAGAAGATAAAATATCATTACGAACGTAGATACACGTACCTCCGTGGGGATTTTTGCCTTTAAAATTTTGCCGACAGTAAGAACTTGCTAAATAATAATTAGAAATAGCAGTATCGTTGATGTTGTTAGTTGAAAGCCAATGCTCTGTGAGGCATAGCAAATCGAATCGATTTTCGTGTACCAGAATTTCAATGTCTGTCAATTTGTTTGAAAGGGATTGGACATTATGATGAAATATAATTATTTTATTTTCGCAAAGAGTTTGTGACTCACGAGAAATGGAATCGACGTTAGATTGTGGAGAGGAATTTGAAATTGGTACAGCTTCTAGTTCCGGATGAAGCTCGCACACAGCACCTGAACGCGATTGTCACCTTCGAGTACCACATCGTACTCCTGAGCGCAAGTTGTAACGGTGTATGGGGGCGACAGGAGGAATAGATGTTGACGTGGGAGATGAGGAAGCAGTAGGTGAAAGAACGGGGACAGGAGAAGAAATGGGTGTGGAGATAGGAAGAGGAAATGGTGATGAGGTAGGAGCAGAGGGAGGTGGAGGAGATGAGGTAGAAGTAGAGGGAGGTGGAGGAGGAGATGAGGTACGTGCAGGAGGAGGTAATGGAGGAGGTGGATGATGTGAGGTCAGATGTGAAGCTAGGAGAGAACCGAAGTGCTGTTTCCCAGACGGTTTCAGGTGTAAACCGTGCTGGGTAAAGTCCTTGGCAGTCAGGTGTGGTTGCAAATTCGTGCTTATTCGTGCTTATACGAGTATAATGAGTAATACGCTTTCAAGTTATTTCGAGTAAGTAATCGCTGAAAAAACTAATTATTCGTATTTCTTTTCCTTATCGTACAAAAGTAATAAGTGTTTTTCGAAGTGATAAAATAGAGAAATTTGAAGTAATAAAGTAGTGATGGGGTAACTTCATTTAACATCTCCAACGTGGTCATACGCAGTTTGTAACTGCTTTTTGACTATCACGTTTATTTAGTAAGAGATTTAAACCACAAACATTTTTATTCATTTTATTTTACTTTTTTATTAAGCTTTCTAAAGTCACAGTATTAAACATGTATTGACATTATTAGCATTATCTATTTTTGTAGTAGTATTAGCATATATTTCCTGTACACGCAATGTTCAGGAAATAAAAAATGTGAAAATAAAAAATACTATGATAATAGTTATTCTTGATATTGATTCTTTTTGAGTGGATAAAAACTATAATGATTATAAGGATCTCAAATTCGATATTACCGATTACCATAGCTAAATGCATATGGAATAAAAATTAATTTCATTGATTGAATTAAGATTAGATAAGACCCATACTTTACTTAACATTTCACAAGACACAACTACATACGCTAAAGAATGTGTGATTACTTCAGATTCATTCTTCATAACCTCTTATCATTAACACGAATATTCGTCGTTCCCAGAGCGAGCACGTGCTAGGCAAATTGCGTATGTCTGGATCAGTGTGTTCGCCAATAGGCGAAAATTCGGGAAATACCCCCAGCAAGTCGCTAGTGTTCGGTATTCGCTGTGCGCTGGCTGTGCGGTTGTTCGGGGTTCGCCGAATAACGAATGTGTGCAGCCGCTTTGGTGAAAAACCAGTTGAAATCCCGTGAAATCCTATCGTTGGATATTGATTTTTCTACGTATAAAACAAGTGATTGGAAAATATGTAAGCGTACACTGAAGGTCATTTACATGATTGAAAACAACTAGCATTTATTACAAAAATCTTAATTTTTACACACAATTTGCTATAAATATGTTATATGTAATAAATTAGAAATATAACAGTATTTTTTCTTTGTATTGCAACATCAAAAGTGATCATGGCAAGTCAAAACAACAAGAAAATAGTAAACAAAAGAGAAGTACGTTCATTATTAATTTGTTTGCTCCAAGAAAACAATCTTTCAATGACCACTAAATAATGTTATAAATATTATATCATATTGAAGGGAAAATATAACCCCTTGTACTCATTTAGAACACTAAAGAATTAGTTATTTAACATATTACCTTAATGAACGTTGAATATTTGTACAATGCGATTACTAAAAATGTAACGAAAGGGCTCTAATCACCATGACGTTGACGAGCCCTAAAACCCCACAAAAATATGTAACGACACCACCAACATGTAGAAACACTTAATTTTTATTAAATCAATTATTGTTTTTGAAAATATTCTGCTCCTATTTGCCGTGTGATTATATGCAGTAGCCATATAGTAGGCCGTTTGCCAAGATCAATTATGGCGCTTGCACATACCCGTCTGGTAAAGCTCTCCTTCAACTCGTGATTGATAAGATACATCAGTGAATCGGAATATAGCTGTTCTTTTTCTTTCGGCTATGTGACAATTATCATGATCTTCCCAATATAATTAGCTAAAGCCAGTGACACGTCGCCGACAGTTTAAACCTCTTATCTTTACTTTTGATACCCATAACCACATTTCTTACATTTCGTTTTCGACATGAATGATATAAATTCAATTCGTTTTGAGCCATTGACTGAATCGAATTTTGTCAAACCACTTCGAATGAGATACGTACAGGTAATTAATTCTCTTTCAAAAAAGTTAGAATTTGTTGTGGAATTCACTATATGAACATGTTGCCACATATTTGAAATGTATTTATATGTAAAACAATATATTATTTCAGAATGGAACACAAAAATTATGGGATTTCAACAAAATTCATGACAGGTTTGTTATAATTGTTTACATGTTGGCTTGGGAAAGATATAACTATTTCATGTTCTTTTGAATTTCCAGTGTTGCAATCCTTATTTTCAATGTTACAAGAAAAGTATTTATTTTTGTTCGTCAATTCCGTCCAGGTAGTTACAAGAAAAAATTACTTAATGCCAGTTTTTATGAATGTTACATAAAATAATGTATCAAATACTGTTTTCTGGTGTTCCTCAGCTGTGTACTACAGTAGTATTCCAACAAGAGATGGTATATTTGTCGATACACATAATACAGAGATATTTCCTCCTATTGAGCAAGGATTTACTCTTGAACTGTGTGCTGGTGTAGTTGATAAGAATCTGAGTATTGAAGAAATAGCTAGAGAAGAGGTACTAGAGGAATGTGGCTATGATGTACCAGTTTCTAGTTTTAAGAAAATAATGACATATAGGTAAGAATTAAAAAAAAAACACTTAGCTCTTTTAATAATTTTTTTTCTTTTTTCATAAACATTAAAGAGTGAAACCTTTTACAGAGAAGGAATAGGAATAACAGGAGATAAACAAACCTTATTTTATGTTGAAGTGAGTGATGACATGAAAGTGTCAGAAGGTAAAAAACCAATTTTTCCTACGATATTAAATGAGTGGTAGAAATCTTTGCTAAGGGTAATTTCAACATTTTATTTCCAGGTGGAGGCAATCCACAAGAAGGAGAGATGATAGATGTTATTGAAATGACAATTGAGGATACAAAAAAATACATAGATAGTGGTGATGTCATGAGTCCTGGAGGCTTCCTTTTTGCATTCATGTGGTTTTTGCAAAACAAATATGTCTGTACTTGTTCATAAGATTGTTAATTATATTATACATGTACATGTAGGTGTTTTTTATTTAGAAACAACTTACCAACTGAACTGGAGAGGGATCAATTTGCTGAGGTCTACAAAGTGATTATGATTAAGATTATATTAATAAAAGAAAACCAGAGTAAAAAAGTTTTATTGAAAAACTAGATGAACTAATGTCTTCACTGACTGTACACTTTAAAGAAATTCACAGAGAAATTCTATAATAAAGTTTTTTCAACCTGTAAAATCTGGTATGGAAGATATAATTTCTTTCATTTGTCTTTTATGTCCAATATCAATACAGTTTAGATCGTTGTATTAACATATTGATGTAAAACTACACATACTACCCGCAGGCAGGACAATAGTAATCCAATTATAAACTACACTTAAGCTTAGTATGCAAGTTACTTCATGAGCAGTCTGCATGCAATTCACAGGTAACAATGACAAAAACAATAAATTACAAGGAGTGATAAAAACATTCTCAATCAATTCTGTGAAATGAACGATTCTATATTATACACTAAAGAATTTACTTTGACTTACACGTACACAATCGACTAGTTCTTCTTTTAATAGAGAGAGATACTTAACTAAAATTCTTCAGGTCTAAGGAGATGATGCTTAAATTAACGTGTTGATGTCTTGGCTTCATCTTTGGCAAATTGTAGGCTGACCCATGCCAAGCACCATTTGAGATTTGTTAACAGAAATTTGAGAGCTTTTGTCCACTGTTCTTCAGAATTGAACTGGACTCTGAAAACACAAGTAATTCGATGAATTTTAAAAAATTAGCTAAGGATATGAAATATAATCTGTTTAGATTTTACCCATCATGTACAGTCAAACTTCTCTATAATGGACACTTGTGGGTCTGTAACATTAGTCTGCTAATGACAAGTGTTCACTACTGGGAAATTAAAGTCAACAAAATACATATTGTAATTACGTCTGTAGAACTTGAATATAATTATTGAATCAAAAGACTATTTTCACAGACAGTATTCATCCCCCACTGTGGGCCATCATCAGGCAGGTGGGGGTTGAAACGATGTGTTGTTCCTTCAACAGATAATAAATCCCGTCTGTGAAAATGAAGTCATTTAATTGAATAATTATATTTCAGAACATACATAAATGGAATTAGCACAAGTTTTAAGTATTTTTTTTATTTATAGACAAAAATAAGGTAAATGAAATAAAATAATTCTCTTCTGTAAATTCTTAATTCATTGTTTCATCTTTTAGATTACTCCATGTGGAACAATTCTATATTTGAAAACATCTCAGTTTCATGGACACAAAATATTCAAACATATGATTAACTAGTTTCAGTGCTTCCTCTGTCTTAATAGGTGCTTTAATGATGAGTGTTTCCCAGTTTGTTACAAGATGATAATTCATGGCTTGTGGCCAAAGTAAGCTGAAAAATTGTGAATCTTCTCGTATAAAAATCAGCTGTCTGTTATGAGAGAGTCTGGTTTTTGGAAGTTTCTATTCACTAAAATTCAATAGGAGTGGGATGGGGAATGAAAAACTCATTACGGGAAGTTTCACTGTGTTTAGATTGTTCAGTTAGTCCAAACCTTTTGAGCCCTAACTAGTACAGATTAGAAGCTTTCCACTATATTACTTACTTGATTGAAAATGAGTTGTTTGATGCTGAATCTTCAATTTTTCCCTTATCCATGCGATACGGCAAACAGAATCCTGAATCTCCTCTCTCAACTTCTTCCTTGAACTGCTGAAGACAATCCAAGAATGCTACCATAGCTGCATCAAATTTTGAGTCCCACATGAAACGAAATCCTCCTGCTCCATATAGTGGCAACTTTCGATGCTCAGATAGAACCTAAGACACCACGACGCATTAATATTATTCAATATTTCAAATACGTTTTGGAAACTCACATTTCAGCCACTCAAAAAGTATCAACTGAATACACAATTTCTTTTTGGGTTTTAAGTAAATTAACAAATTAAATACAGTACAGGAAGAAATTGCAGAACAACAAATTGACAATAAACCTTTGACAATCTTTTCTCAATACAAAAATGGAATTTAGACTAACAACGAACACTCAACATCATGTTTGCTCATAAAAACTAAGCAAATCACCTCAATGTAGGAATGGTTTCCATAAGGCACAATACGGTATCTCTCAAACGTAAGGTTCATTTTTCTTGCTAAAGCTGTCAGTAACAGAGCCGTCTGGCCCCAGGCAGCATTGATTTCACTCCAATCCACAGGTACGCTGGGAAGTCTGCCCAAACGAAAATTATTAATTGTCCCAAAATGTCCACTGTGCCAAATGAGAAATGTGGCATTAAACACATTGGTCTTTTTGAGTTTGCTCAGTTGAGCTTGTGTATAATGAAGTTGGCACTCGAGACTGAAAATGAAATTCATACATAAATATTTGTCAAAAATGTTTTTCTTTTAATTATTCTTCACAGAAATGCTCAACCAACCTGCGGAATTCATCTTCTGCTTGCATTAGATCCCATCGATGTTGCATGTACTCCCTCCAGTACCTGTCCTCTTCTCTATCAAGCCTCTCACGTTCCTTCTCCTGCTCTGCTATCTCTTCTTGAATAATCTTCTCACGCTCCTGCAACTCTGCTAACTCTCCAACTAATTTTTCCTCTTCCAGCTTCAGCTGCAAATTGTATCAATTTTGGATACAAAATTGTTTGGCTAATTACTAACATTTATTTACAAGGAAACTTGTGTGTTATTATTATTATTCATATAGTTTTCTATTGAACTACTGTCCAATAAAAGATGCAATTGTTTTGTTTTCTCAGTCAATACTTACAAGGGGAAGTCCCGACTCAGTAAACGGACTTCAAGACTGACTTTAACCATCGATACCCCTCAGGGCAAACAACACTCCCACAAAGTTCCATCCAGAAGTCAATTTCTCAAGTCATGACCTCTCCTTATTTGACAATAAAGTAATTCAATTATCAACGGCAATGTTTCCCAAACCATCAAAAAAAAAATTATCAGGTACTCAAAATGACTTAACCAATTTCAAAGTTAAATTCAAGACAAGTGTAGACTCAAGATTTAAGTCTTCAGTTCAAAATGTACCTCAAAATCACGAAGAAGAAAATAACTAACCAAAAAGGGCCTGACTAGCATACTGTTTCGAAATACTTACATCCTCCAAGTCCTTTTCCAATGTTTCTAAGCCTTGTTCCTCATCCTCCATCTCCAATCTATCACAACAAATGAAAAAAGAATAGTTAAAGTCATCAGTCAAAATTATTGAAGTACACTAAGAATTGAAGTACTCGAGGTTATCCATGAGCATTACAGGGATTTTGTTAAAATATATACAGATGGCTCCGTGGACCTTGACCGGGGCAACTCCGGTGCAGGCTATTATAATGAATCGACTGGAGAATGCTACTACATTCCAGCTAACTGTGCCTCCAGCATGGATGCAGAAATCCTAGCCATCAATGCAGCCTTAGTGAGTTGTGTAAATTCACTGGACAAAAATATATGCATTCTTACAGATTCAAAATCAGCCATTCAAGACCTTCAGGATTACGAGCCTTGTGATTATTATTTTTGAACAGAAGAAACTAGATACATACTACGAGAACTTAACAAGAACAGAAAGAACATCACCTTTCAATGGACACCATCCCACTGTTCAGTGAGGTAATGAACAGGCGGATAGGATAGAGAAGGCTGCAGCCACAATGGGGCCTGTTCTGCCAACTCAATACTCCCTAAAGAAATGCAAAAGGATGATCGAGAAACTCATAAACGATGAATGGGTCTACAGGTGGAGCGCTGAAACCACAGGACGGGCCCTGTTTAATATCCAAAAAGAACCGGCCCCGCCAAATTGGTACCGAGGAGTCAGCAGACATTTGGCGACCTTCATTGCTAGGGCTACAATAGGCCATATTGCGACAAATAGTTACCTATTAAGGTTCCATCTTGCGGAATCGGAGACATGCAACAAATGCGGATTAGAAAAAGAAACATAGGAACACATATTGTTGAAGTGCAAACCAGAGAGTTCGGCTGGAGCCGCCCTTAAAGCGGCTCTTAAAAACAGCACTGACCCAATGACAGATATCCTGAGAAAGAAAGAACACTGGGCACTGGCAGCGGCGGTATACCACGGTTATCGAGCCATCGGAGTCACCTGACACTGGAAGCTCGAAGAGGAAGAAGGAGAATCAGTCAAAATTAAAAGAGGAAGTGCTATAGTTAATACAAAACAAAAATAACTAGTACCATCAGACTAGAATCGTTGGCACTAACTTAAGTAGTATTTTAAAGAAGTATTTAACATACATTAATTTTTATTCTACACAGGTTAGCAATACAATTATCATAAAAAATAATGAAACAAGTTCCTGGCCCAGGTAGTTGTGGATTTTCCATACACACGAATTTCATTGAAAACTTTTGTTACTGTTAACCTTGAAGAATTTCCAGAGAAGGACAAAGCAGGTTCGCGGCAGGCTTTCTTGAAGCACTCCTATTGTCCCAGTCTTTCATTCCACTGCAACATTCAGTCATCATCATTCACGCCTTACCTCATTTGCACATAACCCTTGTCATTCCCGGCATTAGGTGTCTGTCTGAGAACAGGCAGTGGTAGGTATACAACAACCAGGGCATACAGGAACCATGCAGTGCCTTTTGAGCAGTGTATGCTGTTTGAATCCTCTAATACAGAAGCAATTCTGACACTATTTCATTAAATAATATCACTCAAAATTTGAGATAAACATTGACAATAGCATTAAAACAATGCAGCCCTCAAATGCTGCATAAAAACTACCCAAAAGGAAAATAAAAGAAACATTCCTTGCTGCAATGGTTAAATTGACCAAGAAAATCGTGTAACAATAAAAATCACAAAATATTGCTCTGAGACCACGCAAAAAGCTTCTAAAATCTGTGAGATTGATAGAGTGTTTGTCAAAACCATGTCTTGGTAATTGTCATTGTATTCTAACAACATAATAGTTAACCTTAACTTAGAACTCATGGGAGCATCTATGGTCTGAACTGTGAATTAAATAAACAAATAAATATATCAACAAACAATAGGCTATTAATGATTAATAATACAAAATACTAATAGTACTAGTAGAAGTACTAAAATACCTCAAAAATTAAAACTACAAACCAACTATATATTCACAATTATGTTTTATTAGGTAAATAATCAAACGTTTTCCCAAAATTCTGTAAACCTTAAAAGTTTTCTTACTTTTTCAAAAATTCACTATAGTCATTCCACTCATCCTCAGTTAATTTGAGTTGTTGGTCCATAAGATTCAGAAGTGTATCTGTGCACTCTTCACACAGAGGATGATCAACTTCTGAAGAACCAGACATTATATCAAACAGTGATGCGCGAACCTGTTGATAGACCGATCCATACAGTTTTCACTACACCAATTCATCATATACCAATAAAACAAGTACTTTTAAAGTATTTACTCTCATATGATGGCTAAGACTTTCTGTCTCTCCTTCTTCACCAACCACTGTAAAACCATTTGCACCATTCCCTGATTCTGTGAGTCGAAAAGGAGGGACATACTGATCGAAGCTACCAGCTTGAGCTTCTAAATCAACCTCAGGAGCAGTATGAATTGGTACTGCAATGAAATTATGCAAAATAAAATTTTGTATGCACAAGGAAAACTTAATTTGATTAGTAGATATACTTACGAGATAGTTCTGCAAGAGTGTGTTCATTTAAGTTGCTAAATCCTGCATCTAATTTTATAGGCTGCAGACATCGCTGACACACAAATCCCACATTGCATTTGGGTTCAACCATTTTCAGCTAATTTTTCGTTCTTAGAAATCGGCCTCTAGTAAATGCTATCATTCCAGGAGCAACATCTTCATGTTTTCCCCCTTTTCAACAAACATTCAAATATAGCAATGTTTAAAAATGTTTTATTTTTATTTTGAAAGGTTGATAAGTCTTACAAAAAACCAGTTTATGTGAATGCTAAAACTTCCTTCGCAGTCGTTTTTTCCCCGAGTTGCAAAAATTATTGCAGTAAAAGAACAAAGCATTTAGTTCTGGACACAATAACGATACGAGAAAATAACAACTAATCAGAGAAAACCCATCGTTTATAAAAAATTGCACTCACTTCACAACCTATGAGTAAATCGTTTTTAATCTAAAATCACAGATAAAGATGACTCACACAACTTTATAATTATGCGCAATACGTAGAGTAGCTTGCTCAGTTCATTGTGTACAGAGTGTATGACAGAAATCAGATGATTGTCTCGATACAAATTGTCGCTCCAGGTCGATACATGTTATCATTGGAGTTTTTCACATCTACTGCGATACTATCGCAAAGCAGTGGCAATCACTTCATTCATTATTCAAAACTCCTGGGCATGTTATATTTTGGTTTCTCATAATCAAGAAAACGCGTTTTCAGCAACATAGTCTGACAACACACTTCCGAATTGCTGATCAATAAAATTGTTCTTCAGAATTAAGTGTGTTTACGTTACGAGTGGATCAACAACTTTCGACTTAATTAACATTTTATTGATTTATTATGAGCAAGTTTGTAATAGAGACCTTAATTTAAAACTTCAATTAAGGTCTCTATTTTTTTTAGTGATACTCCGTTTGCATTGCCTCGAAAAGTGAAACATTAAGTCATTAAAACGAAGTAACGACAGCTCCCCAATTTTCTTTCTTCAAATTCTGTCAAAAAACTTGAAAAGTTGTCTCCCGAGAAATATACATTATCATGGTTTTGGCACAGAGGAAGGATCGGTTAAAGTATTATTGTTAGCTAATTGTCTATATATTATTGTCTGTAATTGTTAAAAACTGTACTGTAACTTAATCTGTTCACGAAAAAACCTTTTGGGAGGTATTAATAAGAAATTTGACATGGAGATACTCTTAAATATTTTATACCATCTCTTCTAACATGAGATTCCTGTGCCACCCCACTCACTTTGGGCAGCCATTAGACTCATGGAGTGTAAACTCGGTCGAAAAATAACCATTTTCAGACGTCAGAGAGATCTACTGTTGGGGAAAGAAAAGTATTGATACTCGAGTGTGAGCATTAATAACACGTTAGATTTGTTTGAGAGCAATGAACTGGAACATGCCAGATAAATATGCCAGAACTGGAACGCACCAAGAATTAATTGCTTTAATTTTGTTTTTGAAATTAATCCTGTTTTCAGAATTTTGTTGAGGCATTTCCTAAATAAGGATTCCAGTTGTTGTTTACTGTGCTTGTTGTTTATTGGTCAACTTTTGTTGAAACCTAGATATTTATAACTGTTATGAGAATTCAATGTTTCTATTTCACAAGAGTTTGCTTGTACTTTTAATGGAACTGACATTATTATTATCATTATTTCCATCTTGTTCTCGACTTTCTGTCGGTTTCTTGTGGTTGGAGAAGTCAGAAACTCGTCTTAACCGCATTTATGATAATTTTGTTTTGGAGAGAAACATCAAGGAGTTATCATCAAACATCACATGCATAAGAATCGCCGAACTATGCGGGATGTGTTTAGGATAACTGATTTTTGCATGAGTTGGAAATTTTGTGTCTTGAGTTCCAGTTCTTGCAACGATTTGAACAGGTTCTTGGATACTACTTTGACAGTATTATTGGGATTACTCTCAATATGTCATATTTCCACATGTCCTTAATTTCGAAGCAAATGTCAATGTACTTTGTAATTTTACTTTTGAATGATCTTCTTCTGTGGCGCTACAGCTCAGTGCGAGCCATGGCGTCCTCTATTCGTCGCCTCTAAAATTCTCGATCCTCTGCCTTCCTCTTCAAATCTCTCAGTTGTAACAAACCCCAAACATCTTTCTGAACTACATCCTCCCTTCTGTTTTTAGGATTTCCCCTCGGTCTCTTGGTATGTACTCTCTCTGAGAGTACTTTCTTTGGTATTCTATGATCAGACATTCTTAGTACAAGTCAAGCCTATCTTAGTCTTTGAAATTGTATGTATTCAACTAAATTATATTCCTTGAACATTTCCCTTAATTCCTATTGTTCCTATTGTATCTTATCGGCCAAATTTCCCCTTCTTGTATTGACCCGAAGATCCTTCTTAAGATCTTTCTTTCAAATATCAATAAATTTTCTTTCGAGTTTTCTCCCATAATCCATGTCTCGCATCTATACGTTAATACTGGTCTCATAAGAGTTTTATACATCTTTATTTTGCTTCTTCGAACAAGTAGTTTATTTCTTAATAAAGTCTGCGGAGCAAAGTAGGCTTGGTTTGCGAGAATTAATTTTGGCTGCTTCATCATTATTATTGGTGACCTCTGTACCTAAGCATTTGAACGAAGAGACTGTCTTAATATTTATGTTACCAATGGAATATTGTTCAAATTTATGGCTGTTTCGTGTCAGTATCATAGCTTTTGTTTCATTGATATTTACTTCTATACCCATTCCCTTTGCTGCTGCCTCCAATTTAATATACTGCTCATCGGCATCTTTTCGGCTTCTGCTTAGTATCCACAGATTATCTGCATATCCTATAATTTGAGTCATTCTATTAATGATAGTTCTCATTGGATCAATATCCAATTACCTAATGACTTTTTCTAGAGTCAAATTGAAAAGCATAGGTGCTAAGCTATCTCCTTGTTTCAAACCATTACTTTTGGGGAAGAAGTCTCTGACCACTGACTGCACTCTTACGAATCCTGTTGTATCCTGCATCGTTAGTTTGGTCAGCCTTATCAACTTACCTGGAATTTTGAAATATTTCATTGTATCATACAGTTGTTGTCGATGATACTATCGTATGCTTGCTTAAACTCTATAAATATTTGGTGTATTGCTATATTGTATTCCTTACATTTATCTAATATGCACCTCAACGTGAATATTTAATCTACATTAGATGTATCTCTATGGAAGTCTGCTTGATATTTTATTTTATTTCAACAATTATATTTTCAACATATGGTGTTAATTTTCCATGTATCAGTTTAGTAAGGATTTTATAACCAGTATTAAGCAGACTGATACCTCTATAGTTCTCGCAAAGTAGTTTATCTCCTTTCTTGTGCAGAGGACAGATTACGGTGGTCTTCCATTCTTCAGGCATAACTTCTTCCATCCTTATGTTTCATATAATATAATAGACCTGTTTCCATTGATGCTCTCCTCCATATTTAAGTAGTTCTGCGGATTTATTGTCATTTCCTGGTGATTTGTTATTTAATTTATTTAAAGCAGCATTTAAATCTTCATATGAGGGTGGTTCAATATATATCTCTGTTACTTGAAGTTGTTCATTAGATGAGACGTGTACAAGTTGTCCAGTAGTCCTTGAAAATATTCTACCCACCTTTCTTTAACATTCTCTTCATTTCCAATAATTTCTCCTTTGTGTTCCCACAAAGCTGTATCCTCAGCTTATATCCTTTCTTCATTACATTAATTTGTCCATAAGCCTCTTCTAGATTGAGGTTGTTCAAGCTATCTTGAATTGTATTTATACTTTTCTCTAAACAACGTTTTCGCTTCGCTACGAAATTTTTCATATTTTTCTGTCTTGCTCGTGTGCCTTTTTTATCATGTGACTATATGCTTTGTTTTTTATGATAGTTCCAGATTATTGTTGTTGGTGATGGCGATGTCTATGAGGAGTACTTCTTTCTCTCTTTTTTCTTGACTACTATATCTGGTCTATTGTGTTCCAACCTTCTGCCTGTTATGATGGTTTTATCCTAATAAATTTCATAATTTTCGTTTTCAAGAATGGTGGATGATTCATATTGATAGTAGTTTACCTTATTTTCCTGTAGTAAGTATTTTAAAGATGAATGATTTTTCCCACTTGATTATGTCTAAATTTGTAATCACATTGTGCTATATAGCTTGGCAACCTCCTATGATACGGTGTATTGTTTCAGTTCCTTTTTGCATCTCCGGCATACGTCCGATTCAACTCTATCTTTCAAGATGTACTTGCGGTAATTGTTGGTCTTGATCACTTGGTCTTGGATGGCGATAAAGAACCCTTCAGTTGCAGGATGTAGTTCTCCATAAGTTAGCCAGTTGTACGACGCTTGTATGTCTACAGTATCTCGGTTTACTTCATTTACAAACCTTCCATGCAGGACCTTTTCTTTCCAACGAGTAAGCTTGGTTACATCTTCTTCTATATCAAGGGTCTTATGTTCATCACTTAGGCCCAATTTCACCAAATGTAGAATAATCGCGATTTCCTTAAACGTGATTAGGTAAATGGAATCGCGATTACATTTTATGCGTTTCACCAAGCAAAACTAATCGTCGATTAAGTTGCTCAATGTTTCTGAAGAATCTCTGGGTTGGTAGTAGTTTTACAGTGCATTATGGGTAATTTGAAGACAAATGACGGGAGGAAAACGCATCATGTTGCTCACTACCGCCACCTAAGGACACCATAGGCAGCAGCGGGCCTCCCTCGTGCCACTGAACATAACCTATAAACCGAGCTACGAGCAAACAAACAAAATGGACGCCATATTTCTCGCAGTTCTGAAGAAAATCGCGATTTGCGCTGGTAATCGAAGGGTCCCCGAACGTTTAAGCGTTAATCGCGATTTTCTCGTAAATCGAAGATGGTGGAACGCGCATTTTGATAATCACGATTTACTGCACAGAAAATCTCGTTTAAGACATTAAACGAACTTGGTGAAATTGGGCCTTAATGTTAGAGGAGTGTATTTATCTGGTTTGACTATCGCCTTGTAGTACTGTGATTCTTCTTAGATTGTAAACAATTTTGTTATGTGGATTAAGTATATCTATTAGTCCTTGTTCCCCATCTTTTCTTTTCAGTGTAGTTCTTACTACAGCTGCTTTTGGGTGAGGAATTCTGTGTCTTTTCATGGCTACATTGGTTTATGTTTGTTTATCTTTCATTTCTGTTTGTGTCCATCTCAGAGCACCGAAAGTGTATGTTAACAGTGGGACGGCATAAGTGTTAATGGCTTTGAATACATTGTTGGCATTTAATTTAGATTTGAGAATCACCTTAATTCTTTTAAAGTACTTTTGCTTAATTTTCTCTCTCATGTCTTTATGTTCCGTGTTCTTCTTCTGATGTAATCCTAGATATTTGTATATTTCTTCACACATTGGTTCAATTTCAGGTAGTTGTTATCCTTCAATTATAGCTACAATTTGTTCCCCACTTTTATCGATGGTGTTCCACATTTGTTTATGCCAAATTTATTTTTATGTCATTAGAGAAATTACTTGTTAGTTCAATCAAATGTTTCAGTTGAATTTCTGTGGCTGCATAGAGTTTTACATCATCCATATATAGTAGATGCAATAGTGCGAATTCTACTTTTTTCCCATGCCTACTTTGTATGCCTGTGTCTGTTCTTAGAATTTTGGAGAGCGGATTTTGGACCATGCAGAACCATCAAAGAATTAATGAGTCTCCCTAGAATATGCCTCTGTTTATTTGGACGTACTTCGTTTCAACTGTTCTTTCATCACTGCGTAGTACGATTTTTGTTTTCCATTTGGCCATTATAGTCCTCAGAAAGTCTCTTAATATCGGATGGACATTGTATATCTCTAGGATCTCTTGCTGCCAGCTATGCGGTACTGAATCATATGCTTTCTGGAAGTCAATATACGATGTATAGATATTCCTTTTCTGTTTTATTATCTGGTAGTAACAGATTACCACGTCTACGATCAACTGTTCTTTACTCCCTCGTGATGGTACTATACATTCTTTTTGTTCCATTGCCAGAGTTTTATTATTTTCACAATGCTTGTACAATCTGTTGGATATCACAGATGTAAAAAATTTGTATATGGTTGGGAGACATGTAATTGGTCTGTATTACAGATGTTATTCCAATAGTCATAAAATCTGGCAACTTATTAGGGTTTCTCAGTGCCTGTTGGATTTTGGTTGGCAATATGTAATTCTTATCATCTATATTTTGTTTTATGTACAGTATGTACTGTATTTCCTGTTTCCGGCAGTATTCATTAAACAGCTGAGCTGGATAGGACCATGCGTGTCTTATTTGTGTTACTCACCTTTATCACTCCTAATCACTGGACTAGTCACTGCTATATAATTATAACAGTGTCTTGCTAAAAGCTTGGGGTGTCAGTGTGTGCAAGTCAAGATTTGTAGTAGTTGCTGTGAACGTTATCAATGCCGGCAATTTTCCAATTATTTGTTTTTCTAATGGTCTCCTCAATTTCCTCTACTGTTAGATCTTCGTATTCCATATTTTCTAGTTCTAGATTGTTGTCTTTTTCCTTCTTGATCCAGAGTGCTGTCTCACATGTTACTCCTTCATACCACATTTTGTCCCAGTAGTTTTCAATGTTGTCTTTTGTTGGTATTAAATTCTTTTTGTCATTTGCACGATTTAAGTTGTTGTAGAATCGGTTTTCATTGCTTGTGAACTGATTGTTTTGCTTTTCTCTTTGTGTTGTTTCTTGGTATCTATTGAGTCTCTTATTTAAAGCCTCCAGCTTCTGTTTGATTGTATTGTAGACTTCATTTATACTTTCGTTTCACTTATATATTCCGTGCATTTCTTATTTTAGTCTACGGGACCTCTTACCATCCCTGTAGCCAATTATTCTATTTAGATCAGCTCATTTCGCATCAATTCGCATTTACAGTTTTCTCACCCACACAGGCTTTCTTCTTTTGACTTTGTGCTTCTTGCACTTTGTTCTATTATTCTCTCTCCTATTGTTCTAATTATGGTTAGTGCTCCACGGTGTACTAGCGTGTGTAGCTCTTGTGATTCTATACTGTGAGTTAAGAATTGTGGTAATACTTTTCCATTAAGTATTTTTGTGTTAATAGTAAGTTTCTTCAATGAGTGGTTTTTTGGAAGGATTGTTCTCTACGTTGGATCAGATTCACTATATTCAAGTATGGCTCTTTGCATCTCTACTTTTATCTTATTTACTTCCTCTTCTTCTTGATTTATCCAAACGTCAACTTCCGGTTTCTTTTCTTTATTGGTTATTTATTTAGTCGGTTTCTCAAAGGCAACACCTTGAATTTCCTGTCTGTATTAGATTCTGCCTCTTCTCGCAAATTCGAGATGTGGGTGCTTCTTCTATTTTTAAAGCCTCTTTCTATCTCTTCTTTTATTAGATGTACAATTTGTTCCGCTACATACTTATTTTCCAACACTACTGTAAGCTATCCGTCTACGTTTTGTTCAGAACCCCAAATTTGGGTACTTTTCTTAAAATTTCTCATGCAGTTTTCTCCTAAATCCAGTTCTGATTCTCTCCATTTCAGTTACCAAGTAATAGGTGTGTACAATAAATCTATTCATTTCTTCGGTCCATTTTGTACGCCTATTGATAGTCAGTGTACCAGGCACAGCGGCCTCACTAATTTGAGAGGCGGTGTTGCTTACGGTTAGAATCTGTAGTTCTGTTGTAGATTCTATTGAGCTAACAGAGGATGTCGATACTGACTGCCTACGACTTCCGAATCCATGACTCTCAAGAGCTGCTGCTGACTCCAACAAGTGTAGACTGCATCATTCTTAATCCTCCGGTCACCTGGTGATTGTGGTTCCCAGGCCTAGCTACTAGTTTCCACCATAGTGTTCTGTGTTGCATTTTAAACAGTTTTTTTGCCGCATGTTCTGCATTTTAAACAGATGTAAGCATGGAAGGGAGGGATATACAGGATAGGCAAAGGATGGGTGAAGGCCGGATTGGTCAGACAGGTTGTTGTGAGATACCTTCGGCTGACTCCTCCGCCGGGGCCTGTCCGGCTAGGGTGACCTAGCCAGTAGCTACGCTACCGCCGGCATAGCCCCCAGCTGCATTGGAGCACGCAAACCCCCACCGCCCACACGGACAGTGCTTCGTTAAGTTTGTATCCCATGGAGGGTTATTATTATTATTTTCTTTTTCACATTCTAACAGAATGGCTGATTGTTATGTATAGGCAATCTGCCAGGTACCTTACAGTACTACTGTCATGATTCAGATAGAAACTTTCTATGAGACACGTGTTCAACAAAACACTTCTGTATTTTAGGTACCAAGAACCCAACATCCCAATTGTCCACACCACTCTTTCGGGCCTTAGGTACTATCCCAGTAGCAGACATCACAAGAGGAACAATTTTGACTGCTTCCAGATGAAACAACTCCTTCAATTCTTCAGCCAATTCTGCATACTTATTGATCTTTCCTGATCGAGTTGTTCTTAGGTTTTGATTAAACGGGATGACCACATCAACTAAAAACGCACACCTCTTTTGCTTGTCCATATACATTATGTCTGGTCTGTTAGCTAAAATTATCAAATCCCTTCTAATTTACAGATCCCAGTATATTTTAGCGCCGTCATTCTCAAGTACTTGAGTGGGTTGGTACATGTAATACGGGCAGTCTGATATAAAACCATTTAAAAAGCGATTTTCTGATGGATGATCTTGTCAACATCGTTATGTCTCTTGAGGTATTCTGTTCCAGTTAGTGATGAACAGCTTCCAACAATATGGTCGATCGTTTCCCGGGTCAGGTCACAACGCACTTCTACTCCTCCTTCTTTGAGGATACGTTTCCTGTAGCGTCTAGTGACGATCACACGATCCTGTATTGCTACTGCAAAACCCTCCGTCTCAGGGAACAATGAGCCATACTTCAGACACAAGTTAGATAAATTTGCCATCAACATACTCTTAGTTAAGCATCTGAATGTGTGCACCATGTAATTCTTTTTGACACCATGTTCATTAGACGTTACCGCACTCATGGGACAAAATATACTGTCTGCCAGCCGCAAGGGAGTGCCATTACATCTATCATTTCTGGTGATTACATTATAAAATGGTACATTGACTTTGTTAAAGAAATATTGCCTCAAACTGTGTACCATGTTGCTATGGACATTAAATATGTCAATAATGCATCGACTTCCCATTCAACGGGGCAAAGTGATGGGTTCCACTGCAGCCTTCGGATGATGCATTCGGTATTTTGTCATTGTTACACGTACCCTTCCTTTAGTTGCTTCCAGATCAGTCTTCGACCACTTTATTATCCAAAACGAGGTCAGTATAGGCATCGCCCAGGAATTAATGACGCGTACTGCCTTCTCACCACCCTACTAGGTTTTCAATACCTTCACTACCCTCAACATGAATCTATTTTCACCACTGTTAAGAATCCTACTTAAGGGATTTAAACACAGACAAAACCACAGGTGACTGAACGAATCCCCTTCGAATATCCCTCGTTTTATACTGACGGGTCTAGATGTTGTTAGACCAGTTGAGGAATTTATATGAATGTTCACCTTCCACTGAAACATGCACGTAGTAAGGAAATTAACAATCGCTAGATCACATTTATATATTTTGAGAATGTCAATTAAGAACGTATGAGGCACTGAATCGTACGTTTTTTGATAGTCAATGTATGTCATGTGTAAATAGTCATTTGATCGCACTATTTACAATAATCTAATCAATTACTGCTTGGTCTTTGCAGCCCTGGTTGTATCGCTTTCACCCCTTCTGTTCTTCTGAAAGTATCTCGTTTCTTTCACAATGACTAAAAATACGCTCTTTAATAACTGACATAAATATTTTATATATAGTCGCCAAACATGTAACAGGTCTGTACTTCGATGGATCTGTGGAGCTATCACCTTTAGGAAGCAGAAATGTGTCACTCCTAAATAGCCACCCTAGGGTTTCAGATGGTTGGTGCAGTAATCTTGAAAATGCTTTTGCAATTGCTCCATTTGTTTCCAAGTCAGTTATCTGGTGTGGTTGAATAATCTTCCGTATGTGTCTTACCAGTCTGTTTGAATAGTTCCCTCTCTTGTACTGTCGACCTATCTCACATCGTAAATTTTTGATATTGCTTATAGGCGCTGCCCCCCAGGGGGAAAGTGCTCTTTTACGCCATTGATTATTGCTTCCATACGATTCAACATTCCTTCCAAGAGCTACTGCTGCACAGTATGTAATGAATTGCACTTGCTCAAATCCAATTTCTTCTGCCAATGCTTCCGATATGAGTTTGGAGTTAAGGTGATTAGTTGCTATACTTAGTTTAAAAGAAGAGTTCATCCTAGGAATTCTTGGGCGATGACATGGGTCTGTCCCATACCACTCTTCCATTGCCTCATGAAAGTAATTCTCTGCTTTTCCACACAACACAGGTCAGTGTAATTTTCAGGTCTTCCTCGACTTTCCAGCTCTAGGTATTATCGTAAATCTGAGTTCTGACCGTAGTTCTATTTATTGGCATCTGGGTCAGTTACTAAAGACCCAAGAGAACCTGGCAATATTGCTAATGCTGATGGATCTGAACTCTTTCAATTTCTTGTTCTGGTGGAAGTTTCCTCGTCAGAATTGCTCTCTTCCTACCAATTAAGTTCTGTTCCGTTACCCTTGGCGCAAGCTCTAGAAATTTATTCACAAACTCGCGTAACAGTGTCGGTCTTAACATAGTCATATCAGTTTCTGTAATAAGATAATATAGGTGCATGACTTCCTTGTTCATTTCATTTGACATTTGAAACGCCTTCTCGGTAGACCAGCGGCAGTGGTTGCAGGTTGTGTTTCCTGCAAAACAGCCCCCGTTGGTGCAGCATAGAGATCTTGGGTGCTGCCGTTGCTACCTTGGGTAATATCTTCGAGTATCCGCTCGCCCGGTTGCCGTGATTCCATCCTCTGCGCTGATCCACGGCTGCCACCAGCATCAGTGTGGGACTGTCGTCTAGTCACATCGGCTGCAGTCCCTCTTGGCCGATGAGTCCGAGGCTTGGCTTCGCGTATTGGGAACCAGATATCACTAGTGTAGGGGGTTAGCCTTTCACCAGATTATACTCAAGTTACCGAGAGTTTGGACACCAAACGAACAAAGATGGAGGACTCGAGTGGTGTTTCAGGGTAGCCACAACCAATATTTTAGAACAAATCCCCCGACACTCGTTATGACTTGGACTTCCTCAGATTGTCGTTTGATATTAAAATCATCGTTTGGTAGCACTCACACTACCTTACGGGTGTACCAACGCTATGGAAACAACACAGAGACTACCGTTGAAATTAGATTACAAATTAAGATTTCTTGGATAATTTATGCAATGTATTATATTAATAGGAATATTAATTTTGTGTTACTCTATAAAAGATTTAAAAAAACGAGTATTTTAAGGACAGGCTCTCCTAGAGGTATTTTGTCAAGTGTGGTGGTAGTGAATACAACGTATAAGATGAAAATATCACTAAGTCGAGTAATGTACGACATAGGAGGAATCTATTGAGTAGGTTGGTAGTTCTCCCGAATTTGGTAACTTTTCGTCCAGCAGCTACACTTAGTCAGTTATGTACACAGGTGTTCGTATACTCTGTCCGGGTGACATGTGAGACTTAAAGCAAACTTGTAGTCTCGGACGTGGGGTTGGATTTCTGTCACCCTTCTTCTTCTTCTTCTTATTATTATTATTATTATTTAAATAATTTCTTTTGTAAATATTAAATCCGCCACTGCCCATGATTCCTTGATCGGAATTGATAGGATGATCCCTTGCTTTATTACCGTAATCTAGTTCTTTTTAGGGTAAATTTAGTGCGAAAATGTTTTTGCTGTTGGCAACATTGGTCTTCAGTTTGCACCTGGTTTGCGCTGAGTTTGCGCATGAGCGCTTCATGGTAGTGAAAACTTCCGGTCCGTTTGGATTTTGACAATAGGCCGGGAAAAAGTTGGCTCTCCTCCTGAATAGTGTTCTGGGCTGATAAACTTGAAAAACCTGAAAGAGGAAATGAGCGCCCAAGAGTTACCTAGGTGAGTATTGTTTTACTTAGTTGTCCTGTATACGTAGGAAACGTATACGAGCTATTTTGAGTGGCATACGATGTAAACACAGGCGTTAAATCACCCACATGACTATTTTTAGCTCAGGACGTTTTTGCACACAAATAGCTTCGTTTCAAAAATTGCAGTCATCACTTCGGGTGTGGCCGTTTCCATTTTCGTTCGTATGCATTCAAAGAAGTGAAAGAGGAGGGAAAAGAATTAAGGTATAATGACTGAACCTACTTGTTGTATGACATTATTTGTCAAAGCTGGTTGGGATGGGAAATCCCTTGGTGCTTGTCATCAGAGTCAGAGAGTGTTAATGCTTAGTAAGCTGAAGGTTGCTGCTGGCGTGCTGCCTTCGTTGGAATGTATACCTGTGAATGTATCACGACCACCAGATGTTTTCCGTGAGTTAGGTTTACGTTTGAGAGTTCCTGCTTTGCACCTACACAAAGGAGAGGAACCTATCGATGTGCCTGATGATATAGTGGCAGTATTGGAAGAGCAATATCCTGGTGGTACTCACTTATCTCAAGAAGTTTCAGAAGCCACTGTTGCAACAAGGTAAACTTTCAAATTATTTTTCCTCCCATTGTATTTATAAAGTAATTTGTCTGAAATTAAATAGCCTTACTTGAGAGGTGGGGTGGTATGTGCATTTTAATGACTTCTTTTTACTCGTATTTTCTGTTTTTCATGCGTTTGAGAATTATGATTTAATTTGAATAATTATGCTTTTCAGGAATTTCTTTTCCAAGTTCTGCTTTTTTATACGTGATGTGTCAAAAAATCCCAGTAATTTTGAAACAGAACTACAAGTTTTAGACCAGTATCTTCATTCTACTGGTTTTAATTATCTGTGTGGAAATTCACCCTCATTGATAGATTGTGAGGTACTACCAAAACTTCATCAAGTTCGGGTGGCTTCCTCAGGAATAAAAGGTTTTACACCCTTATTGTGATGCAATATTTCCATTCTCAGTGAGAGATAACTAATATTTTACTTTCTTTAGGTTACGAAATACCTGCATCTTTCACCAATTTATGGCGTTATCTGCACTCTGCTTACTCTGAACCAGCATTTGTGGAATCTTGTCCATCAGATACTGAAATATTATTACATTGGCTGGAGCATATTGGGGAGGAATCTTCTAAATTACAAAAACAACTTCTGACTTTGTACAAAAAGAAAAGCTATTCATTTTCAGTTCCTGTTTTTGCTAGGTGTGCCATAATAGAATGAAGTGAAATAAGGCTTGTGTTTATGATAGCGTACTATTATTTTATTAACTCGTGTGTGTTCTTAATATTTATTGTGATAACTAGTCAGTACTGCAATGCTTTTGACCAAATTCATGATTTTTGACACTTTCAATGTGTCTTGTAAGAACTGTAATATGGAATGAGCTGTGCTAATTTACTATTTGACTGTTGTTTGACAGTTTTGAAAACTCTTACATTGTGCAAAGGTTATCTGCTGATACTTAAGTAAATATTGATTCCACATTTTTAGTGTTGAAATTTATGTCATGTAATTATTGTTTGCGAAAGAGCCACATCTACTATTTATGTAATTTTAATTTTTGAGTAACCTCAGTACATTTTGAAATGTTGAGTGTATTGATGTTTTGATTTGAATGTAACCTTTGCCTATTCTCATTTATTTATAAAATTATTTGTAAATGGTTACATGAAGGAGTAAATTTTGATAAAACAGTCCTTCAGGTGGATTTGAAAAATAGAGAAGTTTAGAGAATTCATGGGAAGCTTTGTGAGTATTTTGACAATAATTTGAAATTTAAACTTGGTGAGTATTTGATTGATGAGAGAATTGTAATGTAGACTAAAACTTGTAGGAATGCTGACTTGTATTGTAGTAAAAAAAGATAGCATTGTGATAACACTCTGTTCGAGAAATCAATGTTTATTACTCCTATTCTTGAAGAAATGCGTGTTCTCAAATGCAGTGTTTTACCATAATATGAAAAGCAAATAATTCAACTATTCATAATAAGGAAAGTTATTCAACTATTAATTACATAGACCTAAGGAAAAATATTTTTTGAAAATTATGTATGTTTTGACAAGTGACATTTATGTATTTTTTGGTGCTGATACCAAAAATGTTTTTTGTATCACTTAAAATTCTCACAAAAATTGCTTGAAATTTTATTCAAATATTCCTTTTAAAATAAAATAAAATAATACTTCATTTTTTATTGCTGTTGTAAAGGGAGAAATGAAACCTTTTTTTACAAAGTATTTGTGAAATGAGTAAACACATGTCAAAAGTTCCTGTTAATATGTTTTCTCTTTTCCTCATAATGTCTATTACCACTGTATTTTCTGTTTGCAGAAGACAAACACTTTTTCCTATTCCACATTCCCTGGTACCATCTTTCAATTCTTTTCTGCCTTGATGAGACCTCTCACTTGATCATCATTAACAATGTCCATATTTTCTGTAAAATAGTTCAAATTGGAGCGTTAAACATGAACCTTCAAGCTCAAGTTGCAGCCCAATTTATTGAAGTTTTGAATCATAACTCTCACAATATTTTTATAGTCTAGGCACTTCATTTTCCCCTGAAAGTCTGTTACAACAAGTTTGAAAGTGTTCCAAGTTTTTTTCCCATTTTCTTTCATTTCTCAAAATTTTCATTTTTCAAACGTTTTCTTACATTGGACCCATCCCAAACACCCCTGTTCGAATTTGTTTTGGATAAACCCGATCTAGTGACGATGAGTGGAAAGCGTCTGGTCCGTGGGGGACTGAATGTTTTACTGACTGAAAATTAGGATGAGAAATCTCCTGTGTATTTTTTTTAATTAATTCGTTGTACATTACACGATCAACAGTAACAGTCATCACTATGGTTCTTAGGCTCCCTTGAAACCATTGGTTTACCAAAATCAAAGGAACACTATTTTCCTGGAGACCTCTTATATGTCTTTCGCATAAAGCACTCCTTGAATGGAAGAAAGTAGCAGTCTTACTTCTGACTGCAGAGAAGTAAGATGCAGTTCACTTCAGAGAAGTAACACAGGTCTGCAATTGAAAAATTTGTTTTCTGAAAAATTGTATGTAAAACTCATTAACATTCAATCAAATTGCTGTTTGGTTAATGTTTTACAATATGCTGTTTTTCTAAACTGAGTTGGCTGTCATATTCTATCAATTTTAAACTTTTTTTATATTTAGATTGGTTACTTTGTGGTTTTTGATTGGATTTTTCATATCCTATTTTCACATATTACCTGAAGTACTAGTAGCTTGATATTCTGCGTACAAAATGTAATAATTTTTGTTTGTTAAATTGCATTTATAGTATTTAAACAAATCAATCTTATCTTCTCCCTTTGAAATAAGTGTTTATGTAATATCTCTTGCAATTCAAGAATGCTTTAAGAGTTAGTATATCAGAAGGGGTTTGAAATAGGCGGTTTTTTAGGAGCGATAAAGATTGTTACACCAGTTACTGAATTTTAACATGTATGCAGTACTATTCATAAGTTAATGATCCTTATGAATTCTGTGTGACAAAAATCTAACAAATATAATAGATAATTGTATATAGGTCTTCTAGTATTAGTACTCCAGTATTATCCGGAAACAAAAAGGGATCTTCCCATCAATTCCGATCATGGGACCCTAAGGCAGTGGCAAATTATTCATTTCTGCATCCAAGTCAAAATCATTGCTTGTGCCTCCAGAAGATAATGAAAATAGTTTGCTACAGAATGTAATATCGACAGAATAAGAACACTTGTACATTAAATAAAATACAAAAGAGTTAAATAACATATTTGTAGTATTTTATTTTTAAAATATTGCTAATTGTAAATACTAAAAAATGAACTAAAAATTTGAGATTAATAACATAGTATTAATGAAACTGCCATGTCCTAGACCAGAGCTTAAAGAACCAATAATTAAAATCCTCCTCTACCCAAAAGAAAACTGGAAAAAAAACTTGGAGCAGCATGGGGACAGAGATAATGTACACAACCATGCCAAGGCTGCATACAGTTAGAAATAAACTATTATAAATAAAAAGGATCTAAAATGACATGAAAGGAAAAAAAAGAGAAAATAATTTAATCAGCATCTAGAATACAATGATATGATAAAGTCCAAGAGGAAAGTAACATCACTTACTTCATCTGAAATAATGGGGAAAACAATATTTATTGGGAAACTGAAACACTCATTGACTTCTTTCATTCAAGTCGGTCAGTTCTTTAAAATATTAGAAACAAGGAATATTAGAATTTTAAAAAATTAGACCAAAAGATAATGCAAATTGTAATTGAGAACAAACATTTCCAAATACATGCAGTGGGAAACAAGTTGACTTACAACATTGACTACGATTCGGAATAGTAGCACAATTTGCTTAGTTTGGAATTCAGATTAGCAACGAGTCAAATCTATTTTAGAATGTTCTGAATATGGAACCCTAAAAATTTGGCTAATTGACAGTTTTTATTTGGGTTCCATTTATCAAAAGTGATGTTGGAGGAATAGATTTCGTTACACTATTGAGAAATGATATGGATAGTTTTATCGGTATTAATAATGAGATGATTTGATTGAAACCAAGATGAGAGGTTAGATAGAGCTTTTTGCGCCTTGATATGTGTACTTATTAAATTAATGTCATCAGCAAAGAGTACCATTTTGCAATCAGATATAGTGGATGACAGTTTACATATTGTTTACATACAATAAAAAGAGGATAGGACCCAAAATTGAACCTTCAGGAACAATAAATTTTATTTATTATAAGAACAATAATAGTGTGCAGGATAATTTTGTATTTTATCAGCCAGTTTTGAAAGTACTAGAGCAATGGTGTGGTAAAAGGAAAGAAAAAAGATTTGTCTTAATGGATATAAAATATACTTGTATATTTTAAGAATTTGATAGGAAACAGAAAATCATTTTAACTTTTGTTAAAATCAATGTATTCTTTTACATTGTAGAAGCAATAGTGTTGTAGGAATAATCAAGAAAATTATCAATGTTCTAAAACGGAAAAAGCAATTTGTCATATACCACATACAGTATCAAATTATTTATGTTGTGTGATCAAAAATGTTGCTGTATCATTTGCTAATAATGAAAGTATATTCATGAAAATGGTATGACCTTAGATTTGTATCCAAAAATATTATTGAAAAATTACTACAATTGTTTTAAGGAAGATGTCCATATTGATTCTATTATTACAATAAATGTAATGAAATTTTAATAGTTTAACACAATACTTTTGTTATTGTAAGATAAATTGTTTTTCTTCTTTTCCTTATTTTATAGGGGGATTGAACTTCCAAGAAGACATTTGTTGTTGGTTCAAGTTAATTTACTGGCAGACTAGTAGAACTATTTCCAAATAGTATAAGAATAGTTTTATTTACTTTGTTTGTAGAGTTCTGTTATATCAGGCTACCTCTCAAGAAGCAAGTTTTCTCATTCTTTACATTTGTGCTATGTAAAGTTGTAGTATTTGCCAAATAGGATTGTGCTACCTTCACAGTGTAAAAATACTTTTAGGAGTCCCTACCATTAAAACATTGGACTCTTGGATTAGTTAGGCTCTTCAATAAAATACTGGATGACACACACTTTTTTATGTATATTTATTAGAATGTATTTCGGGTTATTTTGCTTTCATCCTCAACTATTTCTGACAGCCTGAAGCTAAGAGTATGAAATCGGTTGGAAGTAAATTGGATGAGGATGGGAACAAGAGCTATATATAAGCCCCTGATCACATTTATACAAAGATAACAATGCTGTCAGAAACTGTTTTAGGAAATAAATTTGGTTTCATACCTTTTTTCCTTATTTTGAAGTTTGAATATGTCTAAACAGATGCTTTTTGAAGTGAAGAATATATGAAACATATCTACATGTTCAGTACCTATGTTCGCTAGTGTACCTAGGTGGGGGCAGTCTGCCCTGGGCCATATCCTCTAAGGGTCCTCCGAATAGGTCACCAAGAGGAGATATTAGCCATTAAATTGAACTTAAATATTCTCAAAATTATTATAATAAAATAACTAAAAGCTGATCTGATTAAATCCAATCGCAATTTAAATTTCAATTCTTTTACGTAATTCTTACACAGCACGGAAACACGTTGGTGTGTGGCTGGAATAGGGGAGCCTCCTAAGTCACCTGCCCCCGAGCCTTACAAATTGTAGGTACGCTACTGCCTATGTTTCATAGATATTTGGATGAGGTAAACTTGAAAAATGTTAATTGTTTTCATTTCTTTGTTTTTTTCCATATTTTTTTGTCACTGAGCACTTTGCAAGAACTAGAATATTCGGGGAACACTTATTTTTTATGAATTTCTTGTATTTTTCATTGTCAAACGAATAAAAACCATTAAAATTAGAAACATTTTATTAATCTTGCTTGTGAGATTCCTCAAACATACTATAATTTTTGTGAAAAACAACTTACTTTCTCTGTTCACTTTATTTAACCCAAGTGAGAACTCCTTTCAACCAATTATTGGTAGTCATCTGGCCCTCAATACAAATTACACATCTGACGTCCAATACTTCTTTGAAAGAATCCGCACTCCATACAAAATGAAGTGAACAGAGAAGATGGCACCATCCGAAGTTTTCATTATTCATCCTTCATTTACATCTTCTAATTATGTCAAATAAATTAGATTCTATTGTATTGTGATTTTAATATGTTTATTTTCCTCAGGACAACAAAAGAGGAAGTTGAAATAGAAGACACAGATGACTCCAGACAAGAAGAATTTTCTGAAGGAATAGCCGACAGTAGAACTGCTGGTCAACCTTTATCAGATTTCTTGATGCAACTTGAAGATTATACTCCCACTGTAATTATATGATTTATAAGAAGCTGTATTCCATAATATGGTTTCGAAGAAATTTTAATTGGTTCTTTGGTTTTAGATACCAGATGCTGTAACCTCATATTACCTACAAACTGCGGGTTTCAATACTTCAGATCCTCGAATGTGAGTATTATTGAAAAAGATGATTTTTTTTCTGTATATTTCTACATCAGTATTGATGATAGAATCTTCAGTTGTTTCTTCTCATTTGCCTTATTTCTTTCTTTTAATCAATGAAAATCTGTCCCTAAATTATTTCAAAAATTTCAATCCTGTTTATCGAATTTTGGTACCAAACAAATTTGTTTAAGTAACACATTCATATACCACAGTTATCAAAATAGCACTCATTGTAAGGTACCCTCTCACTCATCTCACCTAAATGAGTCCTGATGACATAGGAAAAGTGAAAATGTCAGAAAAAACACATTTTAGTTAAGGTATTATTAGATAGTTCTCCATAATTTTTCTTCCCATCCTTTAATTGCATTTCATATTTGTTTCCAAAGAATTTATTTATTTAGCATAGATACACGAGTCACCTAAAGGAGATACAGAATATGTAGCGACATTTTGTTTTTGTTTCCAAAAATACTTTTCTATTCTAGTGATGAAATGCAATAGTGAAAGGTGTGCTCAAATTCGTTACTGGCACTCATCCACATCCACAGGCACAACCAATCCGTAAGGTTTTAGAAATGTAACAAACCTTGATTTTGGATAGAATATATCAGGAACATTGGAGTGTTAAGAAGTTTATTTTTTGTGATCCTCACTCTAATTCTCAAGATAGTATTCCTGTAATATAAGCGTTCAAGAATTGTATAATATCCTCTTTATTAACTTGACTTTTTCCTTTTGTTTTGCTTAGCATTCGCTTGGTGTCATTAGCAGCCCAGAAATTTATATCGGACGTGGCAAATGATGCTCTTCAACATTGCAAGACCCGCGGCGCTGCCCAAAACACTAAAACGAAAGGGAAGGATCGCCGGTTTATGCTTACTCTTGAAGACCTTACACCTGCTCTTGCAGAGTATGGCATCACTGTGAAAAAACCTCAGTATTTTGTGTAGTGTTAATGGGTGATGTTATGGTACATTCCTTCTGTACATTCAATTATTTTCTTTTCTAATAATATTCTTGCTCCAGTGTTTTTGTAAATTGTACATTTATTTCCTTATACAGTGATGTAAAAAATAAAGGTGAATTTGTAATTTTTATTTGTGCAGGTTAGTATTTTTTTTATTGAACCATTTCTTCTAGAACAAAATATAATGAATATCTTATGAAGCCTTGCATACCATCCAGGGTGTTAAAAGAAATCGGAGTACAGAGTGAATAGTTAGAGTTTAAGAGACATGTATTTACTGAAAGGACTTAACTAATGTAACTGCTAAAAGTAAATTAATTGGATTAAAATCAAAATAATCGATCTGCTTGCATGTTATTACAGTGTAAAGTTGGTTAGAAAAATATGTACTGTGACATGGAAGAATCTGAGGTCTCTAATGACCTAGTTGTTAGATAGCTCCTCAAGCCACAATAATAATACTAATAATAAAAGAATTTTCTGAGACAACTGGAGAAGGAAGACAAGAAGTGGTCTTTTAAAAGAAATTACATATATTATTATAATACTGTAGTAGTATTAATTTCCATTGTAGGGAAAATTAATGAAAAAAGAAAACTAGTTAAAATTAATTGCTAGAAAAAGTAACTGATTAAATTTTATAGTTAATTATGTATTAACTTATAGCAGAAATGTAATAGTTAAAAGTTAATTTTTGGAATTCTGGAAAATTTTAGAAACGTACGATAAGTACTTTAAATAGATTCAATAAATGGCTTGTTAATCTTCAATAGAAATTGATTTCAAATTTGCTGTTGGAAACTCTTCCCCTACTGTTACCAAGTCTTTTCTCTCCCTATCGAATCCAGCGTCCTGTGCTCGGAGCTTCAAAACAGAACATAACCAGCTTGCTTTCTGCACTTGCAGCCTGCTCATTTCTTGAACAAGATTTTTGCTCCAATTGAAGTCTGTTTGCTGGCTCAGTCAGTAGCTGATAATCTGGAATTGTTCCTGTGAATGTTTCTTTTGAGAACTCTCCCAGCCAAGACTTCTTTAGACTACCTCTTTTGCTAACTGGTACCTGTAAATTCCATCATCGCATATCATGTGATTATAACGGTTTGGACAGCGCCTCCCATTAGTTTCAAAATGCATTGCCTATTTCCAGAAAACAACTATTTTCAGTTTGTTTCATAACAAATAAGATTGTAAATTGTTTGTAAAAATGATATCGATAAATGCAATTTCGTTAACTCACGAGTATTATCAATTATATCAAATTTAATGATAATTTATTGATATGACATATAAATTTAATAATTTTATTTGTTAATTTTTCTATTCAATATTCCCAACAGTTAATTTCATAATAAAATTTCTTCACCCTTTGGCCAAGGGACATACACATCATTACCAGCTTTTACTCACTGGAATTAAATATGAGGATGTGAGTGGGAATTTCTTTTATCAAATCGGCAATTTGCCACACATCAAAGTATAACTCAAGATTTCATCCAACATTACATCTGAATCTTTTGACTACCAATGAAATCTGATCAAACTTGAACCTTAAAAATGCTACATATCCTAATTTGGGGATAATTAATATTCTCAAATTGGAGAAAACAGAATCAGCTAGGTAATTCAATGTGACCCTATAAAAATTCCAGTTTTAAATTTATACCTCCCTTCAAAACATTTTTTTATTCCATGACTAGTTGGAACACAAATTTTCAACAACAGCAGAACTTGGAGGGCCTAAGAAATACCTTTCAAATAAAGATGAAACATTATGAGAAAAATACACTTGTTAACTTGGTTCAATAGTTTCCTCGCTATGTTGCTGGATGGATGCAGTTCAAATCCTAGAAGACATACAAATTGATTCGTGCTGTCAGACTTAACTCAGGTCTGCTTATCCACCTATTGAGCGAGTACTTAAGTCTCTCAAGCACCCACTTTCACCACTCCACAAGAAGTTATCCATGATGGATTAATTATTTGAAATCTCATGAAATGTCTTCTTTGCCTTCAGTTCAGACTATTTTCCTTATTACCCCACCCCACTTGACAAAGTATCTTTTGTTTGAATAATTTGTAAGAACAATCTTTAATAGACAATTAGTATACTTGGTTTCTTACTTCACTCAAGTATATACTTTCTACAAATTATTTAATTATAATAGAAGACAAGTTAAAACATTTTGTTTGGCAATACTCTTTTTTGCAGTAAATAAAACAAATACATAGCAAATATAAATAATAATGCTATATTTTTAATATCCACTATATTACCTGATCACAAAACAATACTCATCATATTAAAAGGAACATTAAAGGTTGATGTCAATGATAATAAAGTTTGGTCAATATTTTATTTCATTAAATAACAAAAGAGTTATAATTTTACACACAATATACACAAAGTGACAATAACATTCAAGCTACAGCATTGATTCACATACCTGAAAAAAATTATGCACACATAAAAATAAAAAATGTACACTAGAAATACAAAACCATTAAGAAAGTAATTTATGTAAAGAAAAAAAACAAATTAGCACCAGTTACTCTCATCAACTGGATTGAGGGAGGTAATCCCTAATGTGTTCATATAGTATTAATCTATTTCTTTACATTTTCAGTCTCCCATTTCAAAATTAGAGATCTTAAAATCTTAAATTTTCCAGGTATAAATTTCATTGGCAAGTCCACTCATCTACAAGAGGCACACTATTTCCCATATTTCTGATTTATAGATACAATTCACCCCTCACAAAATAACTTTCTATAAGATTCTAGTGCCACAACTGGTCTACTGAGAGAATCATTAAAATTAATATCCTTAAAGCAGGGATCTATCAACACCAACCAATTAAAATCAGAAGAGACTCTTCAACATAATAGACTCCCCAATAGAAATAATAGAGAATAGAAACCAATGAATAACCTCCAATTTCATAACTATGTGGATAACATCAAAGTCACTGGAATGAACAAATTGTACTAAGTTCTTTAAGTTTGATCTGCATCTCCATTTAAAACAATATATTTGGTGTCTTTACAATATTTCTAAGGATGAAAAAAGTACATAATCTCGGCTCATCAATGTAACTGAATGTTTGTACACAGAAACGGTGTGTAGCAAGATATTCCACATTTGAGATTTTTCAAAGGATGTCCAAGGTTTCATAATGAGAAAATACCTGAAGAGGGGCAGTTAAACATCCTGGCTAAGCATCAATATTGCAAAATGTAGTAAGTCTTTCTCACATTATGAAAGAATTCTAAAGAGAGATATATCCATATTGTACAAAAACATAATTTACTTAGAATTTATTTCACAAGAGGCATCATCAATGTATTTAGGCAGAACAGCCACCTGAACAGAAAGACTGAAATCTGAAGATGAAATATCTGTCACATGTTGCAGCCTCAGATGAAAGTTTTACACACGAACAATATTCCTGTTATGAAATGTAGCAACAGTTCACATACTGAGCAAATATCGAATAAATAGAGGCAAATAAACATTAGTTAATAAATAACATAATTAAAACATTTCATGGAATGATAAAAAATAAATTGCAATGACATTAACTTCATAATACTTCATTTTATTATTTGCCAGTAGTTGATAAAGGGAATTTGAATTTGAAGATATTTCTATTATAGCAGAGAACTAATACCAAAAAAATTAAAGAAATACACTCCATTATATTGTACATCAATTCTAGTCATTACACACTTGAAAGAAGTGTATTGACTCCAAAAATTTTAAACTCACCAATGATCAACATAAAAAACAATGATGAACTAAAATCATGAAAAGAATTTGAAACCCATTCAAGAAAGGTCACCTTACTTACAAGCCTAACATTTTTTTCCTGCAGAATAAACTAGTGATAATACACAACATACAAGTGTTGGACTTTCCAAGAAGCTCAAAGACACGAAGTCCCATAATGAAATATTATTTTGTGCAAAAACACACCAATTTTTTTTTCAGAAGAATCAATTAAGTTCTCCATAACTAACAAAACATTTATTCAAATATTATTAATGAGAAACTGGTGACAAGCAATCCATTTGCACTCTTTCAACATTCACCAAAGATATAAGTATTCAACAATAATTATATTTTGTTTCAGCCTAAGGGTCTAAAAGTAAGTCAACCGAGTTTGAGCTACAATTTCAGAAAATACAGCCATTATTAGATAGACCTGCAAAAAGTTTCTTCTATACAGATAACAGGTAAATATTTGAGTTAATCACTGAAATATACTACAAAGAGTATCCAATATCTGTGTTCTGAAATATTTACCTGTAAATTATGTATTATCCCTTTGTTTCAAAAGGAAAAAAGAGATCTAAAAAACAACTTTTCGAAGGCCAGTCACAGTTAAATAATAAAAATCTTAAGAAAATGCACAGTTACACAACATTCAGAGATTTGTGTTTAGAGGTAACTTCATTTATATAAATATTTACATATTAAAGGACTATCAGTCGGACGTTTGTGATGTGAAAGAGTTGTTTCTCCATATGCACAGGCGTGACATTCGTACTCCATTGTTACAAATCCACTATCTGAATCAGAAGAAATATTGCCTCACAATGTCATTTTTCAGTAATATTCAATCACTGTGAACTTATTCTCTTTCACAAGTATGAAGTAAATGTTACGGTGCCAGCAGGTTTACTTCATTTTACATTCATACAGTACCACAAATAATGTCAAACAAATACCTTCTTTCACATTAAAACACTTTTTATAAAACCTCTGAAGTACTTTATGCAAGTCTGGAATCAGATAAAGAAAATATAAAAATAATTATAATTCGATTTGCAAACAGCAACAGTTAGTTTGAGTCCAGGACAACAAACAAATGAAACCCAGTACTAAGAACATCAGCCTCAATGAAAGAGTAGATCGTAAGTGGGGAAGTCAAAGGGGTCACACCCTTTGCCGACTGCTTAGGATGAGGGAATTATTACTTCCTTAGATGCTAACCAAAATAAACTTCAAAGACACTAACCAAATAAAAAATGGAACAATACTTATTACTTTTACTGTGGAACTGACAGGCCAGTGTGAATGAGAGATAAATGAGACATATTCTTACATAGAGGCATCTGTACTGAAATGTTAACATTAATAAGTATAAAAACAAAGTTCAGTAAATAAGTATAAATAATTCAGTACTAACCTCTTCTATCCCTCTCTCTTTATGTTTTGCGGAGCTTCAGTTAATCCTTTAACTTTTAACCGTTCAGCAGTCTTCAAAAACGCAGGCAACTGGTCCTGAGAGACATTTACTTCCCCAGCATACATGAACTCCAGAATAGCTTGCAAGTGACTGTAGGGTACATCTTTTAGAATAATAATTGGGTGCTTTGAAGGATTCTCCTGGCAAAATAAGAGAATATCAATCAATACAGATAGAGTAACATTATTTTTAATGACATCTGAGAATCAAAGCTTGTTTGAAAAAAAAAAATGTATTACAAATATTCTTTTATATTATATTAAACAGAGTTACATTTCACGTATTAGGAAGCTTACACAAAATCAAAATTTAAGTGTTAATGACTGATCATATTAAGCATACAAACGCTTGTAATTTAATTGGGAATAACAAGAGTATGTAGATAAAGAAAACGTAATGAAATTGTCTGAAAGCTTAAAAATCTTCCATTTCTTATCTTGTCAAAAGCCAGACAAACTTTTTTCCTACATTCATTTTATTCACACTTCACAACCAGCAAGAATGAAATAATATAACAGACTTGATACTGTATACAAATAGTTACCAAATAACTCTAATTTCTACTTTTATAATATCTTAGGTTTAAGTCACAGTTGCTGTAGTAAAAATGTTTTCTTTTAATAATTAAAAATGTGTTTTGTTAACTTTAACCCAAATCAACCAACCCTGACACTTAACAAAATTTGTAGCTAGTTGAAATATGACAAAATATTTCTGTCATAGGACACAGAATTTTATTTCAGCAAAGAAAAGAATTTCCCTGTCCAGTTTTGAATCAAAATTCTAGGTTTAGGCAGGGCAATTCTGTTACAGCCAGAAGTTTAGGGCAATTAAGATAAAAGTTTGAAAGTGTACTTAAATATATAATATTATTCAGGAGCATTTTTAATACGTATCTCTTTATTTCATAATGATAAGTGACCATCAGTGACGGATCTAGACCGTAATCAAGGGAGGGTTAACCGGGGAGCATTTTTGTTAAAAATTATGTTTTTTACAACACAAATTTTATAAATGTTACCTTTAAATAAAATGCATCAAATAAATAATTAACAATATGGTGTTATTAATTTTATTGGCCACATTGGACCACTTGAGTTATTCCATTGTCACTTCTTCTTTGACAGTTGTATTGTTTTGTTCTCGTGATCTGCCCAGTACCTTTTCATTCATTCCGATCGTAATTTTCTCAGTTCGTCTGAAATCTTCACAGCCCTTCTATGTGTCATTTCTGCTGAAAATTTGTGAGTCTTAAGGAGGGAGTTAATTTTATCCTTGTTGTCGACACCTGTTATCTCCCGTCCAACTGTTTTGAGATCCTGCTGAATTTCTTGGATCCAATGTCCTCCTGTCTTCTTCCCGAGACTTCTCATTACTAGTTGTCGCAAGATGTGCTGGTGACTGGGTCAATTTTTCGATAAACAGTTTAATTGGAGAGGATTCACAAGACTCCTTTAACCTAGTGTTTTTATTTATGCAAGTTCCGATTATTCTTCTTTCAGTTTTGAGGAGTTGATCAGTTTTAATTTGGAACGGTTTCACAAGCATAAGTGGCTTCTGGGAGAGCCACAGTTTTATAGTGCTGGATTTCAGTATCTGTTGATGGGCATTTTTTATTATACGTTGACCAGGATAGAAATGGGGCTTTTTTATATTGTTGGTTCTGTTTATTCATGGTTGTTTACTTGAAACGTTTCTAATGGGTCATCATAATTTAAAAGTTTGTTGAATGCCTCTGCGAGGATCTCTGCATTTTCTTGATTACTATGTGCTAACTTTCCAGATTTGTCTCTTAGCATTAATGTTGGAAGTTCATATTTTTAAAATATCTGCCAAAAGTTTTGTAATAATCTCGTGGTTGCTTTTTATTTTTTTAAAGCTTTCCTCTATCTTTTCCAGGGTGTTTTTAAGATGTTTGTTTTGTTTGTATGATTTTATAATTTGATTTTCTTTGGTTTATTAATTCTAAATTAGATTCTTCTGACTTTTGGGCTTGATGGTTTAGCCAAGCTTGGTGTCTTCTCTCTACCATTGGTCGCAATCTTCATTCCACCATTCACATTTCTTCCCAGGATTTATTGGAGCCAACTCTTCTGCTATCAATTTTAATTCGGTGATCAAGTCTTCTTGTGTTTTAGTATTGATAGATCTTTCCTCAGTTATCCTGTAGTACTCTGTATTTCTTATTAAGGTGGTTGGGTCAAATTTTCTCCTATTTTTACTTGTTTTTTTTAGGAACAGCGATCAAGACCTTATGGAATCACAAGGATACAGACTGCATAAAGGAATCCCAGGAAAACTAGTCATGAAAAACTACCCGCAATTTGGTAATGGATTTCTGATAAATCACAAACTCGTTGACTGTTGTAGAATTTAAATCTCAATCCTCCAGACTTGCAACTCTAACTGTGAAATCTGCAAATAAGACATACACAATAATCAATGCACATGCTCCTACCGATGAGAAAAATAATACTCTTAAGGACAGAATAAGCGGAAAAATTCTGGGATCTCCTGGATCAAACCTTAATCAACATCTCCCCATCAAACATAAAAATTCTCCTTGGCAATTTCAACACACAACTAGGTCAAGAAAGAAGATACCGAGATATCATTGGAAAATGGCCTGCACATAAGCAGACCAACAAAAACAGTCAAAGATTGATTGAAATTTGCAGAAGCCACAACCTTCTCTCAAAATCAACATGCTCTGTTTGACATTGAAGAGGTCAAAAATCAGAGATTTAAGAAAACATGAATACCCCCCTCAGGCAAAATGGTTGGCCATGATATTCTCACAAAAGAAATTATAGGAATTTCTCTATCCAGTCCTAACAATAAGACACACTCCTGCTCTTAGTCCTAACATTTAACATTTAAACAACTCTGCCCTCAACAAATATAGAAGAGAAGCACACCTAGTTCAGCCAGATGAAAGATTGATGGAAGAGCTAAAGCTATAACATTTGAGTAATATGTAACAGAATGGAAAAGTATTTTGTGATGTCTACATCAGACCTAGATTCAAATGAATTTCTTTCTTGTTTTTTGTTTGACTCCCCCAGGGGACTTACATCTAGTAAGTATGTGTTTGGCAAACATGGGGTTCCAAGCTGAGTCTGGCATTACTTCCACTTACTTGTGCCAGGATCCTTCCTCTCTCTTTCCTGACCTCCCTTGGTCACCTCTTGTTCTTTTCCGTCCCGACGCTATTCGGTTGCGAGGGCTCAAGTATCTTTCATTTTCCTCCTACTTCCTTGATACATTGTAATTCAGGAGGGAGTTTTTAGTGGGTGTGGTTGAGTCATTCAGTGAGTCCCACATGCGGGGAGAGTCATGTTGGCTCTTCTTAGTGCGTAACTGCATTTTCCCTACCTGTACAAGATTTTAGGGCTCTATGTCGGCGAGCCATAAAGCCCCACAAAAAAAATCTTTCTTGTCTGATTGTATGGTATGCTAATTCAGAAAACTTATTTGAATATATATCCCATTTTTTATGACTACACAAGGTAAAAAATATTATGTTGTAATTTTACCAGATATTTTCTTCTGTTAGCATGATATCTAAATGTATAAAAGTGAAATACTGACTCACTTACTGACTGCTAATGAAATCTCAGAAACTGCAAAGCCTACAAACCTGAAACTTGGCAAGTAAGTTTCTTTTCAGGAGAAGACATCTGATCAGAAAGGATTATACGAAAATCTACCCCTAATGGGGTGAAATGGGGGTTGGAATGTTTTATGTATCCCACCATAAAAGTGCCAGGAGCAATTTAAACCGAAATGATAGAGAGATAAGACTATTGGACACAAGTCTTATTTATCCAGAGTGAGAATAGACCAGTGGTTCCCAAACTGGGCTAGATAGAGAAGACACATGCATTGGACTACTCCATTTATTGTCCTTCACATGGCCATACACAGTAACTGCTATTTTGAGAATAAAGTTTATTTATTTATTTACTCAGGGATATATTGAATTTTTTCCCTAGCAACAAACTGTCGCTATCTTGTCATCTCCTACTCATAAACCATGTTATTTTTTAAAACATAAAACTTAATTTTTTTAACACTGATAATACTGTCAGATGTCAAAATTCAAAATTATTTCTTATTACTGGATTAGTGTTCAGAGACCCTTAAAATTGACACATTTTAATGTCAAAATGTTGGATAATAATGTTATGTTTAATTGCTCCAAAAGGACAACATCCGTAGTTATATTCAGTTTATAATTCAACCCCTTGATGGAATGGGAATCATACAAATGGGCTTGAATTTTTCACAGCATATTTGTTTAGCTTACTTAACTGATCTAAATTTGCTTATATACAATCAAACTTGGCATACTACCATAACATACAACAAAGACCTACAAGGTAAAAATGATGGGTATATATATTTAGGTTATTATTGTAGTAAAATAGGTATCAAGAAGCACAGATGAGAACCAATAATGTAGAACATAGAAGACAGTCAAGTAGCGAACCTTTCCTGTTAAATAACATACAGGCTGCATCAGATATTAATTTATGAGCAATACACGTTATAAAAAGAATAAAATAATTGTTAAAATGATTTATATGGCTTAAAAGTATAAAATAACTTCGTAAAACAAGAGTCCAGAAAGCTATAAATCTTTTGAAGCAAATTATGTAACATTCAGTCTAAAATTCAATCCAATGTCTTCCATAGTTTCAAATTTAATGGATACATGAGAAGTGCCTAAACAATACACAATTTAGTAGTTTTTCTAAAAAATGGGATGCAAAGATAAGATTTCCTGCCCCTCGGAATGAAGAACTTTCACTTCGTACACCTAATAATTTGATAAAAATAAAACCATACTAAATATTAACTACTATATACAAAAACAATTCAAATAATAAGGAATCATTGTCGAAGATCGGACACAACTTACCTCCAACAATGATTTGAAATACGGACTACATGCTGATAAAACCATTTTGTGGGCTTTACATGTCTGTCCTTCACAAGCCAGGGTGACATCAGTAAAACTCTTTTCGTCCCTCAAATGTTTGAACGACGATACCATATTCGATTGGAAATCGTTCCATTTTAGGAAGAATTGTTGTTGCTCCGCTGACATTTTAATTAAATTATTATGAAATTATCTGAAACGAAAATACACACAGCGATTACATTGATGATACCAAATAGCCAAGTATTCAGATCCCCAATCAGTCAAAATGAGAAAATTGAACATGGGAAGATCGTAGTTAAAAAGACGACGTAAAGGGAGGCCCAATTAGTTAAAATATAGGATGTCATTTACAAGCCCAAGATATCGAGATATTATTGTTATATGATAATTCCTATACGTACAAAAGTTGCAAATACTACAAATAAACACATGAGGGGGCACAACCAAATACACATACAATTGAATAAATTGTTTAATTACCTGATTCCCTTACTAACTTAATCACGTAACCAACTCTGCATAAGAAGCCAAAACGAATAGCACAAATGTTCTCAAGTGACTGCCCTCTAACGGCAATTCTCGAAATTACAATGAACGCCGATCACCGCTGCCAACGCTGAATACGTCGTGAACGCCGTCAAGAAAGGGGCAAATTGGGAACTCCGCCTCTTCTTTAAACTGTTTCTGATAGTATTATTTCTACGCTTTTCCTCGCATTGATTATAGCTTTCTAATACATTATAGTATTTCTAATTGTTTTCTTATCGCTTAATGGCCAAAAGTTCTGAATGCCGTTTGTAATTTAAAATTTTTGTAGGTCTGTCAAATATTTACGCATAAATAATTATTTTCATGAATTTATTGTAGTCAATTTATGCAGGTTAGAGATGAATATTCAATACTTTTACTACTATACCGTATTTACTATTTTTAGAAAATATAAAAATAATGGAATGAAAACATTCAATCGATTATTATATTCCATTCTTGACAAGAATAAAAATTTCTAAATCTAGGTGAACCATAAATTACACAATTTCAATCGTTTTTCATTATTATAATGGGATACATCACAGCATGATGTACTATTGAAAGACGTTTTATTCGCTCTTTTTTCTGAGACATTCTCTCGCACAAGAACCATCAAACTTGGTGATAATTCTTGTTTTTAGAAAAAAAATTGATTGATCCTCAATCCATACTACCAACAAACGGCAAAAGCATACTGTGATTCATATTTAATCTAACACAGCATTCTTTACGTTAGGCCGTAGTCTTGACGAATTGGGACAAATTATTTCCTAGTAATTGAAGTAAAGGTCATTATTCTCGCAGAATACGATTGACAGACACAAGACAGGCGCCCGGGCGGATGTGTATGGTTGGGTGTGGGGAGGAACGGACACTGTGGTCACTAATCAACTCGCACAATCAACATTACCATTCTATCTAGGTAACGTGATCCTCGAGAGGTTCTCGCCATATTGAATACAGGGGGCTGAAGGGGAGATAGGGTGTTCATTGTACCTGAGGTATTAAAATTTTAGATCTGATCTTCCTACAACGAAAATAAGATAAGTATGGCATCAAGAGCGGAGAAGGATCGACAGAAGCAAATTCAAGACAAATGTCAGGCGCTCCTGACTCAAATGTTGCGGGATGAAGATAACAAGTACTGCGTTGATTGTGATGCCAAAGGTAGTTTTCTTCTACTTCGTATTATTATTATTATTATTATTATTATTAGAATTTGTTTTGAGTCTGCTCCCATATCAGTTAAAATTAAGTTTTTAACAAATGCTTTACTACGTAACGGGATATTAGAGATGACCTGTAAAATCGTTTTTTTAATGAGTTCTTTTGTTAGTTTTT
The DNA here is from genome assembly GCA_002313205.1 of Laupala kohalensis. Taxonomy (NCBI): domain Eukaryota; kingdom Metazoa; phylum Arthropoda; class Insecta; order Orthoptera; family Trigonidiidae; genus Laupala; species Laupala kohalensis. The sequence continues at coordinate 111,194 of NNCF01125877.1, read as the reverse complement.
GTTTTAATGTGTTTTTCAAACGTATTTCAGGACCGAGATGGGCTTCTTGGAATTTAGGAATTTTTCTCTGCATTCGATGCGCTGGTATTCACAGAAACTTAGGTGTTCATATCTCTAAAGTGAAGTCTGTCAATTTGGACACATGGACACCAGAACAAGTAGTGGTGAGTTAATCGTTTTTGTTATTTTCGTTGAGGATTTCTTGTGATGTGAGTGGCCAAATTTATTGGTAATATAGGTTATCTGCCTGCTTAGTTTATTGAAATTTGTGTTTGTGACTTATATATTCTTCAGTGGAGTCAAATTGTCAAAACAGGTCATTTGTACTAAGGCACCACTATTCCTTTTACTTGTTTTGTGTGTTTGTATTATTACATTTTTTGTAGAGTCTTCAGCAAATGGGAAATAGCCGAGCAAGAGCTGTTTATGAAGCTAATCTTCCAGATAATTTTAGGCGACCTCAGACAGACTCCTCCCTCGAAGCATTTGTTCGAGCGAAATATGAACAAAAGAAATATATAGCTCGTGAATGGGTACCCCCACCAATCCCTAAGGTAAATTTTAATTTAATTCTTTTATAATTGTTTTTGTTTTGTAAAGGAAGCCTAGCAAATTCAATAAATTTATTTTGTGCTGTTTCGAAAGGTGAACTGGGATAAAGAATTGGATGAAGAAGCAGAGCGACAGCGTAGAAGGAAGAAGGAAGCCAAACAACAACAAACAAAGAAATCTAATTCAACCCTAGCAGAAGTGCCTGTACCTCAGTTATTGCCAAAACCTAAGAGTTCAAGTCCTAAACCTGGTAGAACATCTACTGAATCGAACAGAAAATCGGCTACTCAAGATCTCCTTGGCCTAGGTACTTTCAAAATATTGTAATCATCAACCATTGACACACTATTTGTAAATTAATATTTGTACTTCGTATTGTTTTATACTTCGCTTGCTTGTATTATACTACTTATGCCATAATTTGCTTATCCTATTACTGTCATTTCTTCGTAGTTTCCCATAGTTATTAGTAGCATTAAGTTATCCTGATAGAACGATATTCCTTTACTTATATAGATACACCTGTAAACAATACTACTTCATCTGTGTCTGGAGCTTCCAGTAATGGTGAAGATATATTCACTAGTTTTTTAAGTGCACCGCCACCTGCATCAACTGTGAGTACATCACCAGCAGATAGTGCTCCTGAAGTTGAAACTAACAAAACACAAGGCCGAAGTGCTGAAGAAGAAAGTTTTTTCAATCAACCAGCTCCTTCAAGTCAAGAAAAACGTCAGCTTACTAAAGACTCAATTTTGGCATTATATTCAACTGGTAGAACATCAACACCAGCTGTACCTGCTCCTGTATATGGAATACCAGGTGATGAACATGTTTTTATAAAACTTTTCTGTACAAACTTAATCTGTGTAAATACTTGTTTTTTTTAATCATGGTGTATTGTTTAGTTGGAGTTATATTTACTTCCAACTGTGTGAAGTGCAATTGCAGTCTTTCTATATAGTGAAATTGTTTCAGTCTAGCTCTGTGGTTGATGGTACATCATTCACACTCTTTCTTTAGGATCAAGCCACTAGTTATGTGATGTGATTCATGACATCAACTAAGACTGACCTATTTGTTAGTTTATTTTTTTGTTTTATTTAATGTCTTTTGGCATATTCTGGTCATAAGGGTCTGCTCTTCCACCTAACTGTGACGGTGAGGTAATTGGAAGGGAGAGATGTTGTTTCTGAGGGGACTTTCTGTACCAAAGCAACATTTGTCTGTAGTAGGTGAGGGAATACCCCAGCTGAATACCTCATAGAGTTCAGAAAAGCAGGGTTTTGAATTCACGCTGGACTGCTCAACAGTTACATGGAAGTAAAGATACTAGGATAGGAGCACCATTGTCATTTTTTACCCAAAAATGAAAGAAATTCAAAATGTTTTAGGGCTAGTAGTTAATTAGTAAATTATTTTCCACAAATAATAATATTTCATTTTTCTTGAACAAGTAGTATTGTTTTTGTTAATGAAAGTGTAATGCCAGTCAAAAAATAACATTTTAGAAAGTTTAATTATTATTATTTCCTGTTGATGTAAATTTTAATGTCAGAGTTTTGAGAAATATCTAGAAACTTGATAAAAACCCTTGAAGATTTGTAAGAGGAGGAGGATGAGCCTAGACAGCACTTATTTGGGAAGATCTGTTTTTTCACTAAAACTTCAAACTAACAAACACTCAAGCTAATTAACCCTAAACAAAACTAAGATCTATTATACAATTTTTGCTCTCAAAAAACATTACCGCTTTTCATTTGCTTGAGGCAGATTATTGACTATTATATCCTGAACTGTATGTAGGTGAACTGAAGCTTTCAATGTTTTCTCAAATGGTTTATTTGTAGCTCCTTTTAAGCAACTTCGATCTTTTCAGTTCTGTGTCAGCAATGTACAGTTCTAGGTGTGTTTACAAGAGAAATCCAAGTTTTGAATCTTCCAACACTACATCACATTCCAACAGCGTCCTGGAATTCCAGTTCACTTCAACTCAGCAAGTGTTTCATCTGTTTATTTACTTTATTGGTATTTCACAGCCATCATTACTCTTGGAATATAATCATGAAATATGCTCTTCTAAAATCTTTTTCTGATTGGTATTTATATTGGGTGAAGAATGTGTTGGGATCGTTAGGTTGAAAGATATTTATTTTCTATTCCTCTGTCTAAAATACTGTGTGTTTCATCTGATATTACTGTTATGATATATGTGTCATATTGTATAAATATCTAAATATAATTATGTTCAGAAGAAATTTATTTTCAGTTATCCCGTGACTTTCTACTGCACAAGAGTCAAATGTGGACTATTGTTTAATTTTGAAATTTGTTAAAAGTTTCAGGTCTTGTAATGTCTTGATTTGTTTCTCCTGATTACTCATAGAACTAATGAAATAGTGTTTGATTTCTCATTTTATCATTACCAACTGGTGAATGTTGCAGGTGGTGTTTATGCACAGCCAGCTCCAGCCTTTCAACCGGTTCCTAATGCTATGAGTTTTGGAATGCCTACTGCATCTGGTATTCCAAATGGCATGATGCCTACACAGACCATTCCTACTGGATTAATTCAGGTAGGTTTATTGGATTGTTCAAGTAGCATGTTATTTTGGGTTTATGAAGAAATTCTTTCTCTGTTAAGTAGTTTTCTTTTGAAGAAACTATTTTGAAGTCCTAGAACTTCTGAGCTTGACAGCCTTTTAAATGTTGGTCATGAATGGATGAAGTTTCTTATTGAATTCTTTGTTGTTAGTATTTTGAATTTCTGTGATTTAGTCATAATTTGTTTTAATATAAAATTTTCCAGATGTTCATTTAATTTCCCACAGACTGGTCTTGGTAATGCCTTGCATTTCATGCTTGTCATGTCAAAGATGTGTTGTCGGTGCCAATTTGTGTGGACCTACCTTCTATTAAAGCTAATTAGATGAATATTAAACCCTCTGAACATATTATTGGAAATTTATAAAAATAAGATGCAAACATTGTGAGAAACATGCATTGAATAAAGAAAAAGAAATATCAGTGTATTTGGAAAAATGATAATTTATAAGTAATAATTAGAAAATTCATATTAATTTGAACAAACTTCACATCTGTCATAATTCCTTCTATTAATTTTTGCTCACTGCTGGCTGTAAACAACGGCCAACTTTGTTCTGCTGATAGCATTTATCTCCTTCAAGTTATACAGTGCTGTGTTGATGTTCGTACATCAGTGTGGTTATAAAGTGCATCAGAAAAGCATGATACTTGTTGCAGCAGAATGGCACATATGCTGGAGGTGCTATGGTGGCACAACCATCTGCTCTAGCCTCTAATCCTTTCTTCAATATGGGAACAAGTATGGGTTCATCAACCCAGGGCTATCCTGCTGTATCTCAGGTATGTTGTAAGGGTTGTTGAAGTTTACTTGCTTTGTTCATGTTTGGATTGTTGTAGATTTTGTGGTAATACATGTAATGGGCTAGTGCAGGAATGATATTAAATGATTAGTTTAATTTTTCTATTATTCTGTTGTATTTTCAACAATTAGAGCATTCCTCAATTTATTATAAAGTAACACTATCTTCACCAATGAAATGATCTTAATGTTCTTCAGAAATTCTGCATATTGAAGTCTTTATAATATTTTAAATATGATTATTATATAGTTCTGCACTAAATTAGTTTCAATTATTTGGTTGGGATCATGAATTTGGAAGTCCTTTTTCCTGTGTCACTGAAGGACTACTGAATCTCCATTCTGCAGGCAACTAGATGAAGGACAAGTTATTTTCCAATCAACAATAGAAATTAAATTTTTTCAAAGTAAACTTTTTGCAATTATTCAGTTTGACTTGTTTGTAGATCTTGAGTTTTTCCTTTTTCCAAATTAAGCATCTGAATGATATTATGATCTCTTGTTTCGTTTTAATATTTATTTATCTTATTGTTTTTTGATGTAAAAATAACCTAGTAGAGATTTTATTGACTGCTTTATAACTTGCTTCACTTTTCAGTAAGGCAAATCAATCTTTGCTTCTTTGTTATTTATTTGCAATTTCTGTATTTGTTTTGTCTTCTTTGTAGTTTAGTTGTTTTTATGTTTGCATGTGCTTATAGGAGCACGTATTTAATTCTGGACAAGATTTGCTGCAAGATTTTGGAAGTACAATTCAATCTATCAGTCAGGTAAGACTTATGCAATGAATGTGCTTTGAAGGAGCCATTGTTGGGAATCTGGAACCTCTCTGAAATACCTCCAAACTTACTCCCCCCCTTTTTTAGGTAATTTTTTGTAATTGTGGGTAATTGCTGATAAAATATCTTGAAAAATTTGAGTTTTTATGACAGTAATTTTCTAGATAATGAACCTTGATTTTCATAAATCTTCAATGAATTTCTAAACTTAAAAAAGATATTATAGATGAGTATATTGTAGAAAAAAGTTGAAATTGTTCGATGGCTAAAAAGTTAATTTCTTAAACAAGGGTAGTATCTTAAGTAGCATATCGACACACTTCATGCATCGCAAAATCTTAGGACAAAGTTAACCTTACATTTTGGGGCTGTTGTATTCAACATGAATTTGATATTCAGTCCTACACATGTCCAAGGTTCTATAAAATTAGAGATGAAATTATTTTTATTATAAGTATTGTATTAAAGTATTGTGTGTCAGAGCGACTAGGCTTAAGCCCCCAAAAATGTTTTAAATGATAGTTTGAATCATTCTCTATCCAGTGGTGATGAATTTGCATGCATACGGTGCAAAATTTTGAATTATTTGACTTTAAATTACTATGGACTTATATGGAGAAACTTTCACAGGCTCATATTCTGCCAAAAGTACCGGCTTAACATAGCGAAAAAAACCCTACTAAAACATAGCGAATGGAAGTAGGAACACAATGTTAAGATTTTCATACCTTACGGGGCATTTTCAAGAATAATTAATCGAAAACTGGAAAGTATTGTTCTAATGGAAATTGCAGCCGTGACACATATCTGAAGACGATGCAACCCTTGTCAAAGGAGGAGTCAGATGACAGCCTAAATTAATTATGAAGTTTTAAAATCACAAAATAATTGTTCTCATCCAATATTTAAAAAATCAGTAGAATGAATTACTAATAAGAACCATGTTGTTATTCATTTCCAAGTTTCGTGAATAGTTGGCAACTTGTCTTCAGTCAACGCACATGTAATACCTTGAGTGCCTCTATGTGATGAGGTTTGGACAAATGGGTCGCTCTTCCACTAAATGATGTATTTAGGGTATAGAGATTCTGGGTTGTTGAGAACAGAAGGTAACATTAACTGAACTAATATTAGTGTGGAATTGATGTGAGGAAACCACAGCTTAACCTGTGTTCATCTCTGGTTCTCCCTCTCTCAATTTGGTTGGGAATAAAGACACTACCTCAGCCATAGCCTGTAGTTGGGTTTGTTTCATGACCTATTTCTGTTGCAAATATGGGGACGGTAGAGATTTCAACTTGTTTGTCTTTTATGCAATTTTTTGTGCTTATAGAAGCAAATACAAAACAAAATTTTCAAAGAAGTGAAAGCAATTTTGCTTGCACTCTACATTTGTATTGTCGAAAAAGCTGTTGCAAGCTGTCTCTGGCTATGTGAAGGACCATAAACTAGTAAGCTAGTGAGAGACCAATCCATCAGTTCCTATCAAAGGACCTAAAAGCAGGAGACTTATCATTTCTACATCCGAAACAAAATCATTACTTGCACTCCCCTAAAATAGCAATATAATGAGCTGTTTGATATAATATCTGCAGCATTAACTAATTTAATTTTAAGTAGATTACTAAAGAACAGTAATTAAACAAACACATACTGTTGTCAATTTATTACTCCATAATTAAATTGTTACTATTTAAATTGCCAAAAATTTGATATTTATTACAGTAATAGTATCAATAACATCGCTGCAGCGAGGTCAGGGCCTGTTGAACCTTACCTTGGTAGAGTACAGATAAAAATAAACTATTTTGAACAATAACAAATGATGTTATTCATGAAATTAATTTTGTTTTTAATCAGTTTGTGTTAAAAGTACTATAGCAGTGGATAAAGTATGAAATAAATTAATGTTATTTAATATTAACTCGAAAGTATTTTTTAAAAATATTTAATTGGAAAGTGAAACCCATATTTTTTAAATTTAAATCAATATGTACTTAAACTTTTCAGTTGCAATGGCTCAGCAGAAAGCTTTTAACTGCGGACTTGAAAAGATTCCATTTAATGATATTTTTTACATCTTTGGGTAGGAAGTTAATTCCTATTATTGGTCGTGATATGACCTATAATTGGCCATTATGGTCAAAGAATGGCTGACATACTATTAATATTGGGATTGTTGTGTTCGTGAACTAGAGAATTTTTTTTACAAAATTTAAACAAATTGGAATGTTTTTTGTTCCTCAATTTGGGAACATGAGGTTTGAATTAAAACTACCTTCATTTGGTCCACTGACTACTATTTTGATATGTTTTAGGTCATGACAACATACAAGATTCTGATATTCTTTGGAGGAAATCTTACTGCTTAACTATCTTATCATATGTCATGTATACAAAATCTACAGGCCAAGATCTCTATTACGTTTCTGGCACCAATTATTCTGGCAAGGCCCTTCAAAACACATTTTATCTTTTGAAAATATTATGAGCAGTTTTTCAAGTACTGAGAATTGATTAATAAACTCTTCCCATTTTGTGAATTGACTATTTTGTGATCTTGGCTTTGTGTGTGATCTCTTTGCGATTCCTCCCTGTAAGGAGAGTAAATTTTACACTTATCCATTTAAATCCAGTTTGTCCTTTTGTATTGATGCCGTGTGGGTCACAAAATTATGTTTAATCTCTGTGGAATTGGACAAACTCAAGTTGCTTTTGTTTATCGTGTTAAATTTGTGTGATAGGTATATCCTGTTTCTGTGTTCTTAAAGATCGTTTTTAAAAAAAAATTGTTCTCTAATTGCTAACCAATTATGGTGACCTTTCAATTTATCTTAGATGTAAAATACTTCTGGAATGTCACAGTGGAGTCACTACAATAAATTATAGTAATAATTTGTAGGCTACACACTCCACTTACATTAAAAAAGTATTTATTTAATTTAAGTAAAAGAATAATTTATTTAAGGTTTATCTTGCTTAAAAAGTTAATTGATAATTTGTTATACGACCTCCAAATGTTTAATCAAATCTGTCCTTTGCATTGCAAAATATATTTTAAAGAATTTCAGAAGTTCTCTCCCACTCAGTTTACTCTTCTTTTAAGTTAAAGTTAAATTCTTGATCTGTTTGGGATAAACTTACATTCTGATTAAATTCCATTCAATAAATTCTGGGGAGTTAATTCTGGAGAATGCCAGTCCAAGGGTTAGGTTGAATGCTTTTAAATTAGTTCATGAGTTTATAATTGGGTTGTTTGTAAGACTTGAGCTACTTATTTTTAAAACTTTTGTCTTGTGTCTTTGAATTCATTTTGCACTGTTCACCTCATCAAAGATCTTCTGCATTTACAATTTTAAGGTGTTGAATAAAAGAAAAATTTGACTACATCGTATACCTTCAAAAATTAAAATTATTACACTTGCAGCCCCTTTTGAACATATTAACTGTAACTTGTGTTTCAAAAAATCACACTTATCTTCAGGAAACTTGTTGTTGAACAATAGTGAAGTTTGTTATGAGTTATTCAAATCCTTGCTTTTCTTAGTATTTTATGATCATTGTGGCCCTTACCATATTTCCCCAAAAATCATCCCTCCCTTATTTTAGGAGGCAAAATTAAAACAAAACTCAAATTGAGTAAAACCATCTTTCTGAAGGGAAATCCTCATTCAAAATTCCACGTGAAATGGTTGGTTCTGGTTAGTATAATCATAAGGATTTTATAACTAAAAGCTAACTGGTGCAATTCATTTTCCTCCCTTGACACCTCCAGATTCCTACAGACTGGTTCTACTTCGAATTCTCTCATGTAGCTCCGTTATTTCCATGTCCCTTAGCATAATTGAGAACTCACGGTTTGAAGTTCACAGTAAAACTTCTTCAACAGCCCAACTGTTGTTGAAGAAGGTCCCAGTTTTCAAATGAATCCTGTGTTACGCTGCTGGCGATCAGTCATTCCTAGACGACATTGAATGAGAGTCAAATCCTGCCATCATCGACTGATGATTGCCTATCACTTGCATCACACTTGTTCACTATTTCTTATTATTTCAACAGTTTTCTCTTCATAAAAGTTAATTCTATTGGCTTGTGCATTATGTTACATTTATGGTTTGTGTTCCCTAAACTCATTTTTACGCACGAAACTTTGAATGACCAGCTTTCTCGCCCTGAACTTCAAATATAGTCCCCTGTGGATTTTGTTGGAGATTTTTTCAAAGAAAAAGAATGTAGGAACTATATTCGGGTATAACATAAATGGCAGACCTAACTGATCCTCTCTTCTGGCCGTGGTTAATTTCATTTGGATCCATCCCATCTTTGTCCCTCATAATGTTACTGCCATTTAAGTCATAGAAATAATTTCTTGAAATGGAAAATGTTTATCTTTTTTTGGAAAAACTCAGAATATTTCTTTTGTTTAGTTGCCTCAGCAAATGAACAGACTCAATTTGGGCGGCCCTGTGATGGGAACGCAGACACCACCGATTCTGGGCATGGGCCCACAGACCATGGCAATGGGAATGCCTGTTGCACCAATGGGCATCCAGTCAGCCGTTCCTGCTAATGCTGCTACCATGGGCATGGCGGCTTTCCCACCGCAAGGAGGTCAGGGGCATACTCTCGCCACCAATCTATGGCAGTGAAGACTACAAATGTTAGATAAAAGAATATCAATACTTGGGTGCTGTGGTGCTATGAAGATAACTTGTTCACTATGAGAGATTTGTTTGAAGATTTGCATAACATTTTTTTAGTAGATCACCCTTGAGATTTTCTGTATACTGCTTCACTGTATGAATGTTATTTTTGGTGAAGATTGTATCACCATTTGAGTACTTTATGTAATGAGAATTATACCTATTTATTTTCACTACTATGGCTTTTTATTATCAGTTATGTTTATTTTAGTATTAGTGCAAAAGTACAGTGAAGTTTTGAAAGTACTGTTCTTGTTTTATGGCAAGTTCTACTTAGGAGTTAGGTTTTAGAGTAATTTTCATATTTGTTAAAAAAGGCTGTTCTGTTTTACTATAATGTATGTTGTTGAATGTTCCAAAGTATATTTCAGTGTTCATTTTTTTTTATCTGTATGTGTAGGCTAATTTTAAAAAAAAGCAATAGCTTGGAAATATATAAATTCAGCTGTATGTTATGAAGGAGTATATTTCTTGAAGAAGCACTTTAAAAATGTTGGTAGATCCCTAGGACATTTTTACTTGTGGTGTGATATGCAGTTTTGAAGTTGAAGTTAAATGTCCTACATCAGTGTATTTCTTCCTGGAATGTGTCTTATGTGATATGAAATGAAAATATAAAACAGTCATCATAGTTTCCCCAAATCTGAAAGTAAACATGTATAGATTAAATCTACAAGTGTGATGTATGAAAATTCTCTTAATTCTTCTGACTTTGGAAACTTATTTGAAAGGGAAAAAAATTAAAAGAACTTCATTGTATCAATTTTGTGTATGTAATCTTCATTGTATTGTGTGGCAATTTTTTCTGCACTGTTAAGATAATATATTGTGTGTAATGTATTGTATTAATTTTCATTAATTGAAAATCGATATGTTCTTTAGGGGTGTTTTCATGTACTCTTTGAGTCGTGTTATAATATGTATTTTACGTGTATGAGAAGTGTAGATTCAATTAACCCTGCTTGTTTCAAAACATTTAAACATGTAAATACCAACACCAATTACATGCCAAGCAGATCTCATTCCTGATTTCTTATCTTTAAAGCTGTTAGCACTTAGGTGTAATAGGGGCCATTATGTGGATTATAGAAAGATTTTGTTGCACTTGTAAGGGATTCTATTTTGAAAAGTGTGTTTGAGTGATATATGGAATAGTGGTGTTTTATGAAAGATATTATTTGTATAAATGTGATTTGTTTTCTTATTTTATGTCTTCTCTTGTTATGAGCATTTGCCATATAATGCTGTACTTACTTGCAAAATTGTTAGAGATGTAAAATAATTCTTTTGAAAGTTTTCTTTTATTGATACATTTTCCTTCAACCCGTGTCCATTCTTAGGTTCTATTTCGATGTTAGTTAAAAAGAGTAGGCACAAAGTATTGCTATTGTTGTTTATTATTAAGCACAGTGGAATAATTGAGTTTGAAACATGTAAATGTTTGGTACTGCCAATTGAGAAATTGTGGTGCCCAAGTTTGAAATTATAACTTGTAGTTCTACTTGTAGAGATGTAGATATTTTTTTATGAATGAAATGATTTTATATTCATTTTTTGATTTTTTTAGATAAAGGTAATGGGTATGTTGCCTTTTCTGAACTCTGTCCCGATAATAGCTTGGCCTATTAATCTTTCATGTGAAATGTTGAAGATCAATTTTTTAAAGACTGATTTTAACCCTCCAAATAGAAGCCCCAACTCTTCAGAACAGATTTGGTTAATTGTTGGTTTTTGTAATTTGCTTTTTTGTTGGTTTTTTTCTCATTAGTTAGCTTCTACTGATTTTGATAATTTTTTTTTCCATTTTAAATATTCTATCATCTTGCTCTGTGACATCATGACAAGCTATCAGTTTCTGTTGCATTCCTGACATTGAAAACATATCAGATTACTTTGTTATCTTTGTTCTTATCAGAATTAGCAGTGAATTAAGGAAACAATCATTGCAATTCTGAATTGTTGATTAAGCTTTTTAGTTCAGGTTCTGATTCTAGAAAATTAATGATGTGTGTTAATCATAGATTCTATTTTATACTTTATATTGTAATAGCAAATTTTCTTGTTAGATGTACTTAACCCATAATTTTTTCCACTGTGGAACACCACATTTTATTTTATAAATGTTGAAAATTTTGTACAAGATTTCTCTTGAATTAAGAGTTACTCAGGCATCTCCATTAAACATTTGTATAATATAAAAATGTAATTTCTTACAAATAAAATGTTATAGAATCTCAAAGGTATGAAAAGTATTACCAATTTATTTTAAAATAATGTTTCAGATAATGAAGATGAAAATTAACTTGATCACATCTCTTAAACAATACTTTCTTTTATTATAATTTTTCCCAATTTTCAATCTTGCCTGTGGTTCTAGATTTCTAAACTGAAAGCAGTTCACTCCGTGTATTGAAAATAGTTTACTCTCCCTGTCCTCCCCATATATCGTGGTACACACATCATCATTCCTGACAGCTTATTAACTTCAAAAATTCATAAATATTTGTGACTCTCGTGACATCTCCTGATTCTAGTTATCTTTTAAAAGTCATCTTGCAGGAATTGTGAAATGTAAACTGTACAATACTTCAACTGTTAAAAGAGTATTCACAATTTATAGTTAAATTCACATTACACCCAACCTAGAAGAGATAAATGTCCCATCTTATTAGTTTAATAGGGAGAAGGATTTATTTGAAATAAATTAAGGTGATTCTTTAGCAAATTTATATTGTTGAACAAAAATTGAATCAATATTTCTAAAACTTTTCAGGATCCATCCCTCATACATTTTTTACAAGTATGTTTTTAAATACACGAGATAGTCAAATACCCAAGATAGCGATACACTTACCTCAACCATTGATTAAAATACTGATGTAGATTACTTTTATTGAAAAAACAAAATCAACTGTTATGTTATAACTTTGGGTCAGACATAGTGGTTAACACCCCTGCGATCAAAGCAAGAGTACCAGGTTCAATTCCCAGCTTGTAGCCATTTTCACCTGACCGAAAGTTATCAATACTCTTGATGCTTCTTTTTAACTAGTGCACTTGCCTTCTCTTGTATATGTTCGGTTATGTTGCTCTCATCCTATTCATTCACTCAATTTTTATCCAATTATAACACCACAAAAATAGCAAAATCTTTAGTTGAATCAGTATTCAAAATAATACTCCTCAAGTTAATCATTAATAAGAAATCATGACTAATGACATTTATTTTTATATTATTATTGTATTGTCTTTCTTATGCAGAGCTGTAATGATGGCTGGACTCGCTCAACAAAAATATAGATTTTTTTTTATATTCATCGCATACAGTATACAATATATACCACTATTGTTTAAAGTCCTGGAGACCTAAACAAGCGTAAGATTGTAAAATAAGTGACTAATCTTCATTTATTTAGCTTTTTTTTTAATTATTGAGGCTTACTGCTTGCCAACGTCAAGGTCATTAGAGCCCTATTTATTTAGTAACTACATGAAGGAGGATTGGTGTAACTTCTTAAATTAAATCACATTCTCATACAACCAACGTTTCGACAAACTTATTGTCTTCCTCAGGGCTTGTATTCCTTCCATAATAATCACATTTCATACATAATCATCCTCACTTCTCTATTCATTTACTCAAGTGTTCTTTTTTTAACAACCGTCAAGTTACATACACTTCCTTTCATTTTCAACATGAACAAATTGTTTTCCTCAAGAACCTCCTTTATATTCTTTAAATGAAGAATCAAGAACTAAAAATGATTTTATTTAGTAAGTTTCCTGTTCAAAAATTCTTCTCTTGAGTAGAAAGGGCAAACTTGCATCCATTTTACTAGTTGATTTTTGTTCTTATTTGTCTTTCAGTTCTGGAAGCAGTGAATTGATGAATCGACCTCGTACATAAGGTAGCTTCTCTTCAAAGAGATACATGATGTGTTGGAAGTTGATATCCATTTGCATTTCTAGTTGAGTATTCATTTAGAGTATGACCTCCAAAACGTAATTTCTGAAGGAATTCCTAATTCTTTGAATGCACCTTGGCATGAGTCCCTAGATCTGAATTTTCTATTATTTGAACTGTCTGTTTTTTATTTTTTAGGATTTAAAATATACCAATAAATTCTTGATGGAGACACATGTAAATAATTCAAAATGATTGGCATGAAAAAAAATTAATGCTGCATATTACAATGTCCTAGTAATTTCTATGATTATCACTCAGCAGCAGGTCCAAAGGGGTGGGGGCATGTGTTCCCCATCTCAAAAAAAATTTTGAGAAATAAATAACGATAATAAAAGGTTATTTTTTGCTTTGAAAAAATTTGAGTATGCGAATTCAAAGTAACAAGACCAACTAAAAAAATCTGCGTTAAAAAATGACTCTTCTTGGAATGGCCCTATATCAAGGACCTATGCGTTTGTAGCTTACACTCCTGTATGGATACATTAATGTAAGGCAGTTTCTAGCGTATTAGCACTCACACTTGGGTTCTGAGTGACTGGCGAGTCAGTAAGTAACTTAAATTACAGAATAGATAGATTTAACATACAATAGATGTGTCAAGTATGACAAGATATATGAAAAGTTGGCTTTTTGGGGGATTAAGAGTTTATAATCTCATGTCACTAATCTAATACTTGTTTACTTCTGGAGAGTAAAATTAGTTTGTTGTCCTCCACGTTGTCACACGCAGTTTGTACAGTTTCTTGACAATAAATATGTTATTATTATTATTAATAGAAAATTCCCCAGATCAGCACTGTCCAAGTAGCAGCCCGCAAAACTCTTTTTATGTCCCACAAGTTATAGAACAGTTTATATAAAATTTTTCATAGAACGTTGGGGTGTGGGGACAGCTTTGTGTAATAAATCTGTGCTGTGAAATTTAATATTTGATGTGGCATGTCTGGTGAAAGACAATAAAAATTTGTGTTTGGAATTACCCCATCACATATTACAATATGAAAACATTTTATTATAATACTAAATATTAAAATATTTTTTAGAAATAAAGAAATATACAATTTAATTTTTCCAGCTTCCCACAGTATAAATTTGAAGATAATCAAAATATCATTTTACAGCTAAATAAATATGACCCATTAATTTAAATTGACGTGCAACATTTTGCCAAAACCCATCTCGTGCCGACCCGATTGATAGAAAGAGTATAGAAAATTGCCTGCGGAACAAGAAAAGTTGGACAGCTGACTTGGATGATACTTACTATAGAAAGACAATCCATTTAGTACAAATCATAAATAAAAGAAAATAAATAATTTGTACTAAGAATAATGCAATTTTATAAGTTCAGTCAAATACTGATCAAAATATTTTATTGGCATTCTTTTAAAATGTGTAATAATCAAATAGTACAATTAATAAATGATTAGGAATACTACAGGATAAGACCATGGAGGAAAAAGAGGACCCACGATAGGAAGTGTTTTTCATTTTGAATATCCAGCAAAAACTAAACATTGTGGTGTCCACAAGGTCATTCTCATCCCAATAGTATATTTCAATATTACAACTTTTATCCTCATTTTAAATACCACTGCAATAGTATAATTTCTAACCTGTAATAGTTTTAGGTGGAATACCAAAACATTCTAGATTTCCTGTGAAACTGACAGGTTGAAGGCCCATTTTTATTTTTCAATCCACTTCTTTTGTTTTCAGTTGACTCGATTGTAAAGAAGGTTGCAACTTGCCTGAACGCATTCGCTTAAATTTGGTGAATAGTAATTTTTGGCAATTTATTCAGCATTTTTTCTCAATAATTTCAAAATATTAATATTATTTGATAATTGTAATTCAAGTTTTAAAAAAATATAATAAAAAGAGAACTATTACCTAATACAAAAAAATATCAAGATATATGGTCATAAAATTGAGGTGTGGTTACAAATTCAGTTTTTGTCAAAGATGAACAAAATGCCCTCTCAACATTCCCAAAGAGAATGTATTAAACAAAACTCAAACATATTAAAAACAATATTTATTTCACATCAAAACTCAAGCATATTAAACAAGTCACTTTTAGATTCTTACAAGATACATAGCCCTCACATCAAAATGTGTTTTTCTATCTTAAGGTAATGTTAAACAATAAATTGAAAAAATTATGGAAGTACTAAACTGAATGAAATAGTCGCAAAGAAAATGTGATCAGATTGATTCAATAAGAAATACAAACATTTAATGATGAATGAATAACTTACTGCCCTGAGACAATGACAAATATGGTCACTAAACTACAAACTAAAACAAATGATATGCATACCTCGGTCCTTTTATACTAATACTTTTAGAACCTAACAATTTTTAAAAATAAACTTATCTCATGTTTACATTCTTCAAAGCAAAGACGCACACACTACAGTGATCATTTAGAACATTCTGCAAGATACTATTTCTGAACTTTATGGTCATATACAGTTTGTAAGTGGTTTTTTGACAATAAAGTTTATTTATTTATTGATCTAAGTTCCAAGTACTGTCAAAATCTCCAAAATATTCATAATCTTGTATAAATACCCACACAACTATGCTGAAACAAATAAATGCAAAATTTTATTTTCAAGACAGATATTAGATCAAATATAGATTCCTATATGTGCTCCATCCTCCATCAATGTTATTACTAACCAAAATGAGAAAATACACACAAAACAAATTTAAAGAATAAGGAAAATGAAGAAAATTTAAAAAAAAATGTTGCTGCAGGAGTTTCCTCATAAGCAGGGCAATCACAAAAGCTTAAAAGCATTTGGACCGATGGTGCATTTGCACATATTGTTGCTATCTTAACTTCATCATGACAGTTATGTGACTTAAAAGTAATTTTTGGAAGAATAATAAGTTAAGTTTTAAGAAATAAAAGCATAATGCTTATAGTTCAAACCTGTGTATTTGAAAAAACAAAATCATGACTAGTAATTTTCAAATAGTGTGTTTGAAGGGAAAATCTCTTAATAATGACTTAGTTACTGAAGTGTGCCTCCATCTAGTGGTTTGGTTGAGAGGAACGTTCCCATGCTCAGATGGATGTTAAATCCACGCAGATCTTCATTCAAAGAAGAAAATCTTGATGCTCACTTGCAACTTGCTTTCAATACCCTAGTTGCCAGCACCAACATTAATGACGATTTCAATGAAAATTAAATTCTTTGAAAGACAATGTTGTTTTAAGGTTGGTATAGTAATGCGTTTCGTGTTTAATTTAGTTCCCATGTGTGTTTATGTAATTTATTGATTTATTCTTTGTATTTTGAAAAGTTCTATTTTTTCTTAAATTTTCTGACTTAATGGAGACCTAGATTAGTAGCAGTGGCAGTTTATAGCACTCTACAATTTGTGAATAATTTTTATTACCAAAATATTGCAGAATTTTGTAACAGTATTAACGATATAAGAACTATTTCTGGAACACAATTGTGGAGAATCAAAAGATGTGAATAAAGCATAAATGTGATTGCCTCACATATATGGTATACAATATAAGGTCACAAGCCACAGACAAAAATATAAAGATGTGTCTTCAAAAGAATACAAAATTTCTCTATTATCTAAGTGTCTCAAAGAATGCATGTTGGTTCTAATGAATCAATTAAGCATGTCCATAGGCGAGTCACACAATGGAAAATTAAAATATCTTATTGCGGAGTCATGGAATCAGATTAATTAGTGGTAATTTGCACACAACTACTCTAAATACACACAGCACCCAAACAAGGAAAATCTGAAATTATAATTCTACCTTGCAAAAATTGAGCAATGACAAGAATAATTTTTAAAAAATGCTATTTCACGTATTGAAAAATTAGACATGGAAACGTATAACCTGGTAAACAAAAGAAGAAAGATTAGACAGTACAGTGACACAGAGGGGAATTCTAGGTGTAAAAATGATCTTTAAGAGATAAAATACATCACACTAATAATGGTCAAATAAAAGAAAAATTCAACATACAGAGAATACAAATACTAAGGCAAAGTATTTCAATTGGACAGACCGGAATTATCTGGAAACAAAAAATTTAAAAAATAAAAACATTATAGACTAACTAAATTTGAGAAATTGTCAATGGTTACTTATTATTGAGATGAAAAACAAGTAGTGATATTTAAATGCTAATTTAGAACATACAAAGAATTTGGACATGTTATCCAGATGATTCTGGAGGAGCTCCAAGGGTCAAAAAAGGAAGTAGGATTAAGTAAGGAGGTCATGAGAAATTCTGAGAAGCAAATATAGAGAGAGCAGGAGGTAAAGTGAACACTTTAAAAAGTATCATGGGAGAGAAATATAGATTATTCAGACACTTACAGAAATGGAAAGACAATGAGCATATAAGTAAATGAAATTGGAAAGGAATAAATTATGAGTCATTACTAAGATGTAAAACTACTTTTACATTTTGGTTAATTCACTTATTTTAAAAAGACTGAGCAAAAATATCATCAAACTAAAATATGCAAACTTTAGATACTATGCTACTTATCACATGTAAATGTCAATATTAATCTGGTAAAATTTCAAGCACTTTACTTTCTGACACAGATTTAGGGGATGTAATACATCATAACTATGAGAAGTATTGTCTCACCAAGTAGCTTTCAAATCAAAGGTGTGCACATACACAATTTTGTTTATACTTGGATTACATAAAAGGGCTGTACTGGGAAATCACCCAAGTTTTCCCCATTATTCGTAATGGGCACTAGATTGTGAAAATGTCTACTGTCTATGCATCAGACATACACATGCTTGGTGCCCTACTAGGCTGAAATCCCAAAGAACATATGGTACTAATGCAAAACTGCAATGTGTTAAGAAATAAAAGCATGCAATGAGTTAATTAAATTAATCAAAATAAAAACCTAATCAAATAAAATGTGAATGAAGTATAAATGTGGTTACCCCACATAGGGTATACAACATAAGGCAAAAACCCACAAACAAAAATGTAATGTCTGTTGAAACCATCAAGAACTACTGAAAAGATTTAACTTGCAACAAATGGGTTTCATCTTTTATTTCTTTCAAT
This sequence comes from Laupala kohalensis, assembly GCA_002313205.1. Lineage (NCBI taxonomy): Eukaryota > Metazoa > Arthropoda > Insecta > Orthoptera > Trigonidiidae > Laupala > Laupala kohalensis. The sequence goes on along the minus strand of NNCF01125877.1, from coordinate 92,697 downwards.
AGCTTTTGAAAAATTGATTGATTAAAGAAGAATTTTAGATTTAAAAAAAGTGAATAAGAAAACTATGCCACTCCAATCTCAAGCCTTACTTTCATTTTTAACACAGCACACCTAGCTAGAGATCAAGATGAATGAAAATTATGGGGAGTAAATTGAAAATTTGAGGTTTTTGAAACCAAGCATTTCAAATACTGAACTATGAAGAATGTGAAAAGTTATATTGATTAAATATTATACTTCAGAATGATTATCAAACCCAAAACTCATTTTTCATACAGAAAAATTTTAAAAAATTTGAATTTTGGAATCTTTAATCATAATTTTTTAACAACTTCATAATAATAATATAAGACTATTATCTGAAATAATATTTTTAATAAGAAAATTACTTCATGAATTACAGCATAAAAATGCATTTTCAAATATTTTATAAAATATAACTTGCATGTGAAAATACTGATGTAATATAGAGGTCACTTTCAATTCCAATTCCTCTCCAAGGATTGTGTTCAGTTACAACTCTATGAAATAAAACCAAGACATCAAATGAGAAATTTTTTTTAAAGAAAAACAAAATGCAATGTTACAAGCACAATTTCACTTTCAAATGGACTAGTAATACTCCAAACGAATTAGAGATGTTCTTACAAAGCAGTAATAAACTCATGTACATCAGGCAAAAATATTATAGCTTCAATATTCTTATCTACAAAAAACTATCACTCTGAATTGCCTCTTACAAAAATACACTTATATTAAAACAGTGATCAGTAAATGTTTCAAACTGAAAATAAATGTAGGCACATTTTTTGTTACATGCAAAATTCTCTTTCCTGTGAAATGTTGCACTAAATTGAATGAATGATACAATGATTTTTAATACAATAATGCAAGAGAACTGAAACAGCATGAACTGAAATAGTTTGATAATGTGATTCAGTTCAATGAACATTTCTATTTCTCTTCAAGAATGTACAATTAACACATAATAAAAATTAAGTCTCAAAAATATTACACATTAAGTTACTTATATCTTGAAGTCAACACATCATGTTCGTCTTCTTTTTAAAGGTGGTGGTGTAGATGTCGTTACAGGACTTAAGGATTTGACTGATCCTGATTCATCAGGTTTGATAGATCCTCGAGTTGGTCTTTTCACTAATCTCTTTGGAGATTCCTCATTTTTTGATTCCGAGACTTCCCTTGTTCTCTCCTTCTTCACTACCAGAGGAGTTTCTTCACCGTCTTCATCTCTTTTACTGTCTTTCCTCTCTTTTCTAGGTTTCAGTGCCTTTTGCTCTTTGGGGTCTGGTGGATCTTTCCTAACATCTTTCACAGTTTCTTTCACTTCTTTCTTTGTTTCTTTTTTAACTTCTTTATTATCTTTGTTCTCACGTTTAATTTCTTTAACTTCCTTATTTACTATTTTCTTAGGTTCCTTGGTGTCTTTAGAATCCCTTTTATTATCTTTAGTAGTCTCCTTTGCTTCTTTTTTTACAGGAGAATCTTTAATCTCTTTACTCAGACTTTCTCTCTTATCCATCACATCTTTTTTAACACTCTCTCTCTTATCTATTACTTCTTTTTTAACAGTTTCTTTCTTTTCTATTACTTCTTTTTTAACACTTTCTCTCTTTTCTATTACTTCCTTTTTAACACTTTCTCTCTTTTCTATTACTTCCTTTTTAACACTTTCTTTCTTTTCTATTACTTCTTTTTTAACACTTTCTCTCTTATCTATTACTTCTTTTTTAACACTTTCCTTCTTCCTATCATTTTCATTGGTCGTTGCCTCACCTGATTCAATACTTTTCTTCTTTTCTTCCATTAATGTAGCAAATTCTGCAACAGGAAGGCTGAATTCCTTTTCATCATTAGGAAATGGTAAGTTTTCAGTATCATCCTAAAATGCAACCACAAATATAAATATAAAAAAAAATTAAATTCTTTATGGAGTAATAGTTATAGCACCTACCAAAGCTTGTAAATCATACATGGTATCTAAATGATCCCAAATAACTTGAGATGAAATGTCCTTATTTATTGAATTGCTAAATTTTTCTAAAATACATGCCATTTGAAAATATTTGTTGACACCTGCAGAAGGATATAGATCAAGAACAATTAATACACCTAGTTTCTAAATATGACACAATAAAAATATTGAGAAATATATATGTAATATGATTCTTCCAGAAAGAATGCAAATTGACACCGGTGGTTCGAAATTGGTTTCACTGACCGGAGATCCTAAAAAACAAAAGATATTTGTTCATTATCTTACCCACAGGCTTATGTCCATGCATGGCATAAAAAAGTTGAACTTCTGTGTCAACATTCCACTCTATTTCATCAGAGACGTTTTCCGTCTTCTCTTTAACCGCCATGTTTACAACCCTACGCATGATTCCCAACTACAATCGAACTGAAATCGATTATCGATTCAAGGGAAACGTAAACAACTCTTTTAGTTTCAAGTGCTTGTTCACAGAGTGCGGACATTAATGTGTCCAATCGTGTCTAATGGCGGTCTTAGCGGTAAATGTACCTGAAACTCGACGGATACCATCAAAATGCTCGTATAATTAAGTTTTCTTTTAAGTTAAAACTCTATTGGTAGAAAGTTATATCCTATACTCGGTCAACTGCTTCCAAAAATTGTGAACTTTCATCACAAAAAGCAACATACTGGACCTGGATATGACCACGTGTTCCTCGGTTGTCCTCGACATTCCGAACAGGTAGGAGATGTCAAAGTAGCATTTAACTTATGATTCTTGTGGCAGTGTTCAGCTTCAGATGTCAGTGTGCGGATTCATTCGCGTTATAGGATAAAATTAATTAATTTTGATGTACACTGGCATTTCATGAAGAATATTTTTCGTCACTGGTTGTTCACCCGGGAAAATTAAGCTGTTTGAAGATGCCATGATCGCTTCATGCATAGATGTCACGAAATGCTAAGAATGAAGGCAGTTGTGAAATACTCTTAAATAGTATAGTTCATACTATTGGGTGTAATTAATTTCTCTGTTCCTGTAATTTACTTTGCGTAAAACTGCTCACATTTCTTTGTTAATGATATTTAATTAAATTAAATTATGTCCTTTTTGCCCATACATTTTTTTTCTTCTGGAAATGAAAAGGACTTTCTCTTTATTTGTAGATTTTCCATACATTTTTATTATAATGTCTTTTAACTTTTGTGTTTATTGATGTTTTAAATATTAATTAAATATAATTTAGAAAGAAAGCATGATAGGTTTTGTCTGTGGTCATTTCCTTAATTTAAACAAATAATAAATTTTATTGCGCCCGAAGACGAAAGAGGGAAACCATCGTAATTTTTCTCAATTACATCGTTGAGAACTAAAAATAATAATTGAAAAGATTTCCATGGCTCAAAATTATTTTGGATGCTGTAGTAGAAATGCTTGCGTCATGAATTAGAGCGCTGTATAATTCACGACTGCATTATATTTATGATTGCACTGGCTTGAACATCGAGGCGACATTTGCCTGTTTAATGCATTATGTTGTCGGTGACTGGCTGTTTTCGATCACTGCTCGAGACATTTCGGCGAGTCAGCACTGGTCATCAGCGAACTTGGCTTCTGCTGAGTGTGTACCCAGCCGGCATGGCTATTCTAAACCGCCACGCTGCGCCGCGGACGTCGAATCGCGTTGCCCCATGAATGCAGATACCACATTTTTATATTGTAATCGTTGGTACAAGATACGGGAAAGGGGCATTGTGTACTCTTACATGACGATGTACGTAGAGTGTTCAATTTTGTAACTTCCCTATCTTATGTGGTATTTCCGATCTTGGTTTATTATTGTTTTATGTGTATTTTTGTATAGGAAAGTAATAGACTTCTGAATTAAACGCTTTCCGTACAGTCAGAACTTTTTAGTGTGCTGTGGTCAGTTTCATGAGATACAAGTAATCTCTTAATATACAGGTTGGCCTCAATGCTCAATTTCAGTAAGAAAAATTATGTGTAAGATATCGAATTAACTGGTGCGAAGATTTGAATAAAAACTTCATTTGATATCGATAAATTATGGTAACTGAATTGTCAACTCAAAGTTGACATAATTTTTCCGTGTGAATTCATGCGAAATTTTCGCGTACTCACTTTACGGGTAATTGTTAGATTTTAATTCTTAGTATTGATTAAATTTAATGTAATGTTTGCCCATCTTTCTAGGTATTGTTTCATTTCATCTCTTATTTAATGACTGTCCTTTTAATAATAAATATATGATGTAATACACCATGGTTGTGAAAGCTAATGAACTGACTAATTCATGAAACAAATTTGTGATGAACATTATCAATATTATTACAACTACATCATGATTTGAATAACGCGATACGCGATGGTTTTGAATTTCTTCGACTTTAAGCGGAAAAGTTATCGGATGGGTGTCAATTACTAACCCACCAATTCTTTAGAACTTTGATTAATAGTCGTTTCGGTTAATAAGTAATTCGTCGTTCATTGAATTATTTACAGAGAATTATTACTTTTCCCGAGACTCAATATGGCTTGTCGATTCAAGCGTTATTTTTGATTGCAGATTCAAATTTAATACGACTTTCAATAAATAGTTCAATCCCTTATATGACCATTAAATAGAATAAATATAATTTATTAAAATAATTTGCTATTTATTGAGAAAATAATATCTTCTCAATTCCACCACATTCAATTAAATCTCGAAAGAGTTATAAATTTGTTGATTAAAAAAAATTAAATATACACTTTTAAAATTTTTATTTGAGTATCGAACATGCACTATGAAAAAGGAACGACGTTGACATTCCTTGTCGAAGATGTTGAAATAACTCTTATGCTTCGCGTAATTGTGCTCTATGGAATTCGGTTTCAATTAAAATAATTTTGTGTAAATCTTGAAAAGTTCGTGCAATTTTCCTACAGTTAGTTCTTTCTTATAAACAATTCGCAAACATTTATAATTAGTCAACAGATGTTAAGCATTTAAAAATTACCAAATGAATTTCAATCCAATGTTGGTCATTCTGTGTTAATTCTCGTACAAAAACATTCTTATATTACACATTAATATATTATAATATATTACAATATGGTGAAATTTTAGAAGATCGACCAAAGTTTCAAAATCATTGCATTTTGAGCAATAGAGATAATAACAATAATAAATTTATTGTCAAAAAACAGTACAAACTGCGTATGACCACGTGGAGGACAATAAACTAATTTACACTCCGGAAGCAAGCAAGGGACCATCCCATCAATTCCGATCAAGGGCCCTAAGGCA
>NNCF01125877.1:34091-87233 GCA_002313205.1 Laupala kohalensis | reverse complement strand
CGTCTTGTACTTTATCACGCCATTGCTGTAGCACTTTTTAAATAACTTATAACAATTTCAAAAACTATTTTCTTGCATGATTGTGTTGTCGCATGGCTCATATTAATATAGTTTTATGTGTACTCAACTTTGGCACGGTTGTGTACATAAATTCTGTAGCCCCATCCTGGCCCGGGTTTTTCTCCGTTTTTCCTTCGGGTAGAGGCGGATTTCTTATACAGGTTCTCTAGGCTTTGTCTAGGGGCGTGTTTATTGTAACAATAAATCGTGAATTTAGTGTTTTTTCAACTCTTATGATTTTTAAACACTATACTCAGAATAATCTATAGTTCGATAATAACTTGTACATGTAAATTTACAAACATATTTGCGTTAAATTACAAACATATTGACATTATATATGTATTATAACTCGCAGCTAACTTTTTATCTTATCTAGGAACTTTTGCTGAAATTTTTGAATCCGCCTCTGCCTTAGGGCCCTTGATCGGAATTGATGGGATGGTCCCTTGCTTGCTTCCGGAGAGTAAATTAGTTTATTGTCCTCCACGTGGTCATACGCAGTCTGTACTGTTTTTTGACAATAAATTTATTATTTATTAATTTATTATTATGAAATTTGAATATTTTACATTGTCGGGGACGGAGGCTTGAGCCCGAAAGCTCTCTCCCCTAATTCTGTGAATGGAAGTGTCAACTGTGTACGCATATAGTCTGTCACATTTACAAGTCGTCACACCTTGAAGGTGAAGTGAAGGAAAGATTGGCGTCGTCAGATACGGGGTGAGAGGGAACCGCCGAAACATTTGACGGGTCCGACACCGAAGGATGTTTGTAAAAATATCTGTAACTTTATATCACTTTATTGCACAGAATAATTCAGTTTTATTCCAAATGTCCATCAGACCAAGTTTTTCAAAAATATAAAACAAATAATTGTAATTATTTATTTTAATGTGAAAAGAAACTTACGATTTACATATTATGAGAAAAACAATAACGGTCCTCTACCTAAAGGAAAACATCATTATGTTTACACTGAGCCTAATACATTTCTGCTTGTTCCACATTTTGAAACGAATTTTCTTATTTCGTCTCTTGCATACCGCGAGCCCTAACCCCAAGAAAAAGAAAGAATTCTTGCATGCTTTCCTGCGCAGATTTGTGAGCGCAACAACCTACCACGTGATTAAGATGCTTTTGGTCCACCGTTCATCTTGGATATATCTGTACTTATCTTGGAGCACTAAACTTCGCTCTGATTCGCAACTTGAGGCTGGGCACACGAGCATCGGTGTAGTTAACACTACTCACTTTAAGAACAACTACATGACTTCTATTGAGGTACAAATGAACTCTGTATTGACTTCGGATATTTTTATGCAGTGATTTTTCAAATTCTTGCATTTATTTTTATGTGAAGGATTTTTTCATATCTACACCTCAAACATTGGAGCGGTGGGTGGGGGGGAGGGTGCACCCCGCATGAGATCAATCCTTCTTGTCGTGTTGAGTAACATTCTCGGGATTCGTCTGTGGAGAAGGTTATGAAGGTGAGAAGCGTATGGGTGTATATGAAATGAGAATGAATGCGTATGAAATGAACCTATCACTCACACGTTGGACGAAACGTTGCAGCTTCTAGCATCCTCAGTCACAGAAACGTCTCTATATATATTTGTATATAGTATAAATTTTAAAGTTAATGAAAAAATAGGGGAAAAGCGCATGGAAGAAACTCACATATTTGAAGGAACGGTTTCGGCGTTCGCCTTCCTCATTTTTTCATTAACTTTAAAACTTGTTAATTTGTGGAAGACAGTAGTGTTTTTAAGACTATATATGAACGCAAATGAACTTCTGATCATGTTCTACCGTTAGCTAAACGTGTTTTAAAATTATAGTCTCTTAGGTGTGCTTGGTCCCGTGCAACCATCCCTACGCCTTGGTGGAAATATACATTTGATTAATATCCAAGCGGATTACAGTATCGTTATGTAAATACCTTGAAATACGATCAGGAGTACTGACAGTGGTGGACGCACGGGACTATTCACCCCCCGCGAGGCTAGAATTTCTACAACTTTATTTGCTAACAGTAAAACGTAATAATCAGATGTTCATTGACGTAAATTTATACAGATACACAAACGTTTTCACAAATGTTATTGTTTTTTTATGTGTACGTCACAGAGGGAATGAAATAATCGANATTGTTTTTTTATGTGTACGTCACAGAGGGAATGAAATAATCGATGAAGAAGAGGCACCGACACCGCACATAACTACATAAATACGTAACTCCCAGCGGAACTTGTATGCTCCAACATGGCGTGTAGTCTACGATTTCCAGTACCGGTTGCGAGTTGATAAGTAGCTGAGTAGAGTACGAGCCAAACTGGGTTCGACTCTCGCAGCCGGTTCCTCGCAGCAGCCCGTTTCCTGTACAGCCCAAGCGAGAGGTTGACTCTCGAGTTCCCCTATAAATACTCTCAACATTCGTATAATTGAGGGAATGGATGCCTTAAAGAATCTTTTAGTTTTGCAGAAAGTGCGAAATGGAGGCATAATTTGAAAGAAAAAAAGATTGTTCTCTATTATTGAGTTTTTACTTACTCTAATAGGAAGTTTTTACGGACTTGTCTCATTTTTTTTTAATTTGCTTAAGTTGCTTATTCAGGGAGAAAATTTTACGAAGACCGATTCACTACGTATTTGTTAGTATTTTATAATATATTGTCCTAGTTTTTTTAAGGAAGTTTTGAATTTTAAATTCTTGGTGTTGTATATTGTGGTAGAGGCGAATTTTTTATACAGACTCTCCACGCTCTTGTCTAGGGGCCTATGGAAATAATAAATCTCAAATATAGTGTTATTTTAATATTTATTATTAATAAATAAATATAAAAATTCTGGTGGTGAGCGGACGCATGTAAAAGAGATCTTTCTATAAGTGATTCGAAAGTGATTTAAGTGTGTTTCATCAGTTGAATTGTGTACGAGACTGCAGTAGACGATGATAGAAGTGACTGTCTGAAAATTTGGATCAATTCGATCCATAGGGGCCGAAATACTAACATAAAAAGAAATAGTATATGTTACGTATGAATTTACGTGCCTTAATTACCGTAGTTACGTCGATAAAGTGAAGTTTAAATGAATAAGTTGTTTCAGAATAATAAATTAGAATGTTGTAGAAGAGGACTGAGGAAATTTGGAGGAATTTGAGCCGTATATCGTGGATTTATTAATTTTCCAAGTTTTCGTATGTCCGTACAAGTGTATGTTGCGCAATATTAAATCATGGATTTCCAGGTAAATATACGTTGGAGTGACTTGAAACTTTAATAAAATGTGAATAATGTATTGTAGAAGCAGCTTCTAGTAAAAACCCGCATCGAAAACATGCATTGGCTTCAGAATTAGGTACTATTTGTAAAAATCGTAGTTATTCAAGAACGGTCATATACACAGACAAAGAATATTAAGTGTATATTGGTTTATATATCAGACATCAACCATAGGTACATATAGTGTGCTTCACATTCGGGGGAAGGCTACCATGCTAATCTCTCCCATCCTGGCCCCAGTTTTGCTCCGGTTTTCCTTAGGGTAGAGGAGGATTTCTCATACAGGTTCTCTAGGCTTTGTCTAGGGGCGTGTTTATTGTAACAATAAATCGTGAATTTAGTGTTATTTCAATTCTTATGATTTTTAATCACTATACTCAGAGTAATCTATAGTTCGATAATAATACATGTAAATTTTTTGCGTTAAATTACAAACATATTGACATTCTATTAGTATGATAACTCGTAGCTAACTTTTAATCTTATCTAGGTATTTTTGCTGCAATTTTTGTATCTGCCTCTGCGTATAGGACCCTTGATCGGATTTGATGGGATGGTCCCTTGCTTGCTTCCGGAGAGTAAATTAGTTTATTGTCCTCCACGTGATCATACGCAGTTTGTAAGTGCTTTTTTGACAATAAATGTATTATTATTATATACCAGGAAAATCGTAAAATCCAGATTGTGGCCGACTAAACAGGGCTACCAAAACGTTTCGGGCGGTGCCCTGTGCATACATACCAAATTTCAAGACGTACGGATTATTGCGTCACATGTTATAGGAGTGATACACGTGCCAGGAAAACGTGTCTTTTTCATAAAACCTATCGGACTTCTAAACGGTTTGGAATATTTTGGTGGAGTAAACGGGAAATACAAAAGGAAATAAGCCAAATGAACATGACGAAGGATAAAACTGAGCAAAATAGTAATCATANGCCAAATGAACATGACGAAGGATAAAACTGAGCAAAATAGTAATCATAAAAGGATTTTGACAAAACCTATGGAAAACTTAAAATATTGAATCACGACTAATATAGGAACAGTAGTGCTGACAGAGTATATTATAAGAATAACTAGAGAATAAAACAAAATGGACAAAGAACGGATAGCTGTAGACGTCGATGCACAGACTCCACCTGGTACAAGTACTAACGACTATTGTACGACTAAAGATGACGAGCACATAATTAAGGCACGAATGCGACGTAATCGTAAAACATGTTTAACAGATAAGAAAGACGCCCGATACATTCACGATCGCTTGCAGATTGTATTCCAAGAAGACAAGTTTCAAAAATTGTCTGGAAAGTTGCAACAAGCAATACGAGACGGCTTTCGACATATTTGGAAAATAACAGAACAACAGCAAAAATAAATAGAGCAATTGAAAGCAGAAGTAAAAGAAAATGAGGAAATCAGAGTCCAGGAAACAGAGATAGAACAAAAATTAAAAGAAGAAAATCTAAGTATGATAAAAACTGAAGCTATAAATAGAATGGAGGAGAACATGATAAACGTAATATATTAGCATTGGAATATGCATCAAGAGTGTGAACAAACCCGGACAGATAGGATGGTGCAGCAAATAATACGTACTCTAGGGGAGTCTGATCAAAATATACCGCAGCACATGTTGGAGGACCAGGAAAGGATGCAAACGGATATAAAGGAAATGACTACCACCACAGAAAGGTTGGCAAAGAAATTGATGGACTATCATAGACAGGTCAAAGGAAGATTACATATAGATACACAATATGAAGAGGGGGAAACATGCGAAAGTAGTAAAACGTCGACGAAAAAGAGATAAGGTTATACTTGTAGGGAAGAAGCAAGAGAAAGATACGATAAATGTGGTTAAAACAGTGCACGAATTGCTTGAGAGAGGAGCAAATAGAGTTAAGCGAGATGAGTGTAAATTGATAAACTATTGATACTTGTAGAGGGAGGACTAATGAGTTCTTCAGTATGGGAAATGTTAGATGCTCACTGACAATTACAATTAGAACAACCGAAAATAATTAATCCAAAATTAATAACATATGGAGTAGAGGAACAAACGGAGGAAATATTTTTGGAACGTTTATTACATCAAAATAATGGAGGAGACAATGTGAAAAAGAGCATACGAATTATTGAGAAACTATGGAAGAAAGAATGGAAGACGAGGCATTGGGTTATTTTATCAAGAAATAATTACCAAACGGAAGGTGTATGTCTGATTGTGATCGTATAGAGTAGACGCGTTTATAGAGCCATTAAGGTGTTACTTCTGCCATAGATATGGACGTCAGGCTAAGTTTTGCCGAGAAAAGGAACAATATTGTGGGCACTACGGATCTGCAGGGCACGATATCAAAGAGTGTACAGTGGACAAAACAACATCTGTTTGTATTAACTGTGAGCGGAAGAATAGTCCGCGTACATAGAGTGTACACGTAGTCGACAGCGCGAGGAATACTTGAGGATATGCGACATAATAACACGTAACCCCAACTCTGGGTATTAAAGTATTGCATCTCAACATGCACGAAGGAATTCAAGGAGCTCTAGAACTACCTAAGTATATACCTGAGAAAGCGATAGACACATGTGCGTTACAAGAGCCATACTTACGATATTGCCGATTTATACCAATTAAAATGAGAAGTATATATTGTACGAGAGGGTGATCTGCAACAATAATTTGCAATCCAAAGTTAGAAATCATGGAAATAAAAGAATACACGAAAAAATATGCAGGTGGTATGAGTAGTCAAGAATAACATCAATACCATCTTGATAAACATATATGTAGAATTCAAATGTAAGAGTACCCGAATATTCAGACAAATCCGAGAAATATTGGATAGGTATGAAGGAGAGGACATGTACCTAAGCGGATACTGGAATGGTCGATTAACATTATGGGAAGACCATGCAGAGAATTCAAGAGGAAAAGAATTAGAAGGGATAATATATGAGAAAGATTTGACCATTGTTAATATCTACGGAATACCAACTTACGCCTCCGTTCAAGGATCATCCGTAATAGATATAACCCTGCAAAACAGAACAACCCACACAAAAGCTACAATGTGGGAAATTACTACAGAATTAGAGAGTGATCATAAGACCATTACAGATATGATAGAAAACGATAAGGAGGAATCATATAAGATAGAGAAGGAAATAAATTATAGGAAAGTTAAATGGGATAGATTTTGATAGGATAAAGAGATATACATTGTACGGCGGAACATGACAATATAGATCAGCGAGTTGAGGATTTACAACAACATACGTTAGAAACAATAACACCATATTGTTCGAGAAAGAATGGGACGAAAGCAGGACAAACACGGCGGAACAAGGACCTGACCAAAGAAAAAAAGAAACGGAATTAGCTGAGAAAGACACGAACGATTGCAAAAAGAATCCGAGATATATGAGAAGGCGAAGGAAGAATATCGGCAATATCTGAAGACGTTTAAAAAATTAATACGACGAAAGAAGAGTTAAGATTGGAAGAAATTTGTATCTGATAGCATGGCAACAAACCTATGGGGATTGCCATTTATAATAGGGAGGGAAAATATAAAACAAAAACAGTATGGGGGACAATTCGCAAAGGAGACGAGATGACCACGGATTGACTGGATACAGGAAAACAACTGATTGAGGACATACTAAAAGGAGAATCAGAACAAAACATGAATCAAAAGTTATACGATTATGTAGAGGTACATGAAACGGAACAGATAACAGGTAGTGAAATAGAGAGAATAGTACATTTATTGAAAACCAATAAAAGCCCGGGGTCGACAACATCACGAATTAAATGTTTAAAAAAACGAAAATACATAAAGAAGAACTACCGCAGATATTCAGATTACGCTACAATTATGGTTATTACCCCAGATGTTGGAAGATAGGCCACCTTAAATTGTTCAAAACGCCTGGAAATAGAAATCTAGAATTGAGTTCATCGTACAGACCGATAACATTACTCCCGGTAGTAGACAAAGTCCTAGATAAAATAATAGCAGAGCGCTTAGACAAAGAACTACATGGAGAAATGAATATGGCTTTACTCGGTGAAAACCACCGAGGATGCACTAGCACATATATTGCGCAAAAACAGAAAGAGAGAGAGAGAAAAGTGATATATGTTTATGGTGAGTGTCGACATCCAAGGAGCATTTGATAGTGCACCGTGGTCATTTATATGTTCAGAATTAGACAAAAGAGAAATACCTCAGCAATTATTGAAATTAATAAGATCATACTTGGACGAAATAATATAATATTTGACATAGGTAATGAAAGAATAATAAGTACGGTGAAACAAGGCTGTCCTCAAGGCAGTCACACGGGACACATATTCTGGAAAGTAATCATGAATGTAATTTTAGAAGCAATGCCAGGAAAAACATATAGAGGTTATAGCGTAAGCAGATGATGTTGCGTTGCTAATAGATGCAAGGAGTCGTTGTGAACTAGAATTGAACAGTAAACGAGTATTAGAAATATTTGAACAAAAGTTTGTGGAAAAAAAACTGATAATATCTCAAACAAAATCAGAAGGTATTAAGATACTACGCGGCAAAAGCGGAGGAGAATCAATTATGAAGTTTCCAACATGGCGATTGAACCTAAAATCCTCACTAAAATATTTGGGTGTTGTATCGGATGAACGACTAACATTTACACCACTTATGGAATATGTAGGACAGAAGTACAAGAAAATAATATACGGGTTACAAAGAGTAGGTATAAACATATATACATCAGGACCTAAACAGTTAATTGGACTTTATAAGGGAGTAGTTGAGCCACATTTAACCTATGGCACGAATGCATGGTATGAAAGAAGTACGTTACGACACACAGAACGGAGAAGGAGTAGTCTGCAGAAAATGGGATTGATAAATTGGAGTGGTATGTTCAACAGTACTTCAACGAAGGCAATGCTTGTTTTGTTGGGATTATTGTCGATATACTTTGTAGTAGATAGACATTGTTTACGAACAAGAGTACGTCAAGGGGAGAAAATAAGAATAGGAGATGAGGTAGATAAAACTATGCGTGGATGGAAAGGGAAGATAAGTAGACACCTGGTTGACTGCTGCAATATAAGGTGGAAAAAGACTACAGAAGGTATAACTACATATAGATATATACGAGATGTAAAATATAGCTATGAGAACAGACGTTGGTTTCAGCCAACACCGCCGGTTTACCAAGTGCTAACAGGACATGGCGATTTCCAGAAATATTGGCACAAAAGAAATCTAGTCGAAACAAAATGGTATAAATGTGGCAAAGAAGAGGGTACAATGGATCATCTACTTCATAACTGTGAAATAGTTGGTGCTGAACGAGAAGGATGGATCAACGAACTAAAACGTCATGGTGCATTCACCAATAAAGACTGGACAGAGTACATAAAAGAGGAAGGACTATATAGGAGTTTCGAAGAATATGCAACAACTATTATGAGTACAAAGAAAGTATATAACAGCTAGATGGTAGAGAAGTTTCTCACCTCTTCGAGGTTGGGCTGAGAAGGGTCAATACCTTGTAGTACGGACGGCTAAGCAGAAACACCCATACATGGCAATAAACATAGGAACATAAGATGAGAAAATAAAACTTAGGTAATGGCCACATGGTCGAGTAACCAGGTTGAAAAAAAAATTAATAAAAATATTTTCCGAATAATCTATCGTTTGATAATAATTCTTAATTCTGAAATAATTTTGTGTTTTATTAATAAAAAATTAGATGGTATTTTATAACTCGTACCGAACTTATTTTATTGTTATTTTAGAAGTTTGCTGAAATGTTAAATCCGCGTCGGTCTTTAATCAGAATTGATGGGATGGTCCCTTACTTGCTTCCGGAGAGTAAATTAGTTTATTGTCCCCTACGTGATAATACGCAGCAATTTTGACAAATTTATTATTATTATTATTAAATTATTAGGTAACATCCTTGAAATTCCTTTGAGCGGTCGTCGTTTCGAAATTGTGTTCTAACAGAAGAGACGAAAATCGTTCTCTCCCACATGTGTTGATTCGTTTCGTCGTTTTGGAAGTAACTGGACATACCCATAATTCTTAATTTCCTCACTTAAAGATGATTAATGTTAAGAGAAATGACAATGCGTCTTTTACTTTGTAATTTTTCATGCTCAAACTGAAGAGATCCTTTTTTGGTGTGTGCCGATCAAACTCTACTCGTATTCTGAATGTAAGTGGAAAAATGATATAGATCAGAATCACTATGTTTAAATATTTTATCTTCATTGAGGAGGTTAAAGTTCGAAAAAAGGCAAGTTGGTTCTCAATTTCCCTTTTTTATGTTTATTACTCTTGTTTGTTGTTGAACCTTGCTACACTTTCAGTGCGCGATCTTGTCGTTGGTGTCCTCACGATGCTCTCCGTATAACAGACTTATGGTGAGAATAGCGCTCCAAGTTTGTCAAATCACCGAGAAGTATGATTCCTTTCTTTTTTATTGTTTCGTAATTGACATTATGAACTATAATGAAGAAAAAACATTCCATCTATCAGTTAATAGTATACAATAAATCATCCTGGAACTCGCTTGGTTTGTTTGAAATGCAAAAGATCATGTAAAAACATGGCGACCGAGCTTATGTGCATTACACCTCGCGTAAAAAGTGAAATATCTTTTTGTTATGTCCGGTGACTAATAGAGAAAAGTGATGTAAAAAGTGCCACGAATAATATACTACAAATCAAAATATACTTCCACTACTTTGGTGATTTAAATGTTTGTCTTTTTTGCGAAAATACGTCTTTCCTCCATAAGATGCAATGTGTTACACCAATTATTATTGAAAGTTTTTCATTTAAAGTATTTTGAATTGAAATTTTTTTATATAAGTAAGGCGAGGTATGTTTTTCGAGCTGAAATCACAATAAGTTCATGTTACTCAATTATTTGCGCCGATTGCAGATATTTTAGTGAGTTCATTCTACTTACGCTAGTGCTACTTTAATTCTGGACCACTCGTATAGATTAAGAACGTCAAATTAAAGTTAATTGGCTACTTAGGTGAATGTAATTTTTGTTAGAAAGGGACGTAGACTCGTGTACATCCCTTTGATTTTCCGGCATTTTAGACCGGGGAGGAGGGTATTGCGATAAACTGATTTAACGTATTAGGTTTGTTGTTGTCTCTAAAGTTCAGGAATGGTCTACTCTCCTAGTTTTCTTATTTACATTTATGGCAGTGAATGCAGGTCCGATGAGGAGGTGCAGCCAGTGCTGTAGCCCCAGAGCACGTCAGGTCTTAATGTTTAATTTTTGCTCCGGTAAAAAAGTTATACTGAACATATATTTTTTTCTCAAGAATGACTCAAACGATTTTTATGAAATTCAAAGATTAAATGTGTTTTGGAATGTCTTATTTCCGAGTACTATCGTCTTTCTTTCAGAGAAAATCCTCCTGGTGCGATAAGGGAACCCGCTAAACTCTTGAACCTGTGGTTGCCATTTCCGTCGTTTCTGTCTTCTCATATCTTCCTCGCTCTCAGGTTTCTATCTTCGTTCCGCTTTTCACAGTGATCGCATATATCATGTTATACAACATGTTAGTAAATCGTTGAAAGGTTACAGGCTGTGTATTATAGAAAGGCTTACTTCCTTACCGACACTTTTTCTGGTTTCGAATTTTTAACTCCACCCCCTCCNATAAGAGACAGGTACTACCAAGAACGTATCATCACGGTTCATGCTTACATTGCTACAAACGTTTAAGCGTGTAGTTTACTTGTGGTGGAGGCTGTGTAGAGTGGGACCCGTTATTTCTGTCCATGACGCTGAATGAATGGGGAGAGTTTCTGAAGATTTTTTACTTAAAAAACAAGCTGTGTACTTTCTGTTATTAAGTTATTCGTGGAAAGTAACCCGAGAAGAAGCAATAGATTTATGAGATGAAGTTCTATGAACGCTGAGAGGGGAGCGAATTTACTTTCCGGCAGCATACAATTTACTCCTATCAACAGAGAAAGAGGATAAAAACTAGGTGCGAGATGGGGCTATAGAGATGATATAGTCAAACGTGCCAAGATAGAGTACACTAAAAATATATTTGAAATAAATTATTAGACAGAATAATAAGCGTGTATTTATGTGTTTAAATTTTATGGACTTAATAATTCGGCATTCGCGGCAGAAATAACTGCAATTCGTTTAATACCTACCCACGCAAAAGTGCAATTAATTTTATGCTTGCTTCCCAAAATTCTGCTGTGATCGCTAAGCCTCCTTCAGCCCCTCCTTGTACCGTCAGTCACCTTGCCGCGTCCAACATTTATTGCCAATGATTTTGTGTCAAGTTTTGACCCTGTGACCAACCAAGGGATGTCACACAGTCAGTTTCAGTTTTTTTTTTTTTTTTGTAATTGAAGAAATAACAGTTTACAAAAATGCGATTGTACATTCATGATGTGTATTGGATTATTAACTCGTATATGTTATTTAATTAATGAGAATTTTAACAATATAAACAATATATAAGTTGAATTTAATTAGTTTGACCAAAAGCATTGTCGTTATTTGCTTAGTTCAGCGAATGTAATTATTTTGACCCAGGCTTTTCTCAATTTTTCGTCCGGATAGTGGCGGATTTTCTATAGGCGAGAATGTCATTTAAAACTTGTATTATTAATCTCGAATTTTCACTTCTCATATCTACGTTTCATTTTAGAACAATAAAGGGATAACAGTTCTTATTTTATTAAATATTTTTTACAAGTAGAAAATCTGCCCTTGGGCCCTTGATCGGAATTGCTGGAATGGTCCTTTGTTTCCGGAGAGTAACTTAGTTTATTATCCCCCACATTTGCAACTGCTTTTTTGACAATTATTGCTCTAACGATGTGGAATGAAATGGCAAAGATTTCAAGCTGTATGTTATGAGACGATCGTTTTGCTTTGCTCCATTGACGATGCTTACGTTGCTGTAGTACCCTGGGTTTTTCATGGGAGAGGCGAGTGGGAAGAAAGTGAGTGATGTTTATAAAAATTAATACATTATAATTTGTATTATTGTGTCATTTTATTATAATTAATAGTATTCGCATAATCTCTATACAATTAGGGATACCGGGATTTATTGGAAATAATATTCCGTGAATCACGAAATGTTGATATCCAAGTTTTTGTGGTGTGTCTCTCCTTTCTTTCTCCACCATCGTAGGGGGATCGTTGTAAGTGTTAAGATCATTCCTAATTGTCTTTTGTGCCCCTGTCTTTTTCTCTCCCAGAATTGCTTTGCGAAGGCAGGTTGAATGTTAGTGTACGAACAGACGTGGCTCTGACATGCATTTACTTGCTATGAATCGCATATTTCGTATGATAATTTCTTTCGTTTATAGTTTTCATGATTCGTGAGCAGAATTGGTATGTATGGGTTAATTTAATTTTAAGTGCTACTTTTTCATAGTATTTTGGAAAAGTGAGATTTTCTTTGGTTTCTTTATATAAATCGAACAGAAATTCCTCCACTGCTCATATTGGTGGTTACTTGGATGTTGTGGGTCCGGAGGTATCGGCGGGGAGCATACACGACTGGCGTGCTGTGCAGCAATTACGTCCGTCCGACCGCGCAGCGGCTGCCTCCGGCGAACGTCCCACCCTGCCCCCTCCCCACCCTTTCGATTCCCTTCTCCTTGCACCCTCCCACCCTCTGCATCCCTTCCCCCCTCCGCATCGCGCGTGCGTCGGTGGCGACGGCGACGGCCGCCGACGAACTGGGTGCATAGCGTTTTGAGACTGTCTGTCCACCTGTCCTATCTCCCCGCTGTTTCAATGACCCCTTCCCCATCGGAGCAATGAACTGCCTGCCCGCCTGTTACCCGGCATGCCGTGCCGGTTTGCACTTCTCTCGCTTTTTCAACATCGTTGCGCGCTCTGTTCTTCTGCGACGATTCGTGGATGTTATTCTTGCTTCCTCGTTGTCTTTTGTTGTTCTTGCTTGTCTTTCGTTTTACGTCGTTCTTGCGAGGAGTGATTCGCGAGACAGCGGATTGCGCGGCGGAGGGGTTGCGCTCCATCTTATCTCTCGGACCTGATTCAATTTCGTTGTTAATGATGCTATCGTCCATTTAAATGGATCTTGCAGTTCACGTTCATGTGATAAAACTCCATTTTATGAATGGAAATTAATGAAAACTGAGTGTTGTACTGTGCAAATTATTTTGATGGAATTCTGTATAATTCGGTTAATTTAAATTAATATATTAATAAGAAATTTTAACGAATATGTTGTTTATTTATCTCTAATAGTCACCTCAGTAGTGTGATATAAAAGGGTCATTTCTTTTGAAATTGGACAGAATCGGATCTTCCTGTCACAGAATTAGAATTTTATTGTATATTTGTAGTATTATTAGTTCATTTGATTTTCTGTCCGTCCGTTTTTTTGTTATTCTTCAAAACTTGGATGGTACCCCATTTGCGATGAGTTTCGAAATATTAAAATGTCTGTATCTGCACAACTATTTAACGTGGAGAGTTGAAATTTGTGACATTGTCTTAAGATTTTCATTATCTTTAATATGATTTAAATCCTGCATATATTAAAAGATAGTATTTTTTAAAATTAATTTCTGAAAATAGAAATTTTTAATAAAAAATAATTTATTTAATATACTTTTTAAAGTGTATATACCGAATTTGAAGATGGGATAAGAATGGGACCATATTAAGAATAAAAAATTGATTTATTGCAATGCTCGTTAAATTAATTGATTTGAACTTTATAAAGCTTTCGGTTCAAGTTGAATTTAATTTCATTTAATACACGTTGCCATGAGCTTGAAGGTAATATACAGTGAGTTTGTTTGGTAATAAAATTGTAGCTATTTTTTAATTTGTAACCCTAGAAACCTTACTCAGTACCAACTCATATTTGCAAATTAAATGAAAAGTAAATAAAAATTGGTCAGTACTAATACAATTAAATGAATGACATGAACTAAATGAATTGACTGGAAGTAGGAATAAAAATATTTTAAGATACTCCCTTAGTTTGGAACTAAAATAACTTGTAGATTTAAACGTTCCGCAAAAAAGAATCTTTGTGCATTTTTTTAAAGCGGTGATTCACAGAAATGTCTTTATTTCTGGAAATAATTGTACTATGCTGTAAGTGATATACTTATGAGTAATTTGTGAAAATAGTATACCGACTGCCTTT
The DNA here is from genome assembly GCA_002313205.1 of Laupala kohalensis. Lineage (NCBI taxonomy): Eukaryota > Metazoa > Arthropoda > Insecta > Orthoptera > Trigonidiidae > Laupala > Laupala kohalensis. Next base: position 72,662 of record NNCF01125877.1, on the reverse strand, counting down.
TACAAGTAATTTGTATTGCCCTCTTTAAATTTAGAATATTAAGGGTTGCGGAGGGAGAGAATTTCCCAAGAACGCGACTTGAGAATAATACGTCTCTTTCCTCGACACCTGCCTTCGTAAGTCTTCCATCTGTATAATTATCTATTTTTAGCGTATTTGTATAATTAGCGTATTTGGGTGTGATGTCGCAGCAAGCGGTTTTACCGCTGCACTTTAGTACAAAGTTAGTGGACATGTGAGCTTTCTTGGAATACTATCTCTTTGTGTACCAAGCGTAAGGGGACAATTACGCCTTAACTCCTGCTTCTGCAAGTTGCAGGAGGTTATTCTCCTGCTTCGCGGGTATCTAATGTGTTAGGGACAGCCCGTAAGATTCGCACCATGTGGTGAGGGAGGTTTCGTTATATCGTTACACTGAGTTACGTTCAGGTTGAGGCTGTTCCATAACTATGTTTCATTGGGTATATTTGATAGTGTACTTTTTACTCTTAGAGTTTGTGTACTCATCCGTATACTCAACCGCTCAGTAATATCTCAGAGCAATGAGAAACAAACAGTTATACTATGTGTAGACGAAAGTGGCGTGTGGAAGTTTAACACTCTTTTCTAAACAGCCAGTCCCTCCATCCCTAATGAGCACACCGCTCGACCTCTCCCAGGTTAAGCTCTCAGTCGCTTACTGGACCCAAAAAATTGACAATGTTACTTTTTTTATTTAACGTTTTATTAGCGCTATATGTTGTAATATTTGTATTCTATATTAAAGTGCGAATAATGGAGTCTAAACACAATAGAATGATGATAAAAGTTTCAAGGATAGGATCAACCGTCAATGGAAGAAAGAAACTGATTTAAACCCTTAATTTTGTCGTAATTATGTAGTGATTAGATCCATTTTCTTTGTAATTGTATGTAGATTGAAAAAAAACCCATTAAAATGGTAATTATGAAAGAGACTATTCAAAATAACGTGTATATATATATATATATATATATATATATATATATATATATATANCTGTCTCTTATACACATCTAGATGTGTATAAGAGATATATATATATCTACGATAAAAAACCTAGATTCATATCATAAAGGTGACATTAAAGTAGAAATAGTTTTAGTTATGACGATCGACAATTTATCGACTGAGTAGCATGTACTCAGACAATTTATCGACTGAGTAGCATGTACTCAGACAATTTATCGACTGAGTTCATGCTATCTCGAAAAAGAGTACGATGAAAAAGTCGACCTATCGTTTCATACTTATGTGGAGGCACCACGAAATATTGTAGCGTCTCCTCATGAAATAATAACTGGATCTTTTAATTGCTTTCGGAAACTGGAATACGTACTTGTTGGTTGCAAAATAAAGGTATATAATCGTGCAACTTTTCAACCCAGATCTCGAGATACCCAAAACATAATGATTTATTTTTTCCCTTGTAACGTTTGGTTTGGTGGATGGCCGACCAGGGACCCGTTTCACAAAAGTACAAGTTTGTAAGTAACAAGTAAATTTTTTCACAAGCTTTTAAAAATATCCAGTCATAAACGTTTCACTTTGAAAACTTGTAATTATAAGTGGATTCTTACAATTTTGTATGTGATTTACTTGTAATCTATTGCATTGTTAGATTACTAAAATTGTTGCTGACAAGCTTGTAAAATAAACTTATCAACCAAGTTTATCTTACCTCGCTGTAAACCTAGGTTAACTTTGTTACAAGCGTTATTTCATTAATATGTGATGATCAAGTATTTCCTTGGAAATTGAAGATGAGCCATTCATTCGTGTACGACGACGCAAAGGCAAACTTTTAGGGAAAGAGTGAACTTTGCATTTGTGTCAGTGTGTGAATTTAACGAAAGCTTTATAATGACGTCTGAAAAACGGTAAGAAAAAGAGGCACCTTTCACAAAAAAAAATTTATGTATTCGTTTTACTATAAATTTTAATATAGTTATTTGATATTATTTTTGCTTAATTCTAATTATGCTGTTTGGATAGTTATTTTGGGTGAAACATTTCTAACAATATGTAAGAAAATCAGTTTCTGTGCTGTATCTCCCATAAACAATACTAATAAATGTTTTAAAAATACCAAAAATGTCATTACGTAACGCAGAATCAAACGAGAAAGACTGGACAGTCCGCAAATACAAGTGTGAAGATACGCCACCTATTGTTGTCAGTGAAGCAATTGTTACTGGCAAGTTAGCGAAATCTGTGTAACTATTGTGACTACGTGCTATTACAAGTGTTATTCTTGTAGAACAACTTGTAGAACATTTGTTGCGAATAATACTTGTACATCTGTGAAACAGACCCCGATTGGCGAAAAGCTTTTATGTACTTCGAAGTTCATTCCTTTTGTCAAGTATCCTTATCGTCTCTATGCCTCTACGCGAAGGGAAACCGGAGAAAAACCCGGGCCAGGATGGGGCTACAGAATTAACGTACACAACCCTGCCAAAGTTGAGTACTCATAAAACTAAATTAATAATATCCATAATACAACACAATCGTGTAAGAAAATAGTTTTTGGAATTGTTATAAGTTATTTAAAAAGTACTACAGCAATGACGTGATAAAATACAAGACGGATTTAACTTTTATTAAAATCAATAAATTCTTTTACAGAGTAGAAGCACTGGTGCAGGAGGTAGTTTTCAACCGTGGATTTGATGAGAACTAAATTTTTGAGTTCGTTTGACTTAAGATATGTTTCGTGTGTTATCGCATTTCGACGATGAGAATATTGAGATGGTGACTCGAGTTAAAGATTTTCGAGTGAGAGAACTGAAAATTATTACGGTTGAAATCGGTGGTTATCGGATATGTTGTATATTAAGGCGATGCAATCGAGATTGTGCAGTGAAATATCTTTAAAAGACTCATGATAATAATAGTAATACATTTATTAATAGTATTAACATCAAAAGAAGAGAGTGTTACTTACATCAATGATGTAACAGTACCACTCCCAGAAAACAATGAAACGTACACATAGAAAATAAAAATATTTATCTTTAGCTGATGTGACAAAAGCAATATGGAAAATAGAAAAGGTCATAATTGTTTCAATTATTATCTGTGTAACTGGAGAAATCTCGAAGAGCTTACATAGAAGCCTTGAAAAGCTCCAATTACGATCAAGGTTGTATCTTCAATTACAGACGGCGGCGCTGTTGGCAACATGCAGAATTGTCCCTACGGTACTTGGAGAGGGATGTCAATAGGATTTAGTCTTTTGTAGTCTGACAAACTGCAAAAGGACCCTACAGAGCTTCATCCTTTTGGCAGAAGATCCGGGCATAAGTGAAAGTTTTCGTCGAAGGAGAGGGAGTGCAAAATTCAAATAATAATAATAACAATAATAATAATAAGCAATTTAGAAGTGATTTATCTAAAGTGATAGTTTGGAAAGATAAGGGCGACCAGTGCAAACAGCGCCTTAAAGACAGGGTACATAGAATTCTTAAAGGTCAGAAGATTTTTGTACGGGATGGAGATTTTGAGGGCAGATTAGATGTATTTATCAACACTTTAAAACAAAAAAATTGTCGCTCTAGGAAAAAGACTGCGTCGTTACAATATCTCAAGCAAAAGGAAAGTAGAAAATAGAAAACGCACTCTGAATCAGAAACAGTTTTTTCAGAATCTATCTACAGATTCAACTAAAAATGAACCACCGGTACAGAAGTTAGTTTAAGAATTCTGAAGCACCTAATGGTCTCATCCTGCACAGCACAACACCAAGGCCACTTGGTTGGAAAATGAATTATCTAGACCCAGTGAAGAAATGGGAGAACCTACTGCTTCTTTGGAGGATGTAAAGGAAGTTCTCAGAAAAATGCATAACTGGAAATCATCAGGACCAGACGGATTACACAATTTTTGGTGGAATTACCTAACAGCCTTGCATACTCCTTTAGTGAACAACATCAACAAAGTTATTGACAATCCAAATCAAATACCAAAATCCATGTGCCAAGCAATCACCTATCTGAAGCCTAAAAATCCTGAAACGTGAAACTCAAAAAATTACAGACCTATTTTCTGTCTTAATACAATCTTCAAAATCCTTTCATCTATAATCGCGCAGAAAGGAACCCAACGTATAACGAACCGAAAATATACTAACAGAACAGCAAACGGATGTAGAAAAGGGGCTCAGAGATGCAAAGAATAACTGTTAATTGACATGGTTGTAGCGAGCCAAGCAAAGGAAAATAAAAGAAATTTAGCTGTTAGTTGGATTGACTATCAGAAAGCGTACGATTGCGTCCCACATCCTTGACTTTTGAAAATCTTGGCCATATATAAAATTCTTCCTAATGTAATAAGTTTACTTAAAACTCTCATGAACGGCTGATGCACACAATTCGAATTGAAGAATGGCAATAAAACAACATGATCAAACCAAATACCCATTCGACATGGTATTTTCCAGTGCGATACGTTCTGTCCAATTTGGTTTTGCCTCGCACTCAACCCTTTGTTGAATATGATAAATGAATCGGGTTTGGGATTTAAACTTCTAGATGGAAACAAAAGGTTTCATACCATTAGCCACTTGTTTTATATGGATGACTTAAAATAAAGATGAACGAAGTAGACTTCTGGAGGTCATTGTACAATTTGGTAAAGATATACAAATGAATTTTGGATCCTACAAATGTGCTATATTTAAAGTTAAAAGAGGTAAAACTGAAGAATTGTCAGTCCCATTAAAAGTTCAAGCAAACTCCTGTGAAATAGATGCATTGAATTCTCATAACAGTTATAAATATCTGGGTTTCAACCAAAGTCTACTAATAAACATCAAGCACAGTAAACAACAATCTTTATTTAGGAAACGCCTCAACAAAATTCAAAAAATTGAATTAATTTCAAAAAACAATATTAAAACAATTAATTCTTGGTGCTTTCCAGTTCTGACATATTCATTTGGGATAGTTCATTGCTCACAAACCGATCTTGAAAATTTAAACAGGATGGTACGTACAGCTCTCACAAAATACAGAATGCACCACCCTAAGGCCGCAGATGAACGCCTTTACATTCCTAGGGAAGTAGGTGGTCGTGGTTTGTTGGACCTGAAAGTTTTGTGTAATCGTCAAGTAACAGGACTCAAGAAGTACTTTTTGCAAAATCTGAAATGTCTCCACTCCACAAAGCAGTAGTATCGAGTGACAAAGGTTACACTCCAATGAACCTCAGTAACAGTGAAAACTATCCTACTATCACCACATTCAAGGACAGGTTGAAGGCGTGGAAGACCAAGACTCTCCAAGGCAGATTTCCCCATGCTCTTGAAAATACCGATCACGATGCCTCAGTGCAATGGCTTAGAGATGGGGCTCTATTTGGAGAGACGGAGGGATTCATGCAAAAATCCAGGATAAAGTCATCGCAACCAACAACTGTAAAAAGTACATTGAAAAGCAAGATGTTAACGAGAAATGTAGAATCTGTCACCTGTCATCAGAAACAATAGATCACATTACCACTTGATGTGCAAATTTATCTAACACACAGTATCTACACCGGCATAACTTGACTGCTAACATTGTACACCAATCTACTGCAACAAAATTCGGACTTTTAACAGAAGAAGCTGAAACGATCGCTCCCTATTATGAATACCAAGCAAGACCTACAAACGAAAACAAAGATTTTAAACTATATTATGACCTACCAATACACACAGATAAAACAGTCCCAGCTAATAGGCCAGTTATTATGCTATATAATGTAAGGGAGCGAAAAGCATTCATAATTGATGTCACCCATCCAGCAGACCATAACATTGACAAAACAGAAATGGATTACGTTTCAAAATACATCCCACTTTCAATAGAATATAAAGACATATATAAACTCGAAACTGTATAGATTCTACAAATCGTTGTTAAAGAAAATGGCCTCATAAATAGGAACCTGCAAGAAAATTTGGAAAAACTAAATCTGCTTCCCAAAAAACTTATTCCCAAGATCCAAAAATCTGTTATCTTAGAAACTTGCCGTATTGTTCGCGCCGTGCTTAACTTACCATGCCAGGAATGAGGCATGCTAGATAGCCCCTCAAACCTAAAAAAACGGGTGAATAATCCCCGAGAAAAAAATTGTATAATAATACATTTATTGTCAAAACAAAGCAGTTACAAACTAAGCAGTTAGTCCCCAGCATTAATAAGTCAAGTAGTGTGAGGGAGTATGGGCATCTCAGTCGCACCCAATATTAGAGTGAGGGAGTATGGGCATCTCAGTCGCACTAAAAACCCTAAAACCCTTTCTACTTGAGGCCTGTATTCATCGTGGTTTTCATTGCTGATAGTTGTTTTTGTCCCATGTCTTCTTGACGCCGCCGCAGTGCTATGAACGCGTTTTCTCCTCGCCAGCGGCGTCCTCGTTCCCTGCACCTCCGTGACGTCTCGCGATTTTTGCTCGGTTCGTTCCACGTGGAGAGAGATTCTTTGCTGCCGCCCTCGCTAATACTCATCGTCTTCATGGAAATGGATCGAAACACGTTCCGTCTTCCTGCTGCGGACTCTTACAATGATATTCACGGGATTACATAAATACTGCGGTTTTCCTCGATAATCCTTTCAGGAATAATCGACGAAATATGATACAGATTTAAACTGAGTCAATTTTTTATATCAGAATCAGTATAAATCTACTAAATTGTATGTAGACACAACAAAATACTAACAGAATTTTATACAGAATAAAGAGAGCGGTTTATATAAACTGTATTAAAAAGACTAATACGGTAGAACTCCTCTTAACCGGTCTGATCGGGCTCGAGACCCTGACAGGTTACCCGTTTTGCCGGTTAATCCAAGTTTCCGATGAAAAAAAAAACGATTTTCGTTCAAAAAGAGCCTACAATTTCGTCGGGTTATCATGAATGAAGAAGCTAATAAGACGTCATTGCAACACTTTCCGTGAACTTTCCAGCAAAGACCCGTCGTTTTCCAGCTAAGGCAAAAGGCCGTGGTTCAAACAACCGATGTTTGAGCCACTACCTGACAGTTACTATACCCGGAAAGAGAGAAAAGAAACAGTTCCGCGGCATAGGTCGGTTAATGCGAGGGGCAGTTGTTCCGAGACCGGTTAAGACGGCTTCGACTGTGTACAAAATATATGAGTATATAACAATCCCGCTCGACAAAGCACTGTCCGGAGTTATTTATCCTTGGTCTTTTCACATGGGACCAGTTTCAGAGTCAGTGGATCTACGCCGCACAAGGAACCTATCCAAGGAGGTTTGTTTTAGCACTTCTTTGAGGTTGACCTCAAAATCGATCACTAAACAAGTTTGCGAGTATTGTTTTAGCAGAATAAGTAACTCACACAGGAATGTCGACGAAATTCGTAGTACCTGATAAAAACGTAGACATTTTTTTCTCAAATAATCGACGGAAACCGAAACCGATCATAATCGAAGTGTCTAGAATCGAGGCATTACTGAACTTACTTAAACGTAACCTCAAGAATGTTATATAACGTTTCCCTGTATAGGACTGACACTAGTAATTTAAAAAAACTAGTATTTGAATCTTAAACATTTGTGTTTACAAATTTATATATATTCATAATTTTCTAAATAGCTAATAGCTGATTTCATGTGTAGAATAGACATTCTCACAAAAACATACCTCATCCATAACGTGTAAGATCTCTCATACGAAGTTATCCTTAACTCTCTTTACTGGTATTTTCTTATGGTTATTTTACAAAGTATGACTTCAACCGTTCGGGCTAAACCAAAACCAAAACAATTACGCTTATAACACCCACAGTGTAAGTAACTTTAAAAAATATTTACAGTATTATTACTATGTTAATCTTTTGAATAACAGCTATTTAGATGTAAAGACTGTGGTGTTACGTGTGAATAACATAGTATCAGAAACTTTTTTTTCTACGGTAGATGTGAAGTTGCGTTGTAAACAATAGCAAATTATAATTTATACTGTTTTTTGAATCTTTAAAACGACAAGAGTATGAAATATTCCTTTATCGTGCACTTGTACTATTCTCCCACAAATAAATAAAGGAGAAAAGGTTCGCAGCTCATTTTGTACCCGCGCATTGAAGTCTCTTGACCATGTACTCTGTTTCAAGTTTTATCGAAGAAAATACTATATTCGTTGAGCTATAATCAATATTTATGCGATTATCAATATATACTTGTGAATTTTGTTTATGTTTGATAGAGGGACTGGGACCCCCATATCGCCTGAGCTGGTGTTGCCGCGGCGAGGGGACTAAGAGAAACGTGATGAATACAATAAAATTGACGCCGATGGTGAATAACTTTTGTTTAATGAAACTATTGAAGGATTAATCTGCGTAAAATGCTTTCAATTAATTTACCTCCCATCTACAGTTATTTACGGTAATAATATTATGATTGTAGATTATCACAATTAATTATCGTTACGTACTACTACTATTATCTACAATTATTTAGTACAATTATGTTGTTATGGAAAGATCATTATTGGACTCGTAACAAAATGTTGTAGAATATAGTTTGTAATATACACCTATTTAGACTACGTTTTGTGGATTTAATTGTGTAAAATGTGTAACAATATTATTAATATTCCTGTAATCTACAAAATGTAAATATTAATTATTAATTGTCTTTACTTACTACTATTATCATTTATTTATTCTGGAAAAGGGTTCGCGCGAATATTATTTCTGATTATAGGGGAGGGGGTGTCATAAAATTAACGGCAGGATTAAGAACTTGATGCAAGGAATCTGACGGAGACCCAAGCTGGGTAGGAACCGATTGAAAACACTTTTGTTCGAGCGGTGACTTCGGATCTGTTGTTTTAACATTCCCTAAAACCCGAGAAACCGAAAAAACACTTAAGCTTCTATTTCGATTCATATTATTAGTATCCCAACTTAAGTATAGTTCACTTAAAAATAAATTATTTTTATTCTATTGAAGTTGATTGTTCATGTATGCATTGTAACAGCGTATGTGTGTAATGGTTTGTATAAATATTTGAAGACCACCTACAATGGTATGTATGAATAAGATTGATTATATTGGGTCGGCAATGATGTTGTCACAGATTTCCTTATTGCCACTAACGTTATTTAAATCACCAGAATGATAGTATGATGATTGTGGTGATGTGAGGAAATATACGAGTACTTTTATTAGGAACCAGCTGACCCGACACGCTGTCCTGTCCAAATTTCAATAAATTTCTTTGTTATCGTTTTGTAAATTTGTGAAAAGCTATTTTAAATGTGTAAACACAGTAAAAATGAAAAGAAAAAAACATTTCTGAGTGATCATTGTACCCATGGATATTCTGGGTGATCATTCTATCCATAACGATTGTGGTCAGTGGGAAGTTTTACATGCGAGATGAATTCTGTCGGCAGTACACCGCTGAAATACTGGAAATGTTGTGATTCAACTGAAAAACCACAAAAAAGAATCAACCAAATATGTCGTTCCTATCGTCAGTTATGATCGAGAGTGTATACACAAATTATGATTTTTGCATTTTGTCCAAATTTTCCGACTTTCCTTTGTAATTGTAGCGATTTTTTCCTGAAAACTTTTCCACGACCATAACAAAGAAAACAAAAAAGAATTACGCATATTCATCGTTCGAATCGTGAGTTACGGTCTTGAGTTTATACAAAAATCCCATAGAAAAAAGCACTTTCAGTTTTTCCCGAATTTTCTGATTTTCTGGGCATTTTTTCCAATTTTTCTTTCCCTATAAACCTTATTCTCACTATTACGAACATTTTTTTTTAATTAGCCAAATTGGTCCCGCCGTTCTCAAGTAATGCGCTTAGCAACGAACAGCATTTAATTTTTATTTATAAAGATTGATGAAAACACTAAATGATACTCATGCTTAATTATTGTTTCTCGTTATTTTTCTAGTTGGATACGTTTTTATCCGTTCTCAATCTTGACGCGGTTGTATACTCTGTCGCTGTGGCCCCATGTGGTGTCTTCGCGAAAGCGAGGAGTCTCGAAAACGAACACCTCTCTAAGAGTCACGAAAGGGAACACTTTTAAATGAAGTGTACTATGTATCTTACTGTTATTGATATACCAGGTATGTAAAGATGCGTTGTTAGATCGAGACAGGACATTATTTACTTATTTAGTAGTCTCTTACGTTAAGGTATAAGCTCTTGGACTCTATGTATGGGACGAAACTCCGATGATGCTAAATGAAGTTTACTCGCACGAGTTACCTCATCGCGTCCCTTCTGGTGGCACGGTAGGGCAGGCTTTACCGGTAGATGTGTTCGCTTTAGAGTCTCTTGATCTCTCTTGCGGAATTTTAAGTGTTGACTTTCGAGACTCTTAATGAGGTGGTCCGCTTTCGAGACTGTTTGCAAATAAGACGCCATTCCTCCCCCCTATTCCGTCGCGGGTTTTCCTCCGATTTTTCTTAGGGCACATTGATCGTAATTGATGGGATGGTGTCTTGTGTGCTTTGCGAAAAGTAAATCAGCTTATTGTCGTACTGGTGGTCATACGGAGTTATTACAAAAAATGAAAAAAATGTGTGACCAAAAAATTAATTGAGACTATTATATAAATTGTAATTAGAATATGAATGACGTAAAATTACTTCGACTTGAAATCACAACCTAGGACTCAGGGTCTCTCGTGGTTTTACTTACATCTTCAGCTTGATTCTTAATTCTCTTTGAGAAGGCAATGGAGAATTTTCGACGTCGGGAAATATTTTCTCTATTACCAGATAATGTTTTGTTCACAAACATAGAAATCTCTTAGATTGCGGTGTATCTCACCGCCAGGTAACAGATGAATCATGTTACGTTGAATGAAAATGGGAGACGGGACCGGGGGTTCGAACCCGGGACCTTGAGCTCTGCGCGCTCATGCGCCTACCGACTGCGCCATCCCGTTCGCCACCCGGGCCTGTCTACAATTCTCATTCAACTTGTGAGACTTGTGAACAATGTTTTGTTCGTTGAAATGTTTTGGAGTACTTTTCAGTACGTTGATAACATAATGACATTTCCGTTTGGTGGTTGTATAATTCAAAAATGATTCCCAAGCAATTCATATTCTTGTGAGCAAAAACAGGCAAAGTATGATACTTCGAATTGCTTACATGAATTTATCATTTTGTTCCCGACTTTCCAAAAGTTTTCTCTGGTATGAACAAAATGATCAATTCATGCAGACAATTCGAACTAGCATAGTTTCCCTGTCTTTGCTCACAAGAATCTGAATCTTAAGGTTTCTTTGGAAACATTTTTTAATTATGTAACCCCCAAACGGAAATGTCATTATGTTTATCAAGGTATTGAAAAATATTTTAAAACATTCCAGCGAACTTTAATTATTTCGTAATAAGACATTTTGCTCATTATTATTTTTCGCCTTAATATCGTTTGATTTGGCACACACACACACACTCGAGATATCCGCCAAGGGACCCTCTTTCGTGAGGCAGTGCTTGTCCTTCTCGTCTGCCTTCGCAATCGCCCCCGCCTTCTCTTTCCTTTGCCCCAAATGCAGCAGAGTCATGATGGCGGGCGGGTGGGCAGTCGATCGCTTGCGAAGCGCCGCCACCGCTTGAGTGCTGCATGCTCTCGATACTCTGGCGGTGCACGGCGGCTGCGACAGGAATGTGGTGGTACTTCGCTGTGTAGTAGGTGGTTGAGTGGTTGGATCGATCGTTCTTCAGCAAGCGCTCGCGAAAAAATATCCTCCGCTCCGCAAAAAAATTTCGCTCCGCATTAAGTTCCAAAGTTTGCTTTCTTTTTTTTTATATTGTAGTATTTGTAAATGGGAAATGTAGCGTGCTAATTAAGCTTATCTACATGGGGCGATAGGAGGTAGGAGGTGGATTGTAGGTCATTGTTAGCTTAGTTGGATTTTCCAACCACTTGGCCCACGTAGGAGTAGTTCGTAATAGTAATAGTTGGTGATACTAGGAGCAGTAGGAGGTGGATTGAAGAAGGGGGTTCGCTTTTCAGTAGTCACAGCTCTATGAACTGGGACATTAATGTGAAAAAATACAATTTCTTTTCTGTCCCCGTCGGGAATTGAACCCGGAGTCTAAGGGGTCTAAGTGCGCTTGTTTACTCGCTATTTTTTTTTCTTTATCTACACCCAGTTTCTCGGCGATCTGACCATTACCTGGGTTTTCTTCATTCTCTAAATATCCCTCTCTATTCTATTTTGTGGTTGTTTTGACGTTTCCGTCCCTTCCACGAAGACGTAGTGGAACGTCTACTACTCATTTTCGCTGCAGCCCGTGTTTACTCGGTAGTTTTTTTCCTCACTTTATTTTGAATTACGGTCTTTAACCTAGTCATTACACGGCTCATATTTCTTATATATTCTTTATCTTATTTAATATATTGTCGTGTCTTTTTGCTATTGGTTTCACCAATATTCCCGTCCCTATCACGAGGATGTGGATACTCATCTACAATCCCGCGTAATCTCTCTTTTTAATTCGTTACGTATTATGCCTAATTTTGTCACGTAATCTCTAAAAACCTGATATTTCTCTTTAATGTCTATTCTTGTGTTCTTATCTCGAGTTCCAGTAACTTTTTGTTTCTTCATTTCTCTTATGTATTCTGATCTTTCCTCGCAGTCCCACGTCTGATGTTCACGTGTTTCTTCTTTCTGGCCACACATACAGTCTGATTCTTCCCTTATTCCTCTCTCTACTAGGAAACTATTGAAACTTCCATGACCTGTTGTGTACTCAATAACATATGGATTAAGCTTGAACCATTTTCTATTCATGTAGGCAAATGGCAGATTTTGAATAAATTTGTTGGTTATTCGTCCTTTCGATGTTTTTCCCATCGAATTTACCACGCCTGCATTATTTCCATTCCATTGCTGTGTTTTCTTTTCTATTTCTTGCCCTGCTAAAGTTACTCGTATTTTCCTGTTTGTTCCATTTTCCTTCGAAATTGTAATGTAGCAATGTATAAATCCAAAGGGCATTATTCCATATATAACTTCTAACGCTTCTCATTATAATGTTCGATATGCGTCTCCTATTGCTAGGTTCTTTGTTCTGAATTAATTTTCCTTTCAGCATATCCTTTTGCTACTCTATATCCCCATGCATTTGAACCGAAAGTTAGCATTGATCGTACTGTTCCTTTATATAACATTATTTTATCTTCTTGCCCTATATTGAATTTCGTTATCCCTACCCTGAGCAAACCGCAATATTATCTTTTAGCCTTTTCTGGTACATAATCTGTGTGTAAGAAATTGTAACTTTTCACCCAGAACGAGACCTAAAAGTTTATATGTATAAACAAACTTAATATTTTCTCTATCTATTAATATTAACCCATCCCAATGCATGGGTTACGTCTGTTTGTACAGGTATGCCCGAACCTCATTACTTTTGTTTTTGCTGCTGAAAATTTCAATTTGTTTTCTGTGAATAATTGTTCTACATGGGTCAGTATCCGTTTTCCTTCTGTTTCCAATTCTCGTCTACTGTCTCCTTGTATTAGCACCGTAATGTCGTCCGAAAGTGCTACATACTTAATGGATTTATTTTGCAAATTTTCCAATACATTGTCCATTAATATGTTCAAATATAATTGACTCATTGCGGAACCCTGTGGACACCCACCTGTTGCTTTATGTAATATTTTCTGATGTCCTATTCTCAACAATATATACCTGTCGTGTAGATAGGAGTGTACTAGTTGTAAAAATGGTGGTATTCCTTTCCTCTCCATTGTGTTTACTATTACATCCAAGGAGACACATAGACAAAACTTATCGCCTCTTTGTGTTATATCACGTAACAAACACGTGTGTGCTCCATCCGTTCCTCTTTGCGGTCGAAACCCGTATTGCCTCTCATTCAATTTCTTCTCTTTTGCCGTGTAAGCACTTATTTTTTTATATATCCATCGGCCAAATATTTTAGCAAAGGTAGGTAAGAGGGCTATCGGTCTGTACGATTTACCCTGTTGTGGATAACGTCCTAGTTTTAAGAATAATTAATTTCTGCTATTTTCCACACCACTCGGAAATATCTTTTTCAACACAACTATTTAAGATATATAATAGTGTATCTTTAATTTCTGTATGTACCTGCTCCACCATCTCATGCTGGATTTTATCATATCCTGGGTTTTTCTTGGTTGTAGTTTCAAAATTATATCTTCCATTTCCTCTTTGGTTATATACTGTGTCTCTTTCTATTTAATTTGTATTTGTGGGAAATTTACTTACGGTTGCTGCGGAAACAATTCCGGTAGGAAACTTGTTCCTACATCTTTCCAAGTATATATATTTATGAATTAATTTATATCATTATAATAGAAGGGTGAATTTTTTTTGCTGTATAGAATTCTTTTTTTGTGTGTATAACAACTTATAGACTCTGAAGTAATTTTGTCTGACCATCCGCCACTAAAGTAAAATGGTGGTATACATACATAAAAGATTCTAACCCCCATTTCACCCCTTTACGGTTGGATTCAGTTTTTGTACTTTGTCAGAAACCTTTGTGGGCATGTGCTCAACAACTTGCCAAAGTTTCATCGCAATGATATGGGAGCCCATAAAGGACAAACAAACATTTATATACCGTGGAACCTCGATTATCCGGGGTAATGGGGCTGGGAAGGGGTCGAACGGATAAATGAAACCACGGTTAATCGAGACACTTTATTTAATGAATTACGTACATAAACATGTATACATATGTATGTAGAATGTCACATTATCAGGGATTGAAATATGAAGTAAACAGCCATTGTTTCTTGCAGTTTGAAATGATTTTCCTTATTTCATTACTAATAATTCCCAAATTCATTACGTCCTCGATGCCAAATTTTATTGGTACTTGAGGGTCTCTGCCTCTAAGTTTCGAGGAACCTGCGTACAACTGTGGAAATAGTAGAAAGTACTTGGATTTATATATGGCAATACATTTATTGTCAAAAAAAAAACAGTACAAACTGCGTATGACGACGTGAAGGACAATTAACTAATTTACTCTATAATAGAAATTGTATATATGAGAGAGAGAGATTAGTATTTAGCTCCCCGAGTATTAAATTTTGAAGGATTGTACCCAATGCACCTAAGAACTTTCCGAACGCGCTCGGACGTCCGACCAGTCGGAACTACATACCCAATAGAGACACCGGGGACGTCATCTCCTCTCTACTGATGGAGGCGTGCGACTGAACAAGGGTAGTAACAGTTGTGGCAGTGGTAGTGGTAGCGAGCAGCGCAGAGCGACAGCGAGAGATCCGACGAAGCACTGTCATAGTAAGCGACAACGCGCTTCGGGTAGTTGGCGTGGCAACTAACCAAGTTCCACGTGGGCCAAGTTGTTGGTTAACCCAGCTAAGCGGTCCACCTACTAACAATAGCCTACCACCCAACTCCTACCTCCTTTCGCTCCATGTAGATAAGCTTCAATAGCACGCTACATTTCCCATTTACAAAAGTTGGCGTTGTTAGATGCAGGACATCGGACTCTGTTAATGCACCGCGTCGCCCGCCAAGTTCGCAGATACTCCGTCCAGTTCCGTCATTGCGAGAACGACTTGACGTGATACCTTGTATTTCTACGTTGTCGTAATGTTCATAAGTATTTGTGTTATTATGTTGTTAATAAATGGATCTTCTTTTTGTTGCAAATGTCACCTCTGCCTAGATTCAATTCTTTCCATTCAATTAAAGATGATGTGATGTCTTTGTGATATTTGTAGATCCATGTGGGAAAGTACATCTCAATTAATGGCACTCGTAGAGGGACCAGAGAGGCGTTTCTGAAGTAAACCACTGCTAAAGAAAAATGTTTAGCCATAAATCACCATCAGCAAACAATCTTTCCTTGAGTTCTTTTTTTAGGGAGGAGACCCGCTTGTTCATCTCCTGCACGACTAATGGAAACGAGACGAACAGCGTGGTCGGTAGATTTATTCATATATAACTATTGAATATGTGGGAGGAATAACATTTCCTATGCCATGACGTTAGAATTGGAAGATAAAGTTAAAATCTCCGTTGAACCACAAAAGTTCTTAAATTATCATATACATTAATACGCAAATCTTCTCTAGATTGATCATAGAAATCTCTTAGATTACGGTGAACCTCACCGCCAGGTAACAGATTAATCATGTTACGTCGAATGAAAATGGGAGACGGGACCGGGATTCGAACCCGGGACCTTGAGCTCTACGCGCTCATGCGCCTACCGACTGCGCCATCCCGTTCGCCTCTCGGGCCCGTCTACCATTCTCATTCAACTTGTGAAACCCAAATCCCGGTCCCGTCTCCCATTTTCATTCGACGTAACATGATTAATCTGTTACCTGGCGGTGAGGTTCACCGCAATCTAAGAGATTTCTATGTTTGTGAACCAGAAATGGAAAATACTACCCAAATAAAGTACTTCCTATGGGAGTCGCCTCAGATGAGGAATCTAGTCTCTACGAGACCACCTCAGAGGTCTTTGGGTTTCACAAGTTGAATGAGAATGGTAGACGGGCCCGAGAGGCGAACGGGATGGCGCAGTTGGTAGGCGCATGAGCGCGTAGAGCTCAAGGTCCCGGGTTCGAATCCCGGTCCCGTCTCCCATTTTCATTCGACGTAACATGATTAATCTGTTACCTGGCGGTGAGGTTCACCGTAATCTAAGAGATTTCTATGTTTGTGAACCAGAAATGGAAAATAATACCCAAATCAAGTACTTCCTAAGGGAGTCGCCTCAGATGAGGAATTTAGTCTCTACGAGACCACCTCAGAGGTCTTTGGGTTTCACAGTTGAATGAGAATGGTAGACGGGCCCGAGAGGCGAACGGGATGACGCAGTCGGTAGGCGCATGAGCGCGTAGAGCTCAAGGTCCCGGGTTCGAATCCCTGTCCCGTCTCCCATTTTCATTCGACGTAACATGATTAATCTAGATTGATCGTTGCTTTACTGCGTAAGTGGACGCAGCAAATCACCCGAATGAAGTGTCGCATTTGAGAGCATTAAAAGGCGTGTGACGTTTCCTATCATATCTTCCACCTCCTTTCCGAGATGACACAATTTAAAAACTACGTGTAGAAA
The DNA here is from genome assembly GCA_002313205.1 of Laupala kohalensis. Classification (NCBI taxonomy): domain Eukaryota; kingdom Metazoa; phylum Arthropoda; class Insecta; order Orthoptera; family Trigonidiidae; genus Laupala; species Laupala kohalensis. The sequence goes on along the minus strand of NNCF01125877.1, from coordinate 55,535 downwards.
AGACGTTACGTGACTATTTTTTCTAAAGGACGTAAGTTGACTACGTGAGTCCTGAAAAATGAAAGCTGGTAACGCGTCTGGTAAATAATAAACAATATTGGAAGGAAATTGTATGTGAATTACGTAATGCTCCATTGTATATTATCATGTACCACTCATAACTGTTATTATGCCCTGTTTACAATGTTAATGCTGTATATGGGACCGAGTGAAGCTTGCCTTCAACTAGCAGATGGGAGAAAGTATAGTATATGCCATATTATTCAGATAAATAAAATAGTCTTGCTAAATATAGGTGAATGTTCTTATTATCATGTAGAATGTTAGTTATATTCGATATATCGTACAATTTAATCCCATCTAGAAACTTGAATAATAGAAAAAAGCACTTTATATTGAAAAGGACATTGTTCCGGTCATTTGCCAACAAAAAGAGACTTGTCACGTCACAAATGCAAAGCCAAAGAAGTACCGGCGATGCGAACAAGAAGTGACCGGGATGTTTAACCAATAGCCACTCACATTATCACTTCATTCCGTACGATGATGAGGAAAATAATCTTACAAATTTCGTTCCCTTTGGTATGTTTATTCACACTTCCATACTAATGTATAAATGCGTAACGCTAAAGAGCGTCTGGGTGTCTAGCTCGACTAAACCACTGTATCGATCGTGATGAAATTTCAAAAGGAGATAGTTCCGAGGATCAGGATGAACATAGGCTAACTAGTATTTTTTAAATGTGTGATATGAAAGATGAAATGCTTTTTGACAATAATGTTGATAAAATCGAAAAAAAAAGAGAATTATATTTCCTTACAGTGTCTAAACGGCTGAAGATAGGTGACAACAAAGTTGGCACGTCGTTTCGGTTACCCTCTAATACTCATTCCCTTTATACTCGTTAAGCACTCGCATGGGCGCCGACCTGTAAAAGAATATAGAGATCGGAGACTCACTTGAACCTCGCAAGGAGTTTGGGTGTGCAGAGTATCCCACGAAAGTCTGGCAGTCATCCTTCGGAAAAGTTAGGTTTCAAGTCGCCTCAAAAACGTGTTTTGGAATTACATAGCTGTCTCTAATTTATCACTATTTAGTTTAGCTTTTTACTGAAAATAGAACTGAAATGTAAGCTGTTGAAACCGACCGTAGAGAGTATTGTACCGTTTTTACTATCATGGGTTTACTTTGTAAGATCCTTTTTACTTAATAATTATGTTATGTTGAATGGAAATGGGAGACGGGACTGAGATTCGAACTCGGGACCTGAGCTTAGCGCGCTCATGTGCGTCTGCGCCATCCCGTTCGCCTCCCAGACTTCTTCCATCCTCATTCAACTTCAAGGTCCCGAGTTTGAATCTCGGTTCCGTCTCCCATTTTCATTCAACATAACATAATTAATCTGTTACCTGGCGGTGGGGTTCACCGCAATCTAAGAGATTTCTATGTTCCTTTATACGTTTTTTTTTCTTCTTCCAAAGATCCTAAATCGAGTTTTGAAGCCACTTTCTTGCCAGAAATCTTACTTTCTGATTTGTGTATATATTTATGCCTAGTGAAACAAGTAAATACAAGTACGTTCCTTTATCTCCTTATGAATTAAACAGTTTGTAGTCAATATAAACCTTTGTTTTGACGAGGACGAGGGGGGTGCTCAACCCGAATTTCGTGATTAGAGGGGCGGATTTCCCATGGAATCGGTGTCCATGAGTGCTCTAAGTTCTGTTCGCCCGACACCACAACGTCCGTCAATAGAACCGTGGCAGGTGCGTTGTTCATTACTCATTGTTCATATTGAATGATGAGTTGTTTTTGTTGTTGTTTTTTGGTGGGGCTTTACGGGTCGTCAACATCGAGGTCATTGGAGCCCTAAAAACTTGTACGGGTAGGAAAAATGCAGTTACGCACTAGGGAGAGCCAACATGACTCTCTCCGCGTGTGGGATTCGCCGAATGACTCAACCATACTCTCTAAAAACCCTCCTGAATTACAACTTACCAAAACATATCTCAAAACATACGAGTACATCAAAACATTGAGGACAAAAAATGAGTGGGGGACAAAAAATGAGGAAAATGAAAGATACTCTAGCCCTAATAGCTTCGGGATCGAAAAGAGCAAGAGGTGACCAAGGAAGGTCAGGAAAGAGAAAGGAAGGAGCCTAGCACAAGTAAGTGGAAGTAATGCCAGACTCAGCTAGGGGCCCCGTGTTTGCCAAACACGTACTTACTAAATGTAAGTCCCCTGGGGGTTGAATGATAAGTGTTTATGTGGAAAAGGAATTGATTATGTGGAGCATATACTGTATGATTGATAATTTAATGGTGTAAATTAAATAAAGTTTAATAAAGTGGAAGAAAGAGGGTAATTGATAATACGAGATTGGACGCGTTATATAAACGAGGAACGAGATTACAATAATTTCAAAGAATTTGGAGAATAGGTTATAGTACTGAGAGACTTATACAAAGAGTCTATCTAGGTAGTAGATGTGCCAAACGTCTTCGTAGTAGGGACGGTATCGCTAGTCTGACGCAGCCAAGATTTACCTATGCACAAGGACTCAGATATCAGGAAGTAATTAAAGAAGGAGAATACCAAATAAAGGGAAATAATAAAACAAATGGAAAAGGAAAGATGGACGCTGGTAGTGGCTAGACAGCCGAGGAATAAGGTTGAATAAGTAAAAAAACAAAATGAAAATAAAAATTTTTCATTCACGAAATTCGTGTCGCCATATTCTTCAAAAACTTTTTCTATCACTTAGTGACGCATATGTAAAATGTCATGTATTCGTCACATGTTGAAACGTGGTAATCTTCCGTCGTATCACTAGTGTCTCCTAATTTAATTTTTTTATTTAAAAGTTAGTCTTTCTTGTTAAGTATATCTGCGTTGACTGTAGTCAAGTTGCTAACTATTCATTAAACCTAGAAATATTCATACAAAAGTAGTTCTTATTCATTCATAATTCATTCTACTGATTCTTACTATTGGATGAGGACAATTTTTTTCTGATTTTAAAACTTGATAATAAATTTAGATTGTCGTTTGACTTTTTTCTTTCACAAGGGTCGCATTGTCTTCAGATACGTGAAACGGCTACCATTTCCGTTAGAACAGTATTTTCCTCAGTTTTTGGTGAATTATTCTTGTAAATGCCCCGTAAGGTATGAAAATCTTAACGTCATTGCATTCATACTTACATTTGCTGTGTTTCAGTAGTTTTATTTTCCCTATATTAAGCCGGTACTTTTGCCGGGATATCAAAATAACATAAGCTCGCGAAAATCTCTCCATATAATTTCATTGTCATTTGGAGTCAAAACATTCAAAATTTTTCGTCGCTTGCATTTGAAACATTTTGGGGAGTACTTTAGCCTTGTCGCGCTGACGGAAATCGTACTTCATATGTTTTACGCTCATGGCTTGTTGAAACGTGCTTGAAATGTACCATCTTTCGTCGTTTCACTCGTCTCCTAATTTCAATTTTTTTTATTTCAACAACAAGTCTGCGTGTTAAGCTCGCGTGCGAGATACTCTTAACGTGGACGAGCACGTGCTCAGCGTGGTCACGGGCGCCGCCATTTTGAGTGCGGATGCGGCGTGCCTTGGGTGGGTGGGTGGGTGGGTAGCTGCCTCGGCACGCCCTCGCTTCGTTGCCCGCCACGCGGACGCAGATGACCTGCACTGATAGCCTGAATACCTGTGAAATGTAGCAGGGAAATTCTCGCGCGCGGAGCGAGGACCAGCGACTGGGAGATGTCTTCTGTCCACAAGAGACCCTACCCTCTGCGCTCGACCTCGTGTCTCATAAACGCATATGCACTTGTCGGAAGGAAAGCGGGCAAATACAAATAATAATCCTAACACCATTGTGGCCCGGGGTTTTATCCGGTTTTCCTTCCGACAGAGTCGGCATTTTTGTACGGACTCGTTAGGCTCTTGCCTAGGAGCAGCATCTATTGAAAAAATAAATCTTGTCTCGAGTTGTTTTAATAGTGACGATTTATAAGCAATACTTTCCGAATAATCTATCGTTTGATAATAATATGTACTTCTGAAATAACTTATTTGTGTTTTGTTAAATACAAATTTTTTGGTATTACGCTACACGTATCGAACTATTTTTATTGTTAGGAGTGTGTTTAAATTTTTGAATCTGCCTAAGGACCCTTGATCGGAATTGATGGGATGGTCCCTTGCTTGCTCCCGGAGATTAAATTTGTTTCAGATTCTCCCTCGCCATCGTATTTATTTGTTTAATATGTTTAAAGCACTTCTTAGGGAAAAATGAGAGGATTCCATGGCATTTTTCTTCAGAAGCGAAAACGCCGTGTCTCCAGAGCGTGCGGCTATTGTTCTGTTGCATAGCGGAAGGAACAAGCGGAGGAAGATCTGCGACCGCTTCCCAGATCCGTGAACCGTTCGCTCGCTCGCTACTGCGTGAACACGCTTCCTTGTGCGTGTACCGGAAATCATTCGGATGATACTCGTGTATCGGACATTTATATAGTCTTCGTCCATTCTCTGCTCCTAAGCGAACACTTTCAATAAAGAATTGCTCTGAAGTTGCATTACTCTCGAGTTGGAATTATGAAATATCTCGAACAAAGGGAAATATTTCATCGCGAAAGAAATGTTACAGGACTGTATATGAAAGAAGTTGTGTAACATTCATATATTTCTTTATCAACTTCGTTTCTTCCTATCCGAGGACAAAGACCGAGGACATAGTTTCGGAAATAGAATACTCACGCCGGTTATTGAAAGGGAAAGAACTGTATCTTTTGGGACGAAGTTATATTCACTTGTACACTCCAGGTGTGTGCGGAAATTATCGTAAGTGGTATCAGGGTTCCTCTTAATAGTAAGTGTTGTAATCATGATTTATGCGTCATTCTCCTTTAAGAGGCTTCGAAAAGAACGGAAAATTACTGAAGATTTTACGTCATTGGCCTTAAGAAAACATTTTCGATTGGCAATGGATAGTACAAATTTTTCCGCATTGCACTGTATACATCCCCCGAAACTTGCTGAATGTAAATTGTATTGATTCTGCGTATAATTACACCAATTCCTCGTTGTAGCGCTGATCTCTTGCTGAACGAATTTGCGATATTTTGTGGCTTTGTGGAATGCGAAATATTGAAACGTTTAAAAGTGTATTGGTGTCCGCGTTTGTATGAAGGAAAATTTTGGAAATATATTAATGAATAATTTGAGATTAAGTTAATGATGTAGCGGATGTCTTTTCACCATTGTGCCGGCGTGGTGGTGCTTCACTCCTGGTTGCCTATATTTGGTAAAGTCGGTACATTTCACGGGATACTTTCTTTTCTCCTGCTGTTCATCGCAGTTAGTGTGCTACTGCATTTGTGGAAACTTAAATCGATCGAAGAGTTTTAGATCAAGATACCCAGAATAAATGGAAAATAGAGGTTTTGAACAAAATCAGAGGAACTAGGAAAAATGGATTGTAGGTGTTTCGAGCTGTATGGTGACATTTATGGGATGTTTGTCATGGAAAAGGAAAATATTTATAGACAAAGAAAATATGCATTGTAGTGAAAGAGGACATACATTTGAAGAATGCTTTAGAAGGAATAAACGAGTGGAGTGCCTCAGTTGCATGAGACGAGAGGCTAAAGGTGATCTTCCTTAAGGGATGTGAGATATAGTGACGGCGATTAGGGGGGACGTTGGGGGGCCAGCCTCCTCCCTACATTTTTAAGGAAAGATAAGAATTTAATTTTAACCGTCTAAAACTGAAAATCTTAAAAAATTGCACCATCGTTGGTGGTAATCACTAATTGTCATTTCTTTAAATTTATTTCATTATTTAAATCATATTTAGTGGAAATATGCAGAAAGTGTCATTTTAATTAAAATTGTCAATATTTTTGTCCCTTTTGCGTTGGTTGTCTAACTTGCACTTAGATAACAATTTTGACTAGAATTCTCTTGCGATAAACTTTTCTCAATGTATGCATAATGTCAGTGCCGCATACGTATTTCCCTGTTTATGGTGTTAATAAAGTTAAACAATTTTAGACAGATAATCCACAGAAATCGTATTTTAATTTGTTTCATAAGACATTTTATATATGGCTTTTCGTTTATCAACTAATTTTAAAAATATTATCACTTAAACTTTGAATGAAATTAATTTTTGTTCCGTCTGTATTTGTATTAAACATCTTCATCGAATGAAGTAATGTAATCAATCCTCCGGAAATGTTGCAAGAAAAATGCTTCTCGTATTTATTACATTTGAGGAAAGAAAAATGTAACTTTATATGTTCGCGATGGGGTGTCATTTGTTTGTATTTACATTGATGCAACAGACTTCGTGTGAACAAAAAATCAAGAACGGATTTATTTTTCCTCTCGGAAATTGATATCCATGTTTATCCTTTTTTTTACGACGTATTTGTGAAGTATTTGGTATAAAAATGCATACTTATTTACTTTACTAGTGATGTGTTAGTGCTATAATTTTTAGATTCCATATCCGATATCGATTTCATTTTTTTTACTGCGATACCAAATTATATTTGGAACCTTAAAATAAGTTTCTATACTACTTGCAAACGAAAGTGGCGGCTGACCGCTTAGGACACTTCCCCGAACTCGCCCGGTCCCTCCGCTGTTCATGAGTTCACCTGTCGTCCTCTTCCGTATTACCTTTCTGATTTAACTTTTAATGAACATTTTAATGTTATTCTGCAATCTATATACAATTATAAAGAAAATGGATCTTAACACTATCTAATTACGACAAGATTAAGTGTATAGGTCAGATTCGTTCTTCCATTTACGGTTGATCCTACCCTTTGTGATTTTATTTCATTTTAAATAATTTTATTAGAAGTTTAATATAGTATACATATATTGCATATATTATAATTGTGATAAAACGTTAAATAAGAAAAATTGGACCCAGTAGATGACAATGAGCTTAATCCCAGAAAGACCGAGCGGTGTGCTCGTTTTGGGTGAAGAGGTCAGCATTCTTCGGGGAAGTGTTCTACGCTGCCAACCGCCACTTCCGTTTGCGAGTAGTATATATTCCACCTCTATACTTACCTTTCAAACAAAATCGAATCATTATTTCTTTTGCTCATTCTTACGCTGTCAGTAACATTTTTTTTTTATAATTAAAAAAAATCTTACTTAAATTTTCCACATTTCACTATTTTAAAATTGGAATTTCATAAACTCCTTTGTGTGTACGTGGTTTCTTTCCAAAATTTCATATTTCTGTCTTTAGTAGTTGAGGCTCTGCGTTGATATATGAGTCAGACAGTACATCGCCTCTTTTATACAGATATCGAAAGCTATGTCACGTCCTCTTCATTGGTTGTGCATTTATATGCCTAATCAATCTTAATTGTAAGGAAATGTGTTCAAATTGAATTATTACGAATTTCTACTTAGATGTTCTCGATTTTAGAGTTTGATTGACTCTTATTAACCATTCAGTTTCAGAAATAGTAAGAACAAATCGACCTAATGGGTTACAAACAATTAGCTTAAAGCGACGGTTTTCGTACCGTCAGGAGTAATTGTTCTACAAACATAAAATGGTAATTGCATACCAAGATGCAAAGTAGTATAAGGGAACTGCGGTTTCCCTCACCTATTCCGAACCAGTGTTGTTTCGTTACGTCACATATCTCCATCCTGTTTGTTTCGCCAAAACCATGTGGTTAGGTGAAAGAACAGTTCTCAATGAGTGATGTTCGTCACTTCACAAAATTATGCATTAACTAAATGTGGTAACTGTGTCAGGAGAAGATGGTGACGAGTCAGCAATCGAACCCGGGACCCCTGCTTTGATTGTAAGTGTATTTACCCAGAAATCAAATTCCCAGAAATACAACGTTGGGACGGCGTCGTCCTTCGTCTCTATATCGACGTCGATGACGTCTATATACGTCGCAAGTCGGCTCAACGTCGGCGATGGGAGGTGGATAAAAGAAGGTTCAGTTCTCAGTAGCCACAGCTTTATGAACTGGGAAATTAACGTGGAATGCTACAAATGTTTTCTGGTCCCGCCGGGAATTGAATCCGGAGTGACTTTGTGGTGACCAAACATGCTAACCTCATAGTCACTGGATGGGGCTTTGTATGTTTTAAAGTACTGCACTTGCGATATTGCACCAACCTCCAAGTTGTGCTCTTAATCCCTGGACGTCCGCATAAGTCTCACGCACTGTTCTGTGAGACGTCACCTTTATCCAGCATAACCACCTTTCCGTACCCATCCCTCATAAAGCGCATAACCGCTACCAGCGTGTAAATAGCAATCTTATTCCCTTCCGCGTGGAAAAGGAGATGTATTGTATAAATGCCCGACAATGAGATGTTCGCGGAAGCATAGTAGTCGCGGTCTCGGCCTATTCTGCTGGCTCCGAATCTACCGGCCCTTTCGGTATTCATGCCTTTAATGATTCATGAACGTTTAGGTCGACCATTGTGCGCTGACTTTTATTGTTTTGGTTGCGTTAAAAATACATTTTTGTATGTGTAATCAACAAATAAAGTTCGAGGAAATTATCCATGTTGATGCCGGCATCGTGCTTGTGACATTGTGAAAATACTGTCCTCGTTTCTATGCAATATCTGACACTATTGGGTAAATGATATAACGTAGTGGGAGATCGTCGTGGGAATCTTCTCTTCTTTCGGGGTGCTGAGCGGGAGAGAGAGGTTTCGATCTCCGGCTCAGCAAAACTGGACGGGGTATTCATTTGGGGTTACCTTCACCTACACCACACCAATTCCAGTTGAGTGCCTTATAATCACCGGCAAACATCTCTTCTCCTTATTCCTTCATCCGAATAATGTGGGTGGGTGGAATGGCAAGTCACATGATCTGATCTTCGAATTATAAAAAGAAATAATGCGTGAAGTAAATAAACGAAAATTATGTAATATTAAAGACGGCTTTGAAAGTTGACAAATCTTTTAAATTATCGTTTTACAACGTTCGCAAGAAAATACTAAATTTAAAAAAATCTACATATTGTACTTGAAAAGGATTGCATGGGATAGATTCGTGAATGCACCGGAGAGTAGACGTTGCGTTGGTGACTCCTTCGTCGTGTGGAGGAGGAGGAGGTCTTTTGCGGTAAGAGACCTGGAAGGAAGTGAGGCTAATGAGGTGTGAACCGAATGACGGACGCAACCGGGTCAGTCTTCCCGCAAGTGTGTCAGGCGACTCAGTCGTTGGTGTTCCGCGTTTTCCACTGCTCTCCCCCTGCCGTCACCCACGATCTCTTCGGTCTCTTCTTAGTGGGAGGGCTACTGCAGCATCAGGCGTTGGCGGGTTGATGGGGGCTTTCCTCAATTATAATACTCTTCATTATTAACCATTCAAGTATCGTGGGCCACAAAACTTTATTTTCTGGTATCTGGAACATTTTTCTAAATATGTCATGAAATTTTAATTTTCTTTATTACAGTTATTAACTATTATTTTTGAAAATGTTTTTTTTTCTGCTTGCTCACTACATCGGTTTAAAAAAATTAGAACAAATGATAAGGAATATAATAAGCTACATTATTTTTGAAAGTTTTTTAGTAACAGTCGCGGTGCGCAGAAACCCTGCGATAAGGTGTAGAGCTTCAAAATTCGGCATACGCATTCTCCAGGGTGGAGGCAGGTGCACTACCAATACTTTTTTTGGCCTTCAAACGATGTTTTATCTTTTCTTTCGCCTAGCGCAGATATCTTCAGAACACCTTAATTTGGCACCTATCCGTGTTCGATCGATGTATTCGAAAATCGATATAGATTATTATTTACTTAATACTAAGCATGTTTTTAGTCGCGTGACGAGTTTTGAAATTCGGTTCATGCGTTACATTTGATCTAAGAACATCCCCCAGCGATGTTTTCGAAATTAGGTTTTCAATTTTTTTTCTTAAACACATCAATGATGATTTACAAAGAATTATTGTACAGAACTCAATAGTTTTACACTACCAAGGCTGTTGGTACTCAGCTATTTATTTGTATATTATTATTGTTGTTGTAGTTGTTGGGGCTTTATAGCTCGTCAACAGCTTGGTCATTGTCCTAATTTATATGTCGTGCACCAAGTACATTGACTCAGTCTTCCACTCTGTCAGACACTTTCAGAAATTACGAATCACTCCCAGACGTCATAGAAGTTGATCAATAGCTCCTTGAAGTTTTCTGAAAAACAATTTGGGGAATAACGGGATATATGTTCGGCTCCTGGAACAGTCTTTTCTTCTAATATAGCATTACGTTTCTAAGAAATAGAGCATTCGTTGCCATCGCTTTGTACTCGAGATACTAGTGTGGATATCGGTTTCATTCGTCGGTGAGTTTGGACGTGGTCATTTGGAGTTCTGTTCGAAATTACAAGTTATGAACGTATTCAGACAAATATCTCTCTCTTGTAATAGTATCGCTTAAATACCCTTTTTACTTGCTTCTCTTCATTGTGTTATTACTCATCGCTGAAAACACTTTAGCACTAGCCAGGAACAAAATTACTTGCTCTTAAGTTTTGTTAATATCAAGAACAAAATGACCAAAAGTCCTAAAAACTAATTACACCGTAATTTCTTCTTCTTTAATTCATTCTACGTTTGACAGTATTTCATAAGTTTTTATTACTTTTATATTGATGTAACTACCTGTTTTTTTGGCAAATTTCAAGAATAAATAAATTTATTATAAAAAAAAGCAGTACAAACTGCGTATGACCACGTGGAGGACAAGAAAAACTAATTTATGCTCCGCAAGTAAGCAAGGGACCATCCCATCAATTCTGATCAAGGGCCCTAACGCAGAGGCGGATGCAAAAATTCCTAGATAAGATAAAAAGTTAGCTACGAGTTATAATACTAATAGAATGTCAATATGTTTGTAATTTAACGCAAAAAATTTACATGTACAAATTATTATCGAACTATAGATTATTCTGAGTACAATGTTTAAAAATCATAAGAATTGAAATAACACTAAATTCACGATTTATTGTTACAATAAACACGCCCTTAGACAAAGCCTAGAGAACCTGCATAAGAAATCCACCTCTACCCGAAAGAAAACCGGAGCGAAACCCGGGCCAGGATGGGTTTTGTGTTTAATATTTTTTAAAAATATTTAATAAGAAGGAATAGGTTTAATATTTTTTTCTTAATACGCATTGAGGTAACTTGATACTAGTTTTGTGTGTGTGCAATAAATTTCAGGAATCAGTCTTAAAAATAAAACTTTTTGTTTGGAATTTTCTGAAAGAACAATTATTCCGGAGTGAGACATCGTTGTAATACGTTCTTGGTTGCGGTGTAATAAGTAAAGTATTGTAAATGGATTTTTTGATGCCAGTATTGTCAAAATAAATACCTGCTTTTGGTTATTTATGTCAGTCCTGTAAGTTACACTTTGTGGCGATCCACCTGGAATGATTTCAATTAATATAATATCTGAATTATTAAATAACGACAACATATTATTGTATACTTCGTGAAAATACTTATCACAGAATAAAACACATAGTCACAGAATAAAAGAACAATAGATACACTTTTAAAATTCACGACGTTTCGGTACCCATTGGTACCATTGTCAAGTGAGTTACGAATGTTGCGAGTGAAAGCTTAAGTCAAACTGATTAGTTTTATTCTGTGATTAGTCTATATTTGATGTATTTCCTCTAAGTATTTTTTAATATATTGTCCGCTTTAAAAAGGTCGTAATTTATTAATCCATATAACCCTATGCAGACGAAGATGGACTGTTCGTAATTGCTTCGTAGGACTTTTAGTTATTTGGTGTATATAACTTAAAACTCGATGTACATATAATCTTGTGTTAGACAGAAAGTAATGAAGGACATTAATGAAGAGAGCAATCCCTTCTTGAGTTTTGGAGCGAATTAGAAATGCTTCAACGCTGCCTCTTCTTCTGCCACCCACTCTCTGCAATTAACATGGACTAACGGTGTGGTCAATCTCGCGCCAGATCAGAGTTCGCATCTGTTGTAGCTGGAACGTCGTTCGCTGACATGGCGTGGGCGCCCAATGAGAGGCTGAGGAATGGAAGAGAAGCGATGTTGGCAGGTCTGCACTATCTCCTTGCTCTGAACTTATAGTTTTGTAATTTCTTAACTTTTGAGGTCTTGAAGTTTTACCGAACACAAATTCTCACATTTATTGGACCGTCCATGAATAACGAAACTAATTCTGAGGGCGAGGGTCTTTTAATAATTATTACGCTGCGTTACGGCGGGGTGTTCGCCATGATGTTATGTAACGCAAAATTTGGTAGGGTTTATTTCCGGGGACACTTTTAACTTAGTTTGTCACTGTACTATTCTAGACCATTGTAGTGTCCTAATACTCAAGCGCACGATGAGAGTACGGAGCAGCGAGGTAAGAAAAATTAAAGTCTGTGCACCTAATGGTGTCTCCAGAAGCAACCAAAAACTCCTTTTCGAGTACGAATAGCGTTACGTAATAATGTAGACGGGTATAAGAGGTATTGTTACTTGTGATTTATGGAGGGGGTGTTAAAAAATAGTTGTTTTTGTGTTACGTTATTTATTATTTTTATGCGTTATTTTTCCCATAAAACGCAAGTTAATTAACACAAAAAAATACAATAGATGGATCACCCTAGGGATAAGAATTTCTTCAAAAAACAAACGCCGTTTATATTATCTTTCAAAACGCTATAACCAGCCACCCGAATTCCATAATTATTTTCGTAAATATAAGACTATTCTCCGAAAAGTAGTCTATGCAGCTAAAGTTATGGAAAACGACAGGCATATACTAAAATCGAACAACCGGATGAAAGCCATGTGGAATATTGTTAACAATTACACGTCAACTTCTGAAAATCGCGAAGAAAATGTTTCTTTACTAAACGATGGCAAGATCGTGTCAAATCCTCAGGACATCGCAAGTTTGTTTAATTCTCACTTCTCAGAAGTTGGTAAAATAACGAACTCAATATATCCAAATCAATGTCCTCCAATTATTACCACCCACATACCCAATTCTATGTTCACTTCCGAAACTAACGCCAGTGAAGTCATGGGAATCATCAGCTCCTTAAAAAACAAATTTTCACGAGGCATAGATGATATACCTGAGTTTATTGTTAAATCTTCGTCCCACGCTATATTAAATCCACTCGTAAATATTTTTAATAGTTCTTTATCGGAAGGGGTGTTTCCCAATATATTTAAGAGAGCTAAAGTGAAACCTTTACACAAGAAAGGAAACAAACTTAATATTGGAAATTACCGACCAATATCTCTACTACCCACTTTCTCAAAAATCCTAGAAAAATTGTTCTATAAGCGTCTTCTAGATTTTTTATCAAAATATAACATTCTCTCTGACGATCAACACGGTTTTAGGAAATCCTTTTCCACTACAAGCGCCATATTTTCCTTCTTAAACGATGTTACCACATCTCTAGACAGTGGAGAAAATCCTCAGGGTGTTTTTCTTGACTTATCCAAAGCATTCGATGTCATCGATCACGGAATTCTCCTTACCAAATTGCATTCTTTAGGCATTCGTGGACTTCCACATCAATGGCTAACTTCTTATTTAAAAGATAGATATCAACAAGTAGAAATATCCTATACTAAAAATAAAATACTTGAGCGTTGTCTTTCAGAAACAAAGCCACTTACTTGCGGAGTACCCCAAGGATCAATTCTCGGCCCTATACTCTTTTTATTGTATGTGAACGACATGTCATCATCCACATCAGATTGCAAAATGGTTCTTTTTGCTGATGACACTAATTTACTATGTAAACACGCCAATGCTCAAAAAGTTTTGTCTAACCTTTCGACTTGGTTCCATGCAAATCGTCTCATTGTAAACACTGACAAAACAGTGTCTATGTCATTTCACAATAGTATCACAAAATCTTTACCCCAGGTTTCTCTTTCTTTAAACGGAACACAATTAAAAACTGTTACAAATACAAAATTCTTAGGTCTCCATATTCAAGACAACCTCAAATGGAATTGTCACATTGACAATCTTAATTCCCAATTAAGCAAATTGTGTTACGCATTCCGAATCTTAGTTAACGCAGTTAGTCCACGTATTTCCCGTTGCGTATATTTTGCAAACGTTTACTCCCATTTACGTTACGGCATTACCTTCTGGGGTAATTCCGGTCAGAGTATTCAAACTTTCAGAATTCAGAAGAGGATAGTTCGGATAATTTGTAAATCTCACCCCCGAAACTCTTGTAAACCTTTATTCAAGGAATTAAATATCTTAACACTTCCCTGCATTTATATTTATGAAACAGTCGTGTTTGTTAAGACCGAATTACTGAAGTGCCACCCTTTCTTTATACGAAACAGTCTCGTTCACGAACACTATACACGCAATAGTAGTAATATTCATCGCCCTAGAGTGTCAACCACTCTTTGCCAAAAGGGACCATACCATTCGGGAATCGTTCTATATAATTCCCTGCCCAAGAATATAAAAGATATTATGAAATTGAATATCTTCAAATCCGCGGTTAAAAACTACCTCCTGCACCAGTGCTTCTACACTGTAAAAGAATTTATTGATTTTAACAAAAGTTAAATTCGTCTTGTGCTTTATCACGCCATTGCTGTAGTACTTTTTAAACAACTTATAACAATTTCAAAAACTATTTTCTTGCATGATTGTGTTGTCTTATGGCTCATATTAATTTAGTTTTATGTGTACTCAACATTGGCACGTTTGTGTACATAAATTCTGTAGCCCCATCCTGGCCCGGGTTTTTCTCCGGTTTTCCTTCGGGTAGAGGCGGATTTATCATACAGGTTCTCTAGGCTTTGTCTAGGGGCGGGTCTATTGTAACAATAAATCGTGAATTTAGTGTTATTTCAATTTTTAAGCACTATACTCAGAATAATCTATAGTTCGATAATAACTTACATGTAATTTTTTGCTTAAAATTACAAACATATTGACATTCTATTAGTATTATAACTCGCAGCTAACTTTTTATCTTATCTAGGAATTTTTGCTGAATTTTTTGAATCCGCCTCTGCCTTAGGGCCCTTGATCGGAATTGATGGGATGGTCCCTTGCTTGCTTCCGGAGAGTAAATTAGTTTTTTTTTTCCTCCACGTGGTCATACGCAGTTTGTACTGTTTTTTGACAATAAATTTATTTATTTTTTTATTATTTATTTATTTATGGACGGCCCCTATGACCTTACTTTATCCTCGAGAATTTTGAAAGTTTTTCTCAACTAATCCTGAACTTGTCTTTATTGATATCTTTTGAAAATGTATTACTTACGTTAGTGTTTCACCAAGATGATGCGTTTGTATTGGCAATACCGTCCCTACCGATAATATTTTAATATTTAATATTTTTTCACTTTTCTGGAAGAATTTGAATTTTTCTTTACCTTTTAATTAGTTAAACTTTGAAACCGAGTGAATGCAAAGTGCAAGTTTATCTCATTATTTTTATTTTGTCAGCTCATTCACTTAGTCTGATACGCCTACCGCGTTACCTCCACAGGAGAGAATTCACAAAAGCTATGGGGTTTGGGCATAGGAAGTGCTGCTTCATGTGCTCGACAGGATATAGTTAGTTGTACGCAGAAAAAGAAGTATCGAGAATGTTGGATTGCATTCGTGCGCCTGTTCGGTTATTACGCGTGTCTGTTTCCCGCAGTATTGGAAACTATTGACTCTGTTATCCTTACTAATCCACGCTAATATGTGAATGCGGCATTGGAAAGTCTGTTTGATAGCTTTTCACGACCAAACCACTGAACGGATCGTGACGAAACTTGACAAGACGACAGTTTAGATGTCCAGGATGAAAATAAGCTAACTTTTATTTTAAAGATGTGTTGATAGAAAGATAGAAAATAGTTTCTGACGATAGATGTCTTTAGATCTTCTGAAGGTCTATTGTTCGGAAGGAGTTGGGCTATCATTGGGAAACAGACCTTGAATCCCCATGGGTGAAGTGGGAAGGGAGGGTCATGTAAAAATGTTTAATCGAAAAATACGGGTTTAATCTATAGGCTACAAGGCGATTTGAGCTGAACACTGACATTACGCACAAACGATTTGTTTCTCTTACGGACAACTCTACGCTGATTGCGTATGCGTGGGGTGGTTTCACCCACTGTTTTATTTATTTATTCTTGATGCTACAGATGAAACTCAAAATGGTGTATAGAATCAAGTTTTGTATTAATTTTCTATGATTTTTTAAAGTAGGGTGCCATGTATTTTTTTAAATTAAATAGTAAAATTATTTTGATCTTACAATATAGATCGATTATACTTTGTCCTGAGTAAAAGAAGATAGATCCAAGAAAACTCCCGGGGAACGCTGGGTAATCATCTAGTTTATAATTATATTAAAAGTTGTGTTTCCCGAGTCCGAGTTATTCTTGAAACTACTTGTAGGCATGTCAGGTCGCTATTACTAACCGTTAGGTATGGTTGTGTCGTACCATGAGTTTTGGGTATGACGACCACCCAGCCGATAACCAGACCGGACGGTGTAGTGATACATATATTGGTTTTGGTTCTTGGTCTTGCAGAAAATGCAAGACCACAACCTAATACTTGTTGTAAACCAAGGCGAAGACGGAAACTGAAATAGCAAGAACTAGACCATGTATGCAAGACTCCGGGAACAAGAACGACTCACGTAAAAATCATCATCTTAATGAGATTCATGAACCTTGGCAAAACCACTTCAATAGATTTCTTTTTGTGGGGTTTTAGGGCTCGTCAACATCGAGGTCATTAGAGCCCATTACACTTCAATAGAACCAAATGAAAACTCGATCAGACGTTTTGACTATTTATTAATTAATTACAGCAAAAATTATGTTTGACCGTAATTAAAACAAATTCATGGTTATACGAGGTTGATACCAAGCAAATAGTAACCAGAGCGAAATAAAACTATTGGTAGTTTTTGAATATTTATTGGCTAATCAATTACTACAGACAATTTTAGATCATTTGTTTATAACATTTAAATTGTTGATATTACTTTTTTGTTCATTAAATTGATACGCATATCTAAAATTCACATACCATTTTTCATTCATATACCATTCACATACGGATTTCCAGATGAACCGAAAATAATAAATAAAAAACCTTTTTAAATACAAACTTTTATTTAAGTGATGTGCGGAAACGAATAAGATAAGTTAAGGTTTTTATGCGATGTCAAATGCTAATGCCTCCATACATATTTCACATTACTGGATTCTAATAAAAATAAACGTACTTACTATCTATATCGCTGAAAATGATTCAATATTTTATGTTGAATTATTTGTTTTGAGAAAGCCTAACGCGTGAAATGTTCGTAAAAGTGGATACAAATTAGTTTCGTTGGACAGAGACGGGTTGGTAAGGAAGTTTTTGCCCAAGTACGTATTTTATTTACGATACTTCCCTAAAATAATTATCTCGTTATAAAGAGAAAAAAACTTTTAAATTTTTTAAAATTGGAAATAGTATCATAATATGGCATTGTCAGAGGGTTGGTATATGTCTGCCAAATTTCTATTCAATCTGTTGAGGTGAACTGGTTTAAAAATTCAATTGCAAGATTTGGCCCAAACATGCGAACTAACTAGTGAAGTTAAATAAAAGCCTGTAAAAACACGGAACCGACCTATTAGAATCGCTTTTGGGTTAGTAGGGTTGAATCAGTTCGCTCGAATTGCATTTTCTGCAAGACCCAAATTCGCTCGAATTAACAATTCGAACAGAATTTTAACCGAATTTAATCGAATCAGGACCCAACATAATGTAATGCAAATCAGCATAGAATTAATTTGATTTCTAGAAAATAAATTATTTGATGACCACTTTTATGTAAGTTTTATGATCACTATCACATTGAAATTCTCCAGTTTTAATCCGAAAATTAAATTAATTTGTCTGAATTTGAATAATGTTGTAATTAGTTTCATTCGCGATGCATGCAGTTCTCGGCCAATCGTACTAAATGCAGACTCATAACAGTTGATACTGGAATAGCTAATAGATCTCTAACGACCATAGATAAAACTATATATTGCACCTTCAACCATTGCAAGATCTCAAAATTAAGGTTACGAGCAATACATGTGTCTTTAATCACTGCGATGCACAAATGAATCACTCTCTTCAGCTCAATGGTCTGCCTGTGGATCATCAACCTTATCAGAATGAAAATAATTATCAATACCTTAAAAGGAATTATTTGCTTAATTTATGTAAATGTGACTAATCGTTAAAATGAAAATGAACAAACGTACCTAAATCTGTAGTTATACGATTAATAACCTATTACTCCTCGCTCCTCTGGGTACATTAGATGATGAAGTAATACCATAAATGAGTTGCTCATGTATGCAAAACGCTTTGAACATCTAAATATCTATACTGTGAGATTATAGAGTATTCTATCAATAAACTCTGGAAACCTAATTTTTGGATGAAATTTTCAATAATATACTTCCGCAACTTAACATTTTAAACGGTGTTTTTAAGAATTTTCCTAAGCGGAAATAACTCGTTTATTATATGGGCTACAGAAATATTGTGTGTTAAGTACCCAATCCACTTAAACCATGTATCTCCATATCCTACTATGTCAATGAGTCTGGCATTACTTCCACTTACTTGTGCTAGGCTTCTTCCTTTCTCTTTCCTGACCTTCCTTGGCCACCTCTTGTTCTTTTCTATCCCGACGCTACTAGGTTGCGAGGGCTAGTGTATCTTTCATTTTCCTCTTTCTTTCCTTTTTTCCTTCCTTCCTTTCTTTATTTTTTTTGGGATATGTAATGTTTTGAGATATGTTTTGATATATTGTACTTCAGGAGGGTTTTTAGTGCGTATGGTTGAGTCATTCGGCGAGTCCCACACGCGGGGAGAGTCATGTTGGCTCTCCCTAGTTCATAACTGCATTTTCCCTACCTGTACAAGATTTTAGGGCTCTAATGACCTCGATGTCGACGTGCCGTAAAGACCCACACAAAACACACACACACACACACACAATGAAATGATAACGTATAGTGTGTTTGAGTAACAATGGAACCCTTGTCTATTTGACTAAATGATGCTACAGCCAAAATATTCTAAAGTTAACGGTTAACATTAACTTACGATTTCAACAGTCTATGTATTTTTTCATGTACATGTTATTTTTGAGAATTTAACAGTGGTATATTACGTTTTTAATTCTTTTCATCATTTACGTGTTACAATACGAAGAACGGGTGAGGTTACATGAAGATGTGATCTATTTCGGTCTACCGAATACGGTATCGTTTCAGTTAAAATCTTAAACTCGTAGTTTCCATTACCCAATCGACCGATCGGGTTTCGGGTTAGATTTTTAACCTACTTCACAACCCAAAACCGACCCGACCCGACGAAAACCAAGGTTTTTCTGTCTATTTCGGTCAGATCAGTTTGTTTGACCACCCCTACTTGATCAGTTGCATCGTTCCATCTCATACGAATATCTGCGTGGTAAAGTAAATGTTGAAATGAGTCATCACCTTGTTTCAGTTTTATGGAAATTTTAGGGTATTATTTGTTCTATTTGTGAGATCTTTATTGCTATACGAATTTTCACACAAAATTTTCTCGTGTCATGCTCAGAAAATGCTCAATTGAAAGGTGATATTAAATTCTCTTCCCAAGAATATAGAACATATTATGAAAATGAATCTCTTCAAATCCGCGGTTAAAAACTACCTCCTGCACCAGTGCTTCTACAATGTATAAGAATTTATTGATTTTACTAAAAGTTAAATCCGTCTTGTACTTTATCACGCCATTGCTGTTGTACTTTTTAAATAACTTATATCAATTTAAAAAAAATACTATTTTCTTGCATGATTGTGTTGTCTTATGACTCATATTAATTTAGTTTTATGTGTACTCAACTTTGGCACGGTTGTGTACATTAATTCTGTAGCCCCATCCTGGCCCGGGTTTTTCTCCGTTTTTCCTTCGGGTAGAGGCGGATTTCTTATACAGGTTCTCTAGACTTCTTCTAGGGGCGTGTTTATGGTAACAATACATCGTTAATGTAGTGTTATTTCAATTTTTATGATTTTTAAACTCTATACTCAGAATAATCGATAGTTCGATAATATTTTGTACATGTAAAGTTTTTGCGTTAAATTACAAACATATTGACATTCTATTAGTATTATAACTCGCAGCTAACTTTTTAATTATCTAGGAATTTTTGCTGCAATTTTTGAATCCGCCTCTGCGTTAGGGCCCTTGATCGGAATTGATGGGATGGTCCCTTGCTTGCTTCCGGAGAGTAAATTAGTTTATTGTCCTCCACATGGTCATACGCAGTCTGTACTGCTTTCTTGACATTAAATTTATTATTATTATATTTAGTGAACAAATAATTAAAACGATTTACACGAGAAATAATTTATATGTAGTCTGTACGATATTTTTTTATTTGTAAGTGAAATGTTGTTAAAATACATGTTACGTAGTAACCAAACTTTTCGGTTGCCCTGTTCATTATTTTAAAGCGAGAGACTCATTACTCTTCCTGTACTATCTTCTCCTTTTTCTTCCTCGTCATGGATGAACAGACGGGAGAGCAACTGCTACAGCCGGGTGCACTTCCATTGTCGGAGGTTCGATCGCCATCTCAAATGTTTTGTCTTTTCCTATAAAGACTAAATACGTTTCCTGTTTTGATAATGTCAAAATTCTTAGCGACTAAAGAATTGTCATTTTGTTCTACATAGCATTCTCTTATGTTATTATACCTGGACTGGAAAAGAAATGAAAGAGGGTTTGGGACTTGGATAGGGTCATGTAATTACCTCAGACTTCTTTCTTGCGTTTGTAATTGTTGAGTGTATGGATGTCCTTAACATTTCTGTAGCGCACGTTTTTATACGCGCACATTTATTGTGAAGTCATTTGGAGATGGTTTGTTTTGGAGGAGTTGATTTAATATCTCTTGCTTGTTACTTTTTTGGGGAATGTATCAATTTTTTAATTTAAAATTAAGAATAACGGATAATTTATGGAAAATTGAGCAAGCTGTCGCCTACTGACTTAACTGAAACCTATGTCTTAGGAGGAGTAAAATTATTATTTTTAATTTTAATATCGAAGTAAAATTTTTAAACCTCGATTAGCATTATAAAATCTTTTACGGCGATGGCTATTTGGTAATGTCGGTAATGTTTTCTTCTGAACTTAGACATGTAATCGATCGTCATTCCAATATTGTTTTATTGTGAAAACGCTCGTATTTCACCTTCAGTTCCTAGGAAAACAGTTGAATCGGAAACACCTCGGAGGTAAGCAACGCGAAATGTTCTCGTCAAATTTCGACGAGATGAAATAGAGAAGAAATTTTTATTTCTTGTGAGGAACATG
>NNCF01125877.1:0-21502 GCA_002313205.1 Laupala kohalensis | reverse complement strand
AAAGAAAAGATTTCTGATATTTTAATGATTTAATTCCACCTATGGTATTACTACCTTAACAGCAGCTTGCAACGGCGTCGTCGTGCCCAAAGAAGAAGGTACCATGACGTTGACGGGGATTGTAAAGTTATGGAAATAGCCCGAGAGTAATGGATTTTATGACAAAAACTTACAAATTATCCAAAACTAATCCTAACGTCTCTACTTAAAGTATATCTTTCTAAGATTTTTCTTGCTTTTTAAGCGTCAGCAATTTTTGTAACGGCGTGAATGCACTTATTCCACGCGAAATCAAGACCTCATCTAACCGTCACAGAAAAAGTTTAGACAATTCATGTTTTGGAGGAACTCATCGAAGAAACTATTGAAACTGATTTCTTTTGCATAAAAAATCGGGAGATCCAAATCAATCGTCATTGTAGGGTTTGCACTGATGGGACGACATTGACTCAGATGAAGTGATATTTCGATTGACAGGAACGTACATGTGCTAGCTGTCCCATCAAACATCTCCCACTATTCTCAAGTAGAAACAATTGTCGAGATGTTTTCTAAACTAATTCCGATAGTATTGAGAAATTTAAGTAGTACAATTTTGTAAGAAATCTCCTTGAACATATTTAGTAAGGTAATATAAGAAGTGATTCAATTCATGTTTTGACGAACATGGTACTCTGTTATTGTTTGATAAAAATATCTTCGTCGTCCGAGTTTTTCTTGGGAGGATATGGTGAACAGAGTTAACAGTGGTTACTCATTCAGCGCACAACTCATATTCCGTGATTGAAACTAATTTTTAACTAATTCTGATTTCATCCGATAGTAGATTAAAGGATGTTCGGAATTTCAAAACTACTGTTTCCCCTCTTTTGTCTCTTCGATTTTAATTTCTCTCTGTTTCGACAACATTCATCCACAACTTCCATAAACGCAAAGGTTTATGAGTACAAAATACACTATCTTCCCCGGGGATTTGTTCGTTCTAAAACGACTTAGCGTTTAGTTCTGAAGCTTTTTCATTTTGTGAAATTTATCAAAAATCTTTCGATTCGTTTCCGGGAACGAGACATAGAGATACGAGAATTGTTCGTTGTTTTAGACCAATTCAATCATTTTGTCGTTATGTCGTATTAAGTATTCTTTTAAACTAATTTTCGATTTTATGTAAATCATCCTTCGTATTTAAATCCTAAAAATTCTGGTATACGTGAATTTGTCAGTAATGAAAAACAAAATATGATTTAGTCCAACCGATTCGATATACACGAACAATGGCGGATCTAAACTGCAATCAATCTAACCGGGGACCATTTTTGTTTAAAAATTATGGTTTAATACGCAAATTTTATAAATATTTGCTTAAATGAAATGCAGCAATTAATAATTAACAATATGATATTATTAGTTTTATTAATATGGTATTATTAATAACAATTATAACTAATAACGATTATTAACCTGGTAACACTTTAGCAAAGTACAGCATTTATCAACTTCAATTTTATCTGGTAAGAGTTCAGGTCCTCCCATAGATATTTCACGAACATTCTAGAAGTGTTGCGAAAATCTAGAAGTGTTTATTTTGCATTCATTACAGCGTCAAGTTCGAAGTTATCTCACTGTTGAACATATGAGTTATGAGGACAATTACTATGCTGCGTACTACATGAGAAAGCTCAACATATTATGTTAGTAAATATCGTAACTATTTATACAGTTGCGGTTTTCCTTTCATTCAATATTAATGCTCGTAATCTTCTTTTACGACTGAAATCGATCATAAATATTCCATGAGATGTGCAGTGATTATTGAGAAAGTGTATCGGTAGCTATTAGTAATCCAAAGCAAGAAAGTTGTGGTAGAAAGGATGTTGACTTTGATTAAAACAGCATGTTTCGTCAATCGTGGTCGTTGCTACACCGCGACCTGCAGGGAGTTGCGAAGACTAATGCGGAGGATGTATTTGCGGTGTTGGGATCGGTTACAATCTTCTTTTTTTCTGTTTTATTACACTCCGTTTTGACATTTACATCACCGGAGTTTGTAATATCTTATCTACTGCTTGATATCAACCTGGCAGAACCACACTGCAAATATTAAGCAGTGATAACTAGTTGGGAATTTTTGACTATTTATTGGTAAGACAAATAGCGCAGACATCATTTTTGATGATATTTATTTCTAATATATTCATGGTTATAAAGAAATAGTTAGAAATTATCAGTTAGCTATCCGTTTGTTCCATTTGCGGCATAGTTCTCACAGAACAATCAATAGTTCTCACAAGCGCCTGTGATAGGCCCAGCGGCAATTGAAAAGACGTCAAGGCAGTTGTGATCGGGTCAGTCTCAGTCGACGAGTGGAAAGTGATGTTTTCAGTAATGCCTGATATTGAGACGAAGTTTTCAAAACGTTAGTAGTGGGACCCTTTCCGGCCCCGCAAACTGAAATCACGCTTCTAACAGCTGTCACCAAAATGTCTGTGAGGATTTGTGCGCAGTAAAAATATATGTTATGAGAAATTACGTGCTCTGAAGTTGTGGACACGGCTGACGTTTCTCTCTTAAATTAAGGTCTCTCCCTGGAGCGAGTGCTTACGAGCCACGAACGCTCTGTGCGCTGTGCCATATGGTCGATCCCTGCGGGCGCACGGAGGAGCATTGAACTATCGCTGCGAGCGAACGCCTCGGTGCACAATCGCATTGACACGCTTTGCTCGCTCCCGAAATCATTCGTCAGGGTTGCGAACATTTTTTAAAATTCTATTATGATTGATTCAAGACTTTTCACGATGCAAAGGAATACGGAAATGAATTATGTTTACGGCGCCCAACGTGACATCTCAATTGGCTACTTCGTTGTTATGAATATTCTATGCAGTGAATTGTGAATACAACATTCATCACCGAGTACTGCCTAGTCCATCTTATTTATATTTACTTCATGAAATAGTTCTCAGATTTACGATATCATCTTCTGATTCGGAAATAAAAAATGCACTGTTTCGTCTGTGCTTACTTTTTAATCAATAAATATCGGGTGTGAGTATAAAATAATATTACATTCTATAAAATTTCACCGTAGAATGTAATATTCAAGAATCATTTATTGAAGATTATTTTGTATTTAGGTTTGACACTCTGTTTGTCACGAAATGCTTTTTGGCTATCCATATTAATTAAAGTATGTAATTGAAGCTTCCGTTATCGTCTGTTGTTAATTTGCGGTATGTTTCGACTTAAAAGACACGGTCCAGATAACAATAGAAAAAAACATTTATCATGAACAGACTTTTTTGACATCGGATTATTAAAGATCAGGAAATCAGAAGGATCCTTCCGTATAAATTGACTTGGAAATTGTTTTTAGACAAAATATACTGCCAGAGTTACTTTGGGAGTAACTAAGCCTCTCTCCAAGGAAGTAAAACACGTTTTGATTTCAATGAATAAATTCGATTGCTCGTCTTTTCGGAAATTAAATAGGAGTGCTCGAAGAATTGATTTTTTTTCTTATTTTAATTCTGAACGCAAATAAAACATTTTTGTAAAAAATATACTGTCGGATTCAATCAGTGACAAGGTAGCCATATGATTCTTTATGAAATATTTGCTTCCTCTTCTTTTCTTTCGCCTTTCGTTCTTTTCAGTTTGTGTCGGTGTAATTTTATGCTTCTGTGGTTCTTTATCCGTAGTCACACAGCTAGAGGCATATTCTCATCGCCAAGACGATCTCACGCCCACCTAGTAGAAATTGCGGTCATCTTTATATCATTGACAAGCTCATTTTTGCTCCTGTACCTCAATGCCCGCTCCTCGGTTCCAGATATGACCATGCTAAGTTTCTCTCTCAGAGGCGTACGCAGACTGGAGCGGATCGCCTCCTCCTGGCTTGTAAGGGGCTTGCAAATACGTCACCAAAAATCATTACATCTTAAATTTTTCATAAGTACACTCAAAAATTGTTTATAACAGTGAAATAAATAATAGCTGAGTTTATCTCTCTACATGAAGAAGTCTCGAGTATCTCGGGCTTCTAGGTCTTTTATACAAATCTACAATTTTAATTCGAGCGCAATGAAAATTTGAACACTTGAGCTTCAGAAATCTGGGGATAGCATTGTCTACTTGAGATTTCGAAAATTGGCCCCTATTCTCCTTTTTATTACTTTTTAATTTTTGCCTTTAAGTTATCGGTATTGAGATATCTACTTGATTCTTGTACCTCAGCATTGCCAATATAAATATCTTGAAACGGGATTTTGGATTTTTCGATATTTTACTCTATAGTATATGTAGGGAGTAGAATAGTTTCCATTCCCAAGAATTCATTGTTGCGTTTCACTTACTCGCAAGTTTTATTCATTGTTGCGTAGAGGCTCGATTGGTTTGTAAATCTTTGTTTTTCGTGCACTTATTGAAATGAGCATTATTCCCTTTTTGGGAACAAAAGAATTAAAGAGTCTTACCTGTGCGTTTTGTTCATTAAGTTTTCGGTGTAAATTATATTTTCCTTCTTTATTTTAAAATAATTCGTAATTACGTACATAGAAGCATACAGTATTGAAAACCCTGACTATTTTTGTAGATTTTCTTCGAAATGTTTTTTTTTTTGAAATAAAGAAAAAAAATTGAAAACTAATATCACGAAAGTAAATAAATATGGGAACAAACATGAATTTAGAATATTATTAAAGACTCGAATGAACTTGATGTTGGTGAGCCCGGAAGCCCCTTAAAAAAAAGAATATTAAGAACCCCGGTTAATGCCGGACAAAATGAGTAAAAAAATTACAGATCTGTTGACTGGTGTGGTAATACAAGAATGTCCAATAATGTTTTTTTTTTCAAATCCCGAGCAACGCCACGTAGTTCTACTAGCCTTGAAATATAAATTCAAAATTCAATTTCATTTTTCTCAATTTCTCTAGTGCGTTGTATAAGTAGTTGCATGCATGCAAATAAGATTGAATATGGGCGCCTCCAAAAAGACTCCGCCCCAGACAGTATGAGGTGAAGGTTCGACACTCCTCACACTAGCTTCTTCGTACATAGCGTTTCCTGATTCACCGCTTTCTTCATCATTTTCTATTTCTTATTTATTCTAATGTAAATGGTTCTGAAGCTCTTTCCATTTATACTATTATGCCCTTTGTCTGCTAATATACCCCTCAACCCTTCTTGAACTATTTGAAAACTTCAAAGAATTGTCCGACAGCTTTGGTAGCAAACATTAAATTAATATAATATATTTATTTACTGCAATTGGGCAGATCTTACCCGGTGGCACTATATAAGAAAATACAACACAAAAATACATATCACAGAGAAATGAAATAAAAAATTGGTAAATAAATTATTAAACTATATGATTCAACTAATATTAAAGTATTAAATATGTAAGAAAAACATTTTTACCCTGAAACATCTAAATAATTAATAAAAAATTACTGCACATTTCATTTCGCTGATGACTCAAACACTCGATTTACCTCTTTCGTGCACTTCACTTCACATTTTTCCTTCCCATCTTTTCTAAATCATTTATTTCCCTTGTATCACTTCACTTCACTACCCACTATTACTTCACTAACGTTTCTTCCCGAACCTGTCTAATCCTTTTAATTTGTCTATTCCCCTTTTCTTAGAACGTTTTTGAATTTAAGAGAGGTTGCTGAGCCCGATAACGCTCCTACGACAACCGCAGGCAAATTGTTCCAGTCTCTGATTGATCTATTGAGGAACGAGTATTTTCCTACGTCTGTTTTCGGTTTCCCTTCACGAATTTTGAAAAAGTGAACGCTCTTTGACATCTCGCCACGCTGGTTTTTAAGTGTACTGAACAAACATCCCAGTCGCGCTCTTTTTCTACGAATTTGGAGAGGTTCTATTTTTATATAATTATTTGCATTATTACCCATGTTTATGAATTTAATCGCTTTTTATGAATTTTTTCTAATTCTTCTATTTGATATTTTCTATATGGATCGCATCCTGCCGATGCATATTCCAGTAGAAGCCTAACAATGGTTGTGTATTAAAATTAGTTTAATGAAATTTAGAGACTTCCAAGCTCTTTGTACAACGCTGTTAACCTGATGAGACCACTCCAAGTTATTCTTAAACATTCTATTGTTGTGACTTCAGAATTATCACTAAACACTGACGCGAAGTATTTATTGAATAGATTAGCTTTATCTTCAGGTTTGTATACTTTTCAATTGTTATTTTCCGAATCTTTCAAGAAAGACACTTCTTCTTTCCTTCCCCTAAGGTTTCTGGCATATCGGTAAAACCTTTTGTATACCGTCCTTTTCCCTGCCTAAAATACCACTAAGAAACTTATTTCGAGAGATTTTTTCCTTATTTAATTCTTTAGAAAAACTTTTGAATTTACTTTGTAGTGTTACGTTCGCCTTGCGTTGCGCCCCAACCCTTCTTGCTTTTCTTTTAAGTTTCCTAATTTTTGGGGTGTAATATTCTGGATCTGAGTTCGATTTAATTGTTTTGATTGGAACGAATAGTTTTGTTGCGTCTGTGATTAACAATTTTAAGTTTCTCCATGTTTCTTCAATGTTCTCCCCTTCTAGCGACCACTTAGTGTAATTGAAATATAAAAATTCTTGAATTGAATTTATGTTCGCTTTCCCGTATTGAAATATTTTCCTAGTCACTGTAGAATTAGGTTTTAAGTGAGTTGCCTATTGTAATTCAATAGAACTGCTTTGTGGTCACTTGTACGTACCTGGTATCACCGCGGATGAGAGAAATAAATCATCGGGCTTAACGAGGAAAACATCCAGTAAACTTTCTCCCCTAGACGGCGCTGGTGTGTATTAAACAAGATGTTATCGTCCTGAATAAAAGAGAAGCGTCGATAGAACGCAATAAAATTGTTTACGGCAGTTGTTTTGGAAATGACGTTATAAGACTTTTGGTGATGTTTCTCATTTGTTAAGATTACTTATGAAGAATGTTTACTTTTTCAAAGTTTTCCTGTAGTGCTGGAGTGGATTTCACATAATTGGATGGTGGATACTTTGTGTTTTAGAGATTTCCTTGTCTACTGTAAACAATAAGTTTTGTGTCCATTTTGAAAGTTTTAGAAAATATCTTAAGACATCATAAGTATGTATATTCGTGCTCAACTAATTTTATGTTGTTTATGCACGCATTTGATGTGGCTGAAAAATGTGATTTTTTAAATGATGGATTTATTGAGGTCTGACTGGTATATTTAATGAGCCTATTTTGGAATATGACTCGCGGCATTTTGTACGTGACCGTTTTCTCCTTGATTGATCGTGGAACAATAAATCGAGAAGTGTTCCTGGCGAGTCAGATGTTCTCATTGTAGAGAATACAGACACATCATGAACTACTGCTATTAGTTACGGGAAAAATTATCGAACATCTTTTTATCTTCAGGCATCTCATGACATACCTGATGACTCGACTGAAAACATTTTTTTTGTATAGCTGGGTAAAACAATTATGGTTCATTGTTATTTTATTTAACCCAGTGAATAGGTGTGTGTTTATTTTGTATTGCTATCATGTTTTAGTGTCGGAGGGCAATAATAATTTTCAGATAAGCCAGAGTTAATTGTTTAAGCATGTAAGTATTTTGCATGAATTATACTCCTTTTGTGTCTGGATGGTTATGCAACTATTCCATTAACCTACATGATGCCTGCTGTCATTTGAGAATGTATTGCTGAGACATGAACCAGGGACCTATTTCTCTGACCCAAAGGACTCTAAATTGCTGCATTTCCTCCGCCTGTTGTACGTAGAACATTGTGATATTCAGAAAATGTTTGAATCGTCATGTAATGCATAAGGAAAGAATAATAATAGTCCACAAGCATTTTGAGAAACCTCTTAAAATTTGAACGAATGAAATATTGGAAAAACGTCTTTTAAAACTCCAATGTTTGATAGCGTGGAACATGAGGTTCAGCCTTATTTTTGTGGAGGCTTATGTCGTCATAATTTACTTCAGTTCGACATATTTAGTCTGTTTTTTTCTGATTTTCGCTTTCGAAAAAGCCAAGGTGTCTTTCCTACATCAAATACGTTTTACTTTTAATAATTCATAGATGTTTTTAACTGTATTCCAGAGAGAAATCTCTTTTATTTTTTAATTCGTATATAATTATGAAATAANTCCTACATCAAATACGTTTTACTTTTAATAATTCATAGATGTTTTTAACTGTATTCCAGAGAGAAATCTCTTTTATTTTTTAATTCGTGTATAATTATGAAATAAACATATCTAATTTGATATAATCGTTTAACGATGATCCAATAAACATACTATGTCATTGTACTTTCGATTCTCCACTTTGTTATGAACGATATTCTTTTCGAATTACAAAAAAACTTATAAACCATTAACACAAAATTGGTTGTGATACATTTAAACTTGCTATTTTGCATTTAATCTCCGAAAACTGTTTAGCTATTCGTGTTAAGTTGGACTGCGCTATTTGAGACAGTGTAGCACTGTACACCGGCGCTTTTATTAAGAACTCGTATATTCCGCTGTATCTTCAGTAAGTATTCGTTAATTCTTCATCGTGACTGCAGGTGTGTGTATGCAGTGATTTTCCATCGGCTTTTCATCGATGTACTGTGACATGAGACGCAAGGGTCAGGAGATAAGTCATTTGAAAATGTCCACGAGACTTTGCCGTGACGAATAACGTCGCTGATCATTTTGTTTAATTACCAGAAAACGAAGAGGTGAAAAACATTGTTACCAAGATATTTGACATTGGGTGCTGCATGAGGGAGAAAAAATACCTTTGCCAATGGAGAACCAACTGAATTCTCAAATGAATGATAAGTTCTTCGTATCCGACTGAAATGTTTGCCGTGCTAGAGTAGCGATCGCCAACGCTATTTCTTTATTGTAATATTTGTGAATGGAAAATGTAGAGTGCTATTGTATATGATGCTTATCTACATGGAGCGATAGGAGGTAGGAGTTGGGTGGTAGGACTATTGTTAGAAGGTGAGTCGGGTAGCTGAGTTTACCAAAATCGTGACACACGTGGAGGGATTAGCAGGAGTAGTTAGTAATTGATACTATGAGTAGTAGGAGGTGGATAGAGGATGGAGGCTTCGCTTTGAAGTATTGCTTCTATGATGTGAAATAATTAACTGATTGTAATATTTGTGAATGGAAAATGTAGAGTGCTATTGTATATGATGCTTATCTACATGGAGCGATAGGAGGTAGGAGTTGGGTGGTAGGACTATTGTTAGAAGGTGAGTCGGGTAGCTGAGTTTACCAAAATCGTGACACACGTGGAGGGATTAGCAGGAGTAGTTAGTAATTGATACTATGAGTAGTAGGAGGTGGATAGAGGATGGAGGCTTCGCTTTGAAGTAGTCACAAAAAGTGGCGGATCTGTGGGGGGGGGGGGAAGGAGGCTGTAGCCCCACCCCCATTGGACCTGAACCCTTGACTGATAAAATTGAATATAAACGTAGGCTTCTGCTGTCGGAGTCTATGAATTTGTTTGTCCGGGACAAACCGCGTCTTAGTAGACAAAACTACCAACGTTTCGGCCATCATGCTGTGGTCTTCTTGAGGGCAATGTCAGAGTCGTACAGACCTAAGTCGCTGTCGTACTCTGGTACGTACGCAAAGTAACGCAAAAAAAAAAGAACGCCCCACCCCCCTTCGTTCTGACTCACTTCCAAATAATATTCCAAAAATTTGGAAATATTTTACTACTTTATACCTCTTATTTACTCTTACTCCATTTTTTAAAAAATGTGAAAAACCGATAGACATGCTTTCTCGCGCAGTTTTAAGACTCTTATAGATAAGAGAGAAAGATAGTACGCAAACTATCTTTACGAAGAAAAAAGTAATCATTTTCATGCATTCTATATTGATGTTGACAACAGTTTTATCTTCTGCGTATAAAATAAAGGGCAAGTGATTGCTTGAAAAGACTATTGTTTGGTTCATTTTTCTTAAAGTTTTGCGCAGAATTCGAAATCAATCTATTTTTTTGTTTTACATGCACGGTAAAAAATAATTTGCGTAAGAAATATCAAGTAGGCGAATTATTCTGAACGCGGTGGATAAGGATGTTAGAGTGGGCGAAAGGTGATATGTCATAGATCACCGTTGGATCAAGACATTTGTGAACGAAGAATGGGTGACTGTGAGGGAAGTAGCCAGCCGCCTTCCGATTTTTTTACAGATTTCTAAAGCTGATACCTTCCTCGGTTTGGTGCATCTTCACTACAATATAGTTTTGAACTCTCTTGATATAGTGCATAAATAAGATCCACGGGAAAAATAATTGAGGTATTAATTCGCCTGGGAGAATTAATACCTTACTTACTTTGATTCCAAATTTGTTCTCTTACTTTGATTCCAAATTTGAAAGAAAAAAGTTTTGAGTTGCTTGTAATAAAAGTTTCAAAATATACTTTAATACAAAGGGTACGTGATATGAATATCAAAATTTAAAACATTTCAGAGTTCGTGCATAAATAACTACTCAAAAAACGAAATATGAATGAAATTGACTGACATGTTGAGCTAGTATCGGTGCAGACAGATGGGCAGAAAGACGGACGTAGAATTAAATAAAACTTTTGGTATCAGGGACACTAATAAGTCGCTTTGATATCAGGGACACTAAAAATTCATTCAAAATCTTTTTTTTCTTCTCGGTTACTATAATGTCTCCAGACCGCGTATACGAGAAAGTAAGATTTTTCATCACCTTTATCCATTTTTCTCATCAAGGATAAATTTAAGTGATATTAAAATATAATACATCATTAGGTTTCAAATTATATTTCAGCAGCTAAAAATTAGGAACGTAGCAGAATAGTGTTCGAATTTTTAAATTTCAAAGGACCATACTCAGATTCCACATATTCAGATTCATATGCGCTAAACTCAGATTTTGAGGTTCCTTACGTTTCATCGGATTATTTCACTGAATAAGCACCTCAGATACATGTCCCCTACTTCACATGTAAAATATAAAAAAAAGAGGATGAGGCAATTACAATATAATTTGTCACTGGGAAAACATGGGAAAAAAGACGAGACAACAGTACAACGTTGTTTTCTAGATTGGTCGTCTGTTGAGTAATCTTACAATTGCAAAATAGGGAGGCAGGTATCACTTATTCATTCATGCGAAGGCGATGAGTCTCCCGGTCTTTTGATAGATATTAAATGCCCCCCGGCGACCCGTATCTCACGCTCGCGTTTACTTATTTGGCGGTCTAGATTTCTGCACAGCACGTCTTTTTACTATTTATTCATGTTTCGAAAATGAGGTGGAATTATTTATCATGTTAAAATGTCCGTAAAATTAAAAAACTAATACGACATTGTTATGATTTTTATTTAAATGTATGGTGTTTTTAAAAGTATTTTTATTATTTAACTATTAAATATTTCAAACTTTCAAAAATATCCATTTTTCGAACTCCTCCCCCCCCCAAAAAAAAGAGAAGAAATTTAATGACTCTGTTTGCGTCACAACACTCAATGTGGGCACCCCTGAATTATTAATTTATTGAATACCAATTTTTATGACGTGGCGGGGTTCAGTCTATCAGTTCCGCTCTTCCAACTATCTTCGTGAATTGGGCAAGAATCTCAGGTACCGAATGGACAGTAGTCTGGAGGACCCCAGCTGATGTCCTCTCCCAGTTAAAAGCTCGCTTTTCCGTTCGGTTATTTGTTGGGAGCCAAGGCGAAACCACTACGCCACTGCGACATGTTAGTGCCAACAAGGACATGTAGGCATAAAAACCTTTGGGTTGTATAATCCTCCATGTTAGAGAAACTCAGAAGAAATAAGTTTGTCATGGCACTTCCTTCCACAACACCAAACCAATCTTGCATTATTTCCGATGTCGAGTATCAATTGCGCAGGAAAGAGCCTCAATTGCACAGAGTAGTCAAGAAGAACCTTCAGTGTCTGCAGGGAAAGAAAATAGGGAGGAGTCTATAGATCACGTGAAAGTCTAGTAGCTAATGTCAGTATTGCGAGATTACCGACTCTTTCGCTCTAGACACGTGGGCGTTTTACTCATCTCAACAGAATCTTAGTGAGTTTACGTTCGGGGCTGCTGTCTACATCAGCTGTTACGAAGAAGCGGCCGTATTTTATATGTCAATTGTGACCGGTAGAGGGTTTGATCTCCTAACCTTTGACGGAAAGGACACCGCCTGAATTTAGCTTTTGTGTTCCTCTGTGTGGGTGCCTTTTCGCAGCTTTTGTTTGGGTGTCGTGGCATGCCATCTGGAATGGCTGGAGTCAAGCTAGGCCACCCCTTGCAGCAGACACGACAACACCGCGCTCTCGCTCCATTGGTTACGTCTCGTCACTTTTCTTTCACTGCGAAGACCGTAGAAAGGTTTCCTCCATAGCCTACAACCCGTGGCCATCATATTTGGTAACCTTGCATGGTAGTCATAGGATTACTCGTAAACATGCTTCGTAGCCGTAAGCACTAATGAAAAGGCTGCGATAGTTCTTGGAGCTAGGAGTATTTGCGATGCATTTGTGTTTTCGCATCGATAGTGGATTGAAAAATAGTGAAGCAAGAAAATTGGGATTTAGACAGTCATGTTTCTTACCGTAATTGTTTGGTCCGATAATTTTAGTAGTATATTACCGTAACCTAAAATGACTACGTTTTTTCTTGAGTAGAGACCTGATGTGGTATCTTACGTAAATCTTTGTAGTAGAGTAAAATTATATTGTGATATATATTATCAAGCTGCTTCGTTTGTTAAATCGTTATATCTTACTTTATTTTTTGTTACGTATAAGAAAGTTTCTGAAGAAAAATGATGACAATCATCAATTTCTAAGACCTGATTATGTACCGCAACCGTACCTTTCCTTATGTATCATCATCATGTTCTTTAGAGCCTCAGCTTATAACGACCTGAAGACATGGATGAAGTACAAAACCTTAGTTGTAGATCTTGATTTCTTAATTCAGTGAAGAAAATGTGAGTTTATTCCGAATATTATTGCAAATTTTAACAACGATTTGTTTCATCTCCGTTTCAATAACAAGTATTATAAGAAATATATTGTGCGTACTCACTACATATTAGAGAATGATTTTGAACTTGGAGGAAAGGGTTCTACATTCCTGACTTTTTATTTCATGCATTTTGCTATTAAATGTTAAATGATGCTTAGACTCGCAATAACCTATTAATATTTTTAATGTGTTCTATCTCTTTCAAGAGAATAAATTTAAGAGAGTTCATGACAAATGCAGAAATATCTCAAAAGATTGTATTGTCTTAAATAACCTTTCTTTGTCACCGCCGATTTTAGGAAAACATATTTCCTAAAATGTAACTAATGATATTATACCTCAAACTATCATAAACGTTGTATCGTAAGACATTCAGTTTTGTTTAACCATATATTTTTATAATTCTGCTTTCGGACTCTTCCGAACTACGCTCCGTCTCTTCGGACTACTTTTGACAGATACTACAGTGTTATCTTTCTCAGGCCACGGCTTGTAGTAAAGAAGACTTAGGTTTCCCCAATTACGCAGAGACCGAGGCAGGTAGTCAGAAGAAGGAAAGTATATGTTAACATCCATCCTCGTTTTGAATTAGAACTTTTGTCGTGGGTTAAATAAAAGGCCGAGAATTCGTGAAAATATACATATAATTACCTTTTCCGAAGTTTCCCAAGTTCAGCCCTGAAGACACGGTGCCGTCCCACCAGCACAACGCAAAACAGTCACCAAAGTACCACAAAACAAGGATAAGGCATACGCAGATACAAACGAACAGCCAGTCACACGATTATAACAGTAACTGCTCGAACGTCTCAGCTTCCGCACCCCTCGCTCCTCTGACGGTGAGTCACCGTTATCGGGGGATGCGGTGCGCTTATAAGCACCCCAAGAGGTGCAAAGGTAAGCGCGCGTCTTCCCCTTACGATAGCGCGCAGGGAGTCCCACCCGCTCGCTTAACTCACGCAGCGATAACGCTGCGCTGGACCTGCATCGTTACCACACTTTTGCGCACTTGGCTGGTACTCCATAAATCAGGGGAGGATAGAAGCAAACTGACCCACCGCTGAACCGAATATAATCATGAGATGGATTACCAATTGAATCCTTTTTAATTATACATTATTTGTCAATGATACTGTTATCCATATAACTTCTATACACTTACGGAGTTAAAGGATTTAAAAAAACGTATGTCAATGCATAAAAGTGTGTACTACACTACTTACTAAAATATTAAGTAATTTAAGTTATTGACTTTAGAATTTCATCGCATTGCAAGCTGTTCGTAAAATATGTCAAGATATTTTATTTATTTTTATTATATGTCTTTTGGCGAGGTTTAGGCCATTTCATTTGAGCTCTCCCACCTAATCGTGACGTGGCTAAGGGAATTGGGAAGTAGATATGTTGGGTGAGCTTATGGTACCGAACCAACATTTGTCAGCTGAAAACCTCTCCTAGTTTCTCCGAGCAGGAATCTACCGCTCAGTGACATCGTGGCAGCGGAGACGCTACTACTAGACCACCGCTATCGATGGTCATGTCGTCGTCGTTCATATGAGACACCCGATCTCAAGAATGGTCGGATTTCTGCGCAATTGAGGAAAACGCTGGTGACAAGCTAGAGTGGCTCTGCGCAATTGAGGAAAACCTTTCTGCCCGGGTTGCTTCTGTTGCTTTCCAGCGCCGTCGTTCCGCTTCGTGGTACAGTCTTCCTCTTTCTTACCCATCCCTCCGTCGCTCACTTCCTTGAGGGCTCGTAGCTCCATCGCGATGCGATACGCGTCCGTCCGTCTGCGCGACGACATTGAACTGTAATGACGCAGCAACCACCGCACAGCAAGCGCTCCCACAATGTCGACGCGCACGTACTGCCAACGTCGATTGGCATGTGGCATTTTCTTTATTTTCTGTTTTTATAATGTTTTTCAGAATCCTTATTCGTATTTGGATCTATTGTAATACAGGAGGGTTTTTTGGTGGGTATGGCCAAGTCATTCGGCGAGTCCCGCACGCGGGGAGAGACATGTTGGCTCTCCTTAGTGCATAACAGCTTTTTCCTTACCTGTATAAAAATTGTCTCCCTAAATTTACTTTCTTCTTTGTTTTCAATTTTTTATACTATTTTACGAATTTTCCTGTC
The DNA here is from genome assembly GCA_002313205.1 of Laupala kohalensis. Classification (NCBI taxonomy): domain Eukaryota; kingdom Metazoa; phylum Arthropoda; class Insecta; order Orthoptera; family Trigonidiidae; genus Laupala; species Laupala kohalensis. The sequence continues at coordinate 6,303 of NNCF01125877.1, read as the reverse complement.
TCTTTTCCCACGTTTTTTTAAGAAAATGTTTTTGTTATATTGTAACTCACGAGGGTTTTTAGTGGGTATGGTTGAGTCATTCGGCGAGTCCCACACGCAGGGAGAGACATGTTGGCTCTCCTTAGTGCGTAACTGCATTTCCCCTACCTGTACTGAATTTTATTGCTCTAATGACCTTTGATGTCGACATGAGCCGTAAAGCCCCCACCCCCACCCCACCATAAAAAAAACACTCACCAGTGGCCCAAAACCAATGGATACACTTTATCTATATTTTTAAATATTTTATTTGTAGCATTTCTAAAATGGGATATGTAGCGTGCTATTGAAGCTTATCTACATGGGGCGATAGGAGGTAGGAGTTGGGTGGTAGGACTATTGTTAGAAGGTGGACAGGTTAGCTGGGTGTACCAACAACTTGGCCCACATGGAGTGCTTAGTAGGAATGGAATAATTTTGTGTAATTCTCTTCCAAAAAAGATAAAAGATATTAATAATCCCTTCAAATCCGCGGTTAAAAGATTTNAAATCCACGGTTAAAAGATTTTATTGCTGTATTGCTTCTATGATGTGAAATAATTAACTGATTACCATAAAAGAAGTTAGTGAGAGTTTCAATTTACCAATAAATATTGTTTTCCATATGACTTCAGATGATGTAAGTGATGTTAATTTCTCTTATTTTCGTCACGCAATTGTTGCAGTACTCTAGATACTGATTAAATTGCTTTTTTTCGTACATGTTTTTTAACCTTTTTATTTATAACAGTTCATTTCTAACAGTACACAACATTGGCACGGCTGAATATGTTAACTGTGTAGCCCTATCGTAGCACGGGGTTTTTTTTTTCGGTTTTCCTCCGACTAGTGGCGGATTTTCCATAGGCGGGAGCGTCATTTAAGACTGGTTATTATTAATTTCGAATTTTTATTGCACTTAATATCTACGATTCATTTCGGAATAATGAATGGATAACTGTACGCACCTATTAAATAATTTATTTTATAAGCGTTAAATCCACCACTGCCCTTCGGCCGTTGATCGGAATTGATGGAATGGTCCCTTGTTTGTTTCCGGAGGGTAACTTAGTTTATTATCCCCCACGTAGTCTTACCCAGTTTGCAACTGCTTTTTTTGACAATAAAGTTTTTTTATTTATTTATTTACTGAAAGTAGTAAGTGTAGTTTCTGCAATGTGTATTACTTGTCAATGATACTTTAATATTTTTTTAATTAGATATTTGACTCGTAGTATTATATAGTACTTTAGATAGCGATAAATTCGATTTGTAAGATCTTAAGTTTTGCTTTCATATTATCGAAAGTAGATATGAATGTACTTTTAAAATCTTTAGTATTTTATGTTAGAGAGAGTTTCTTAAATTTTGTATTTCCAATTTGATTTTTTACTAAGTAGGGAAGAGCCTTTTCATTTTGTTTTTAGAAAGTGTGTATTACACGTGTGGTGTTTTAATTTACTTTTAACGGTGTACTCACACTCACTGTTGTACCACAGCGTCGAAGTGAATTTTTGTGCAGCAGTCTCCTGTGCCATTTTCGATGATGTTTTGTAAACCTAACGTCTTTAAACTGGACGTCGAGAATTCGTAAACGCTTCCAATAGTATTGTATTCTCTTGTTTTATTTAGGAAATAAACATCTATCTAAAAGTCTGTGTCTCAAAAATATGTAAAGCGTTTCAAGCAATGCAATTCCTTTCTATGGAGACGTTCAGTATGGTCTCATGCAATTTTGCATCTGGTGTCAATTCGATTCTATCAAATTTATCATTATCATTATTATCATAAATTATCATCGTATCGTTGATTTCAGTGTTCAAGACCATTCTCCTTCTCCAAGTTCCAACACTCTAGAAACAATAAACTGATGTGGTGGAGCAGAGAGAAATTATTTTTATGCATCTATTCCAAACTTTGTAGAAAAATTCCGCTTATGCTGTTCTAATTACATTTTCTTTACAGAAAATTTTAACAAAAATTGGGATAGTTTTTTTAATTACAAAATGTACTTTGATTTACATTAAGAATCCTTTGTATTATAGTGACAAAATTTTTAGAGTATTTGGAAGCATATACTTAATGTGTCCATAATCTAGGTATATGAGAAAGTATCTAGGGGAGTCAACGGCTGATTCAGTTGGATTTAATAGCCTTTAGCAGGTCATGTGGTTTCAAGTATTCTGTAACCCATGTAAAAAACACGAGACTGTGTTCAACAAGTAGCATCATTTCTCTCTGGGGCGCCTTCAGTGGCAGACGATTGAGACACTTCTCAGATGTTAGTCTTTCTACAGCGATAAAATGATCAGCAGTTATCGTCCGACGTTGCCTTAACATGTTCGAAACTAGATTTAGGTAGGTTTTGAGCAAGTGAGTGAGGGACTTAATTTTCCGAGTGAACAACTATTTCAAGAGAGAAATACGACCCATCCGATGGCTACCGTGTTAGCGTGCTCGCTCTCCGCCAAGTCGTCCCGGGTTCAGTTCCCGGTTCGGCCAACAAAAAAATTGTAACTTTTCCCGTTAATATCCCAGTTTATATATCTGTGACTACTGAGAAGCTAACCCTCCTGTTTCTATCCACCTCCTACTGCTCCTAGTATCAATAACTCGAACTATTACTAACCACTCCAACTAACTCCTCTACGTGAGCCAAGGGAGAATCGGAATCGGACTAGTCGTTTCCAAAAGTGTCCAAATGTAGGCAGAGTGTCTAAAAGTATAGGAGCTCGCCGACACCGCTTATATAAACGGTAACCGTGTATATAAACCGTGTATAAACGTTGTTGAGTTGGCGGCCAAGGTCCCTCGAGAACTGTTATTAGGGATAAGAAATTTGCCAACCATAAAAATATCTATCTTCGTATACGCATCCAAATGCACAATAACGATGGCGACAACATAGGCATTCGAAATTCTAGGGTCAGTTTTTAATTGCATCCTCCTTTGTTTACAAACTTGAAGTCTTTTTTAGTCAACATAATTTTTCGAAATCAATAAAAAGCGTTTGTCTCTTGGTCCCAGCAAGCTGGCTGGTGGGCTTCGCCTTCAGACGACATTTGGGACTTCGTTTCAACCAGGGTCCATAGCGCAGGTGTCAAGAATATGTTATACCCAAACCAATGCTTTGTTATGGGGCAAACTAGGGGTATGGCATGGTGCGCCGGACAGTAATAAAATTGTAATTGTGCACTCAATTGAGTCAAGATCTGCTATCAATTTTGGTTGCATTTTGAGTGTATTGAATACTCTTCAAGTGACTCACAAAATGAGATTCTTGCCATTATATTATTATAATACCATATACAATTTATTCTCGACTTAAGAAATTAAATTATGACCAGAAATTGTATTTTCCATTTTGTTTTAATGGTTCACTTCATTTAACACATACCCAATAACATACTTCAATAAATTAAACATTTTATGTTTGAGACAGTATCCATTTGTTAGAATAAATATTTAAAAAAGTAGTTAAACGATCTTCTCTTTTGCTCCTATCGAACAGATTAGAAATGTTGGTTTTCCTTTTTTTTATTAACAAACATTTTTCAATTTATTTTCTACTCTTATGAACATTTGCAATGTATTCGTCTTGATCAATTGTGCTAAATTTTGAACTTCAAAAAAACCTTTTTTTTTCTTTTTTCTTTTTGACCTTTACAATATAACAGCAATCGCTACAAAACTTCTAATATTTCTCCCCGCTTTTCCACTACCCATTGTAGTATTTGTAAATGGGAATTGTAACGTGCTATTGAAGCTTATCTACATGGAGCGATAGGAGGTAGGAGTTGGGTGGTTGGCAATTGTCAGTGGGTGGGCCGGTTAGCTGGGTTTACCAACAACTTGGCCCACGTGGAGATGTTAGTAGGAGTAGTTAGTAATAGAGTTATTGATACTAGCAGGGTGGATAGAGGAAGGAGGTTTCGCTTTTCAGTAGTCACAACTATATGAACTGGGACATTTATGTGAAAAGCTAAAAATTTTTCTGGCCCCATCCAAAATTGAACCCAGGATGGCTTGGTGAAAAGCAAGAACGCTACCACCTGAGCCACCAGTGGGACCTTTCCCTGCTTCTTTGTTGAATAAGTGAGTAAGGGAATGAAGGAACCAGTCAGTCACTCCACTTATATTATTAAGTTGGAATGTATGTTTAATAAACACACTTAACTTATATTAGAAAACTTGTAAATAACAATAGCAATAAGATTTTAAAAATTGTTAGTTACCAATCCAATCGCTATGAAATGTTTCGAAACTCGTTTTGTCTCATGAAAAGCGATGTTTAGAATGTGCCCTGAACAGCTAACAATTTTTCTTTGGTGTGTCATAGAAACGTCACTCATACTTGCCCATTTGTCATGTAGCCTTCTGTCAGTGAAAAGAAACGATTTTCTTTCGTTGACGGAAAGAGGGCAAGGAAATCGAATGGGAAGTTTCGCTCGACTGCTATAAACTGACGTCTCGCTTTGTAATTTTATAGGGAACCTTGGAACGGCGTAAATGGAGTATGAAGAAAAATAAGGTCATATCTTTCTCCGGAATTCATTGAAGTTTTTTTCTTTCTGTCTTTTAGATTTATTAAGGAGAATATCGTTATTAGTGATTTGATATGCATATATAATATATTGGATTTTTTGTTTTTATATGAAATATCTTTAATAACGTTTTGTTAACAATACAAAGAATTTCCAATAGATTCAAATTTGATGGAGTATACTTTTAACTTGTTTCAGTACCGCGTTATTCAACATTTTAAGAAGACTATCCTTAAAGACAACTACATAAAATTAATAATACAATTTAATACTTCCAATTTACATAGCCAATATTAACTTGTTATTCTGTTTTACTATTAGATAGTTTTAAAATCCCCCCTCAGAACCCATCGACGGCTCCCAAGTGTACGCTTGTTGCAAATTTTATTTCTCTGCTCCAGTATATTGGCAACGACTATGAAAAAAACATTGACGGAAATAGAACTTCCTTCATTATATCTTGAGAAACAAATGTTGTTAGTAACCAAAATTGTTTTCTCTTTGTTTCAGATTAAACTGGCAACTTTGTCGTCTTGTGAGCTGCAATCGCCATGGCTCTCCGAACTAGAATATCTTTGGATGTAAATGTTCGAGCACCCGCCCATCAAAATTATCTTCATTCCCTTCCTAGGTACGAAATTTTATTACAGATATTTTAAACTTTATTTTTCTAGAATTCGTTTTCATTGATCTCCATTCCGTTTTTAATAAAAATAAGTAATAACTTAAAATAAACCAAACATGAAAGGGAAAAAAAATAGATGAGAAATTTGAAAAGGCTGATCACAAAATACATTCACAACGCCTAGTATGAAATAATTGTAGTCTGAAACGAAAAAAAAAATTAGTCTAGCAATCGAGTACTATTTAACTAATGCTCTGATATTAGAAATAATTTGTTATGTTCACAAGGAAAGTCCTTGATCCCAGTTTTGAAATCCCATACAACTCTTCTGTCGTCAGAATAAAATATCTCAAATAAAAATTTAAGGAAGTGAAACTATAATTTTCACTTTCTGCAACGGGTATTATACACCATAAGGAAGATGGAATGTTTTTCCAATTCATCTTCTTCCGATGGTTGCTTCGACAGCGCCAAAAAAAGCGGAAGCGATGGTTTCACAACAACACGAGAGTATTAATTTCCTGTTGGCACTCTCTTGCTCAATCCCGTCATCGCATTTCTATTCTGGCACAAAAGAAGAATCAGATTTCTTCCTTCGAGGACCTAATAACTCTTGGCGTTGATGGTAGACACTCAAACCTGTTCGTTTCTGACATACAAACTACTCTTCGCTCGTTGTCTGCGTTGGTCAGTTTCATGTTTCTCAGTTCCGTATCAAGGTGAGATTTAACTGTGAATAATTATAGAAAAATACATTAATCTTAGGCACTGATACATCGAGCGACTCTTTGACTATCCAGAGTACTTGAGGTTTGACCTCCAAATACAATAGCGTGCCTAAACGAGATCGGAGGTGTTTATGATAATATGTAAATAATTTAATTATGTAAATTAAAGAATAATTGAGATTGTTATAAAATAAATCTAAAATTTCCATTTCATTTTTATACAAGGGTTTGATTGATATGCAAGACGGAGGGAGTGTATCCCCTATATTGCATAGGCCATGAGGTTGCACTTCTGAACTAACCCATGTGTATTTTATTTAATCTCAGTTTCTGTTATTAATATTGTCAGTACTTAATTTTAAAATAGCGTAGACTACATGGCATGTTT
>NNCF01125876.1:1221329-1233652 GCA_002313205.1 Laupala kohalensis | reverse complement strand
AAATAAGTTTTACTGTTTTTAAATGTATGAAAAATACACATAGCTGTAGTGGTGCTGGCACTTTATAAACATAAAAGCTTTCATTTTAAACACCTTATAAACAGTTTCATCATAATATAAAACTCATGCAATACAATAAAAACCGACGCGCCCGCAAGTCATAAAAATTTCTTGTTACTTATGGTGTTTCTAATTAAACTAATTTTAATGATTAATTTCAATATATTCCTTATTTCATGTTTTTATCACATATATTATTGTTTCAAATGTATTGTACGATTATATCATTAATTTTTTAATTAGTGTACTCTTCTCCCTCGTATAATCATAGGTCTCTCGGAGACATATATAGTATATTTCCAAAGAACATTTCATTTCCCTCGCGACAAATACGTATTGATGTTATTCCTATCTTTATCCTATGAAGAAAGTACGCACTCGTAGACGTCTCTCGTAGAATGGGTCACTCATAGAAGTCTATATCCACTCGTAATAGGAATTAATTTCCCGCTAAGGAAAAAGACGGCTGGACGAAGAAATATGAGAAGCTCGTCTTTCGACGCGCGACGCAGACCTGCGCCGATCCTGCCACACAGACCGACCGACTGCTTTCCGCCCGCCCCTCACCGACACACCGCCCGATCATAACACAAAACGGGAGCGGCGGACTGACTCTGCCTACTAGCAGTGCCCGCACCTGAATTCATCGTGTCTCAATTTTCGTTTTACGACGCTATTACATGACCAATGAATGTTCCTTTGAGTTCATTTTTACATCCGTATCGGCACTATAAGCGGACTTTTAAATAAAACTTTTAATAACACGAGTTACATTTACAAAATGTGGCAAGCTGTAAAGAAAAAAATAGTTACCAATTGTTTCAAATTCTGTACATTGAATAAGAACAAATCCGTTTTCAGAATTAAAATATATGAATCCGTTATCGAGATATGGCAGCAAAGAATTTAGCTCTGTAAGTGGTGCCATCTATTGACTTTGATTTACACTAGACTAACGGGACATTTAGCCTCAATAAAAATATTTGAAACTGACACACATTAGTACAACAAAAAAGCTCATTGAAATATTTTGTTGCTAGTCTCAAAAAATGTGTAATAATATTGTACAATTGTGAATGATCGGGGACCTTACCCCTTGCTATGAGTTTTTCCATCTCGAATTTTCATTTAAACTAAAAATTTCGGATGTTTCCGTGGAGTTATCTTCCACTGCACCAGTATTTTCAATATCCTTAATTATATATCAACATTCTTACTTTCGTCGTCACATTAAATACCACAGCATTAGTATAATACAAAACCTAAATTAGTTGTAGTTGGAATGCCGAAACATTCTCGATTTCATGTAAATTACCGTCGAAATATTATTTTGTAAATCTGAAACATCTTAGTACAACCGCCCAAAGTGGCAAAAAACACAAAGTATTTTTTAAAATTACTTTTCAGTAATATTTTTTTGGCAATTTAAGTAAATATGTTATTTATGTAGAGGAATGTTACAGTTTGAAGAAGTTAACTTTAAAGAATTTCCCAGTGGTCACCCTGGTATGATCCCCCACACACACACACACAAAGGGAAAAAATCAACCCTTGTATCAGTATATGGGGTCAGTTCAGAAAATCCGTGTTTTTATACTGTGGAGTTGGAATTTTAAGTAGATATGGGTCGGATTCAAAGAAAAGGATTACTCACGATTATTAACTTACAATTTTACCTATTTTTGTTGGTAAATTTCCCCTACGTTGGAGGGTTTAAAACACGAGAAATTATATGAATCTTTTTTGAAGCAATTCTTTTAAAGATATTTTTCCATGCAGAATTCTTCCACAGAAACGTCACCATTTTACTACGAAGCGGCAACAATCGCGAGCGCACACCTTAAAGGGTAGAACTCAAGTATGTGCGGCAATGAAAATATTTTGGGAGAATAAATAATCGCGAAAACACTACTTTTTATGATTAATTCAAAACTTCAAACTTAATGAATTTTCTCTCCTAATTTTGCTCATTTCAGTGGACTAGTTTTTGAAATTATGTTGAAATTTAAATTATGCTAAGTTTAAAATTGTGACAAAACGTTTGGGAGAAGTTCACCATTTTGGTTGGAATTTCTTTGGGTGGTATACAAGTCAGTGATTCTCCTGTATTTTTTTCTTTGCCTCTTTTATGAAGTTTTGTTGATGACACTCTACATTCTTAATTAATATATGACTGAAGTGAGTGAAGAGAACTTTTTACACCTAGATTACAGCATAATTACGCCTAGATTACACAAAGAAAAAAATGTATATTAAATCTTTCGAATAGGTAAAAAACAACTTCAGTCTAGTTTGGTTTATTGTTATTTTACTTTTTTTAATATTAAAGCTTTGAAATATTTAGGTTAATCCTAAGAGATTTCACAAAAATCACACAGTTTTATCAAGTATGAGAAATAAGGGTTTATCTCTCAGTTCATAAACTGAACTATTTGAAACCAATATTCTATTTTGCAATGTGTGTATTGACTTTTTCTACAATTTATTTAACCTTAAAGACAGTAGATTATTTTATAATAAATTATAATTATATTATTGAGCTAATGAATTACCTAAGATTAATAATGCACCGGGCACTACTTCTGTAAATGTAAAAATTGTTTAACAATACATTCAAAATGCCATACCTCATAAAACTTTAGCAACTAGAAAATAAATAAATATGCTTCCAACTTCAGAAATACAGTAGAACTAAGAGGAGGAGAGAAAAATTTTGTTAGCAAACCAATTAGTTCAATTTTGGTTGACTTCCTATGGATTCACATTTCATGCCAATTGTCTCACTGTAACAAGATGACTCCGATGTTTTTTCACTAAAGATAAACTAAATCTTCCACCAGGAACCACTTTCAATAAATGGAGTCCAAATAAAAACGGCTATGGAAACAAACTTCTTCAGTCTTCAAATTCAAAATAACATCATTGACCCATAGATTTTCTGAATTCTAGAAAGTAATGCATTCCAAATTATGCAATGCATTCCAAATTAAAGTTTGCATTGAAAATCAACAAGTTTCCTGTTGCTTTAATTTTTCCAACATTAATCCTATTTACAGAATGGCAACATGATTCGGGGACACTCGGTATAGAGTAACCAAACTTTCAGAAAACAGAAAATTTCAGATATTATGTCATTCTCTCCCTCTAGATTCTTGTTGAGCAGCATTTAGGGACTCATAATAGGTATGACATAAGAACATATTCTCAAAACTCAAAAGTTTCCAAAATTCTTTGGTTTTGATGTAGCCTACAGAGCCTAAGTAATAAGGAAATATCATTTTTAACATTGAAAAGAATGAACATTACCAAAAACACTGTTTTAAATTTAGAAATTGCAAAATGTGTGTGTAACATTGGTTTAACAAATTTTGTAGATATGGTTTTGGAGTTCCTTAATATTTGATTATCTGTAGAAATTTGAACAGGTGACAAAATACGGTTACAAGAGGAGTTACACACCTGGAAAAATAAATAAATTTATCATCAAAAAAGCACTTACAAACAGCGTAAGTGGGGAGCAATAAATTATTTACTTTCCAGAAACCAACAAGAAACTACACCATCAATTCCGGGCAAGGGTCCAAGGGTAGGGGCAAGGGCCTTTCTAAACTAAAGTGTTATTATCTATGTACTATTCACATAATAAATTGTAGCTATTAAAATCAGTAACTTTTTTTAGATTTAATAACAACAAAAGCATTAATGACATTCCCACCTGTACATAAATCTACCTCTACCTGAAGGAAAATCCTGAGACAAGAAGACATGACCAATGTCTGATGGGTGTCAATATCGATGGATCGGTAATTTTATTATTCATTTACTTTACTTTAATTCATTTTATGCCTTTTCACAAGGTTCAGGCCATGAGGCCTGCTCTTCCAACTAACCATTGGACTTGGGTAAAGGAACTGGGATCGAGAGATGTTGGATTGCCGGAGAACTTATGGTACCGAACCAACAATTTTCTGGAGTAGATGGTTGATCCCCAGCTCACCTCAGCCTCACTTAGTTTGGCCGAGTACAGTTTGAACCCACACTCTACCACTCAGCAGAATCGTGGAAGTGAAGATGCTACCACTAGACCACCACTGTCAGCAATGTTGAATGAAAGCAAAAATGTTGTAAATTTATCAATAGAAGCGTTTGAAAAGGGAGAAAAACAATTTCTCAATTTTGGTTCAAAAACTAGTGTAGATTTCAGTGCTAACATTTTGGCTACAAATTGAGAGGTTCAAAATTTAAAAGTGTGCAATGTAGAAGAAGATGTAAAAAAGTTTTGGAAAGATTTGGTCATTTGGGGAACTTTAATACCATGGTTAAAAGAAAATAGGATGGAACTTGACCCAGAAGTCTGTAGTTCATCAAATAAAACTAGCAAAGGGAACAAAATTATTATTTTGGATTCAAAAGATAGCAAAAGCAGCTAGATATTTCTATTAAATTCTGATAAGTAGAAATTACTGTTAATTAATAAAATATGTGAGTTCAGGTGATAACCAAAATTGGGAAAAGTATTAACAAAATTTTTACACTAACAATCTTATCAAAATTAACAACCCTTTTGTCCCACCAGTTTATAGTATGCCAAAAACTCACAAGCCTGGATTAATCATAAGCTATACAGAGGCACCCAACTATAATGTGGCAAAATGCTTGGTCAAAAACTTTCAGTTTCCCAATATTTAATCATTTAGTTGAAAATTGATTTCATGTGATCAGACGTTTGGAAGGTAAAAAACTCACTGAAGATAACAAATTGGTTTCACTTGGTGTAGTCCTGTGATTTCCCAGGACACTGAATGAAAATCTTTCAAAGATTTTGAAAAAGTGGTTACTTTTTTGGAAATAGGACAAGTGAAAAATTCTTGGAGTTATCAAAATCATGCTTCAATCTTTTTTCAGATTTTATGGAAAATTTTATTTATAAAGATCTGCATCTGCAATGTGAAATCCAATATTCCCTTTTGTAGGAAATTTGTTCACGAGCAATTTTATAAATATCACAAAATTTTTCTGTGGATATTCAAAATTTGGTACTGCTACATGGATATTTTCTGGATTGTAATGAAGAAATTTCTGAAGATGCTCTCTAATTGCTTCACATGCCAAAACCAACAATAAAATTCACTTCAGAAATGACAACTGTTATTCACCTTTCTTGAACTTGAAAATTTTTAATACTGGCAGAGAATTTGAATTTACAGAAGGATATTCTTATATATAATGGATTCTCCAAAGGATTGACAGTAAAGAAGATTAAGAAAATTGGGAGACTTAAGTGGTACAAAAAAATTAAAATGGAAAACATTTTCAGAAAATCATCGATTACATCTTATTTAAACGAGATAGCAATAACAGATCCTCTAAAAATAGATCAGGCATGTAGGAAATGAATTATTAATTTTGCTATGAAGTTTACATTGAGTAGAAAAAAAAGGAACATTAAAATTATACTAAAGGTACCTTTTAGAAACATTAAACTAGGTTAGATGGAAAAATTGGAAGTTACTGTGCATTTTTTGTGTTAATGCATATTCAAGGGGATTTGATTAAAAAATGTTTCTGGTCATGTATAGAGTTTATCCCCTCTATGGTTGTTACTATTGTAATATATTGTAAATGCATATTGGCAAATAAATATCATGTTAATATCAAATATTTTGAACTGTTGGCTTGGAAGTGAGTATTTATTTACCACTTCAATTTGTTCTAGATTGTTGAACTTCAAAGTTTCATTTGAGAACAGATTAATTTCAAAATTCGTATAAAACAACACAATTAATATTATCATTTAAGGTCTTGGAGACTTAAACGAGCATTAAGAGATAAAATAAAGTGACTGAAGTCTCTATTTATTTAGTAAGTCTCTGCTTCAAAAATTCTTCTATTGTGTAGAAAGGGTGAGCCTGCATCCATTGTACAGTGCTAGTGTTGTACTGCATCCATTGCATTTTGGTTTAGCTTTGAGGTGTCTTTCAGTTCTGGGGGCAGTGAATTGATAAATCGACCTTCCACATAAAATGGCTTCTTTTCAAAGCGAGCTAGATGATGGATAAGGAGTCTTTATCATTGGGAGTACACATCCATTCAGCATCATAGGAGCATAAGATCACTCAATTAACATGAGAGTTGATGTTAGGAGTAACAGCTTCTGAAATGAGTCCTGGGTAAAAATAGTAAGTGGAGTGTGTGGCAGACACCATTCAATTAATATTTTAAACATATTTATTAGGAACTCAAAATAGCCTCTTCATATTGCAGTAAAACAAGAAACTATAAAATTCAAATTCTTTAAGCTCATTAAGTATAAAAAATCCTTTAAGCTCAAATATGATCCGTTTTAAAATACTTTTTTATTTTCCTTCAATATCAAAAGTCATTCTCTCTTTTCAGCACAATATCCTGATATTGGATAATCATAAATGATATCATACTAGCTGATTACCCGGTGTTGCCCGGAATATTTTTTAATTTGTAAACCAATGAACCCACTCGCAGGTCGAATTTTCGCTTCCAAGACAAGACACAACTGCCATTATAGCAACACCATTTCAATGCTTTTAAAATCTATACCTCTAGTCTAATTTTTATGATTTAAAGATGTTTTTAATATTTGTTAATTGCACCAAACTAAAAAAATGTTAAATTTGATAAATTTTTTTTCTTCCTAAATTATTCTCTTAAATTTATGTATTTTAACACACTTATTTTTAATAATGTTTCTTCAATAATGTAGATAAACCTTTATAGACAGATACATGCTGTCATGGACTTTTTTGTAGAACTCTTTGAGGCAAACAATATTGCCATTTATAGTTGTCAACTATCTCTAACCGTTCAGGCAGCATAAGCATATATACCTCTCTTTTCTCCTGATTTCATCAACATTTATGGTCAAAATCATTTTCTACCTTTCTTTTCACATTTTTTAAATAAAAGTTAGCATATGTTAATCCTGGGCATATTAACAATATCCTTGCCAAATTTCATGACGATTGGTTCAGTGGTTTAATCGTGATTGAGTAACCAACAGACAGACACACCCCCACATTACGTATTTATATATTAGTATGGATTAATAACAAATATCTACTATTGATGGTCACAGGGAAGAATTATCATAATAATAATAATTAATATCTAATATCGATGGTCACTGGGAAGAAGTTGGTAAGTCAACTTACACTGAAAATGAGAACTCATTTTACCTGTAATAGCTTAGGAGTTGCCCATTTCTTCCATATATTACCTTTTCACAATTGGTAAAACAATTTCTCATTTTCGGTGTAAATTGACTTACCAACTTCGTCCCTGTGACCTTCAATATGCTCTCCAAACTGTCAATTTTTTCCCTTTAATAATGCTTCTCTCAGATACTGACACCCAAGCCACCTTTAACAATGATATACAACATACCCTGAACATGAAGAGTTGAATAACAAAATGTTTCACTTTATTAGACTAAGTTTTATCGATGTCATTTGTATAATCCTAATGGTGGTACAAAGGAAAATTTTTTGTTTGGTGAGAACATTCAGTAGCAGTGACATAAATAGGGATTCCTCTTTGGGGTAAGGGATTTGGAGGGAAGACAACCATAATTGTTAAAGATATTAACATTAAATTATAGCTCATAGCCAATTAAATCAATAGAAATTAGAATTGATAGGCTATAACAAATCTTTTCAGTTGAGCAAGTAAAATGATTTATCATTTATCAAATAAATTTTCAAATAACTCCTAACCCTTTGGGAGACATTGATCTACCCCAACTCATATTTATGCCACTCTTGAACAGAAATAATAAAGAAATAGGTAGTGCAAATCAATTCATATGTATTTTCATTTTACCAATTTACAAAGGATTTTGTAGTCTCATTCATGCTATGCAACTTGAAAACACTTATGTTTTTTAATTTAGATAAACAATTTGTACCACTTACCAAAATATACCATTTTTGTAAATTAATTAAGATCTTGAGTTCAAATCAAAATGATGGCAACCCAAGTTAATTTAAGGTGGTTTTAAATGAATGCAAACATACTGTAATTAAAGTAATAAAAATGAAATAACAATGAAAAGCTCTGGGAAGACTTTCCAATAAAACTGTTTATTTATTTCAACAATGTTACCATGGATATAAGAAAGTCAACATAAAAGAAAGTTATTTACACCATCATCCAAACACATTATCTTGTTGGAACTGCCATATCTGTGAATTAAATGGAATAAATAAATCATTAAATTCATGATAGGATGAAAATAAAATACATATGGGCAAAACACTGTGATACCACTAACCATATGCACTATAAAAGAAATTCTTACATTAATGTTACTTCACCTCTGAGTTGAGTTTATATTCAAGTTTACTTCAATGATAAATTTCTTCACTATTAACAAATTGTAGTTGAATTTCCATAAAAAATAAATTTACCTTAAAAAGTTTTAACAAACAAAATTTGTATTAAGCTATCTTTTCGCTTCTATATTATGTAGTAGAAATGACTTTCATTCATACAATAATAATATAAATTTCTATGTAAAAACTTGCTATTATTTGTCACAGGATTATTTCAAAGACACTTAATTTAGCAAAAATTAATCAAAAGTAAATTTAAAATAATAATAATAGCTCACAAAAGAATCATCTATATCAACAAAATTCCGAGAGCTATTGAATAAAATACATTGAGGTCAGGGGTGTAATTTACATTATTAACTTGAACAAATAGCTGTAACTCCATGTTGCATTTGCACATAATTTCATGTAAAAAGTACAAACAGAAAATGATCCAACAAGGAAAACTGAATACAACTATTAAAGGAATTAAATAACCATAAACGGAAGCAAGCAAATCATGAAGAATTTAGTCAGTTAACATAGGTATAATGAAATCTATTAATTACCTTCGGCTTACGATCTCGCATTATTGGCTGAAATATAGTGGTAGAGCACAACCAATAAGAATAATGTCACACCAAGAACATTGGCAAAAACAGCCAACTGAACGTCAGTTATCATTCTGGAAGGAGAGAGTAATGTTATTAATACAAATAAAAAGGAAATTCCTTACAGCCGTAAAAGTACACAAGCCCCTACTATTAAACTTTTATGCATACGTAACCAGTACAACTCCAATTAACAGTTTCTGATACACTGAAATTAACCAATCAATTTATACAACAGAGTATACACAGTTATTTCGAAGTTCAAAACTCTCTCAATGGAGGAAAACTTATTGTTTTCTTGTGTGCATACCTCGTTTTGCTCTTATAATAACGCTATAAACGACAGCTGATTATAGGTGTGTCAACTGAGACACCGGCACTTGCTCAAGATCACACGCGTTCCCTCTACGATGTTACTTCGGTTTGTTGACGTGGTGAAAACTTCACTGAAGACAGTTGAATGTGTGTTGCCAACAGAACCTTCCACTTACGTTATGTAATTGGAAGAAATTCCACCGTTTCCTAGGCATTGTTCAAACATTCTTATGATTCAATAGACCAATTACACCAGATATACAAGTTTTGCACCACAAAATTCTTCTTCTTCAATCCTTTTGCTCCTGTATGGAACATAGGGCTTCAGTAAATTTCTTCCGTCTAACACGATTCGCCGCCATAGGTTTAATTTCGTTCCACAATTTCCCGTAGTTTTCCACCTCCTTTTGAACAGTTCTTCGCCATGATCCTTTTGTACGTCCACTCTTCGCTGACCTTGCGGATTCCATTCCAGTGCCTGTCTCTCGATGTTGTCCGCTGGTTTTCGAAGAGTATGGCCAATCCATCTCCATTTACGTCCTTGGAATTGTTTCTCTATTGGTTCCTCGCCCACTAGTTCCAACAAGGCATTATTTCGTATTTTTTACGGTAAAAATATCCTGAAAATTTTCCTGAGGCATCTATTGACGAATGTTTTAAGTTTATGCCTTATAGACTTATCGGCCAGCCATGTCTTGGAGCCATATAGGAGCACTGCTATGACGTTTGTCTTGAAGATGTTTAATTTGGTCGTTGTTGATATGAACTTAATTCTCCATATAGGACTGAGCTGAATAAAAGCTGCATTTGCTTTAGAGATTCTATTTTTAACATTTTCCAGGATTCCACCTGAATCTGTAACAATGCTTACAAGGTAAACAAATGTTCACTCGTTCAAGCTCTTGGTCCTCAATCTTTAATGACTTTTGAGTTTTAGGCGTAATACGAAGATCTTTTGTTTTCGTGGTATTTATTTGTAAACCAGTGCTAGCAGTTTCGCATTGCAGGTGCCACATCTTTTGTTGAGCATCGCTGTACCTCTTGGCCAAAAAGCAGTTGTCGTCTGCATAATCCAAATCACAGAAGTTCCAGAGAAGGCCACGTTTCTTCTCACCAGTAACTCTTCTCATAATGTCATCCACTACCAACAAGAATAACAATGGCGATAGAATACAACTCTGTCTCACGCCATTTGTTACTGGTATTGGGTTAGATAATTTCCCATTGTGTATTATTTGGCAACTATAATCCTTTTACATATCTTTGATGATATTTATTATCTTTTAAGGTACACCATACTTTCCTAGCACTTGCCAAAAGACTTAATGTCGCAAGGAATCAAATGCTTGTTCAAAGTCTATGAATGTTAAATATAGAGTACTATTCCACTCTAGTCTGTTCTATAATAAGGCGAAGCGTGTTAATTTGGTCTACACAGCTACGATTATGTCTAAAGCCAGCCTGTTCTTTCCTTTTCTTCCAGCGCCAGTTCAATTCTGATGAGAATCACATGTGAGAAGACCTTACCCGGTTCCAATAACAGAGAAATACCCCTCCAATTATTGCATCTTGTTCGATCACCTTTTTTTGGGTATTTTGACCATTAATCCGGTCTTCTTCCAGTCCTTGGGAACCTTTCCTTCTTCCCACACCTTCTGAAACAGTTCTAGCAGTAACTGTCCTGTTGTATTTACATTTGCAGTGAGAATTTCAGGGCAAATACCATCTTTACCTGATGCTTTACCATTTTTTGTTTGTTTGATGGCTGTTATTGTTTCAGGAAAGGTTGGCGCTGCCTCACTTATATCAATCTGTTGATAAGTTCCTCTTCCTCTTTTTTATTTTCAGATAACTGTTCCACATCATCTTGCGTTTCTCGATTCAGTGTTTCTCAATAGAACTCTTCCCATTTTTGAATCTGCTCACCTTCTGAATTATACTATTGTGAAATGACATACACTGTTTACTTACTTCTGAGGACTAAGATATTATCAAAAATTGATACCCTAGCCACACGTTCCGATTTAAAGACCTTGTCCGAGGACATTGGTTCACTAAAAGTCGAAGTTGTCAAATTGTCCTCATCTCAGGCAGAAGTCCTACCTCGTTTATCTCATGGTAGCAAGCGTGGATACAAGGGGAGGGTCAAGGGGGTCATGGCCCGCCCTAAAGTCCCTCAGAGAATGAGTTTCTAGTCGCGGAATAGCGTTTATGATTGTCCAAGACGTTAACGCATTTGAACGATTTTTAATCAATAATTACTACTGCAGTATATTTTTATATGAAAGATAGATATCAACAAGTCGAAATATCCCATACAGAAAATAAAGTACTTCAGTGTTATCTTTTAGAAACAAAGTCACTTACTTGCGGATTACCCCAAGGTTAAATTCTCGGCTCTATACTCTTTTTCTTGCATGTGAACGACATGTCATCATCCACATCAGATTGAATAAATAAATAAATAAATTTATTGTCAAAAAACAGTACAAACTGCGTATGACCACGTGGAGGGGAAAAAAATAATTTACTCTCCGGAAGCAAGCAAGGGACCATCCCATCAATTCCGATCAAGGGCCCTAAGGCAGAGGCGGATTCAAAAAATTCAGCAAAAATTCCTAAATAAGATAAAAAGTTAGCTGCGAGTTATAATACTAATAGAATGTCAATATGTTTGTAATTTTAAGCAAAAAATTACATGTAAGTTATTATCGAACTATAGATTATTCTGAGTATAGTGCTTAAAAATTGAAATAACACTAAATTCACGATTTATTGTTACAATAGACCCGCCCCTAGACAAAGCCTAGAGAACCTGTATGATAAATCCGCCTCTACCCGAAGGAAAACCGGAGAAAAACCCGGGCCAGGATGGGGCTACAGAATTTATGTACACAAACGTGCCAATGTTGAGTACACATAAAACTAAATTAATATGAGCCATAAGACAACACAATCATGCAAGATTGCAAAATGGTTCTTTTTGCTGAAT
>NNCF01125876.1:1184013-1221290 GCA_002313205.1 Laupala kohalensis | reverse complement strand
ACTTGGTTCCATGCAAATCGTCTCATTGTAAACACTGACAAAACAGTGTCTATGTCATTTCACAATAGTAATACAAAATCTTTACCCCAGGTTTCTCTTTCTTTAAATGGAACACTATTAAATACTGATTTGAATACAAAATTCTTAGGTTATTTAAGACAACCTGAAATGGAATTACGTTATGGCATTACCTTCTGGGGCAATTCCGGTCAGAGTATTCAGGCTTTTTAGAATTCAGAAGAGAATAGTTCGGATACTTTGTACATCTCACCCCCGAAACTCTTGTAAACCTTTATTTAAAGTATTAAATATCTTAACACTTCCCTGCATTTATATTTATGAAACGGTCGTGTTTGTTAAAACCGAATTACTGTAGTGCCACCCTTGCTTCATATGAAACAGTTTCGTTCACGAACACAATACTAGCAATAGTAATAATATTCATCGTCCTAGAATGTCAACCACTCTTTGCCAAAAAGGACCGTATCATTCGGGAATCGTTCTATATAATTCCGTCCCCAAAAATATAAAAGATATTATGAAATTGAATCTCTTTAAATCCGCTGTTAAAAGCTACCTACTGCACCAGTGCTTGTACAATGTAAAAAAAATTATTGATTTGAGTAAAAGTTAAATCCGTCTTGTACTTTATCACGCCATTGCTAAAGTACTTTTTAACTTATAACAATTTCAAAAACTATTTTCTTGCATGATTGTGTTGTGTCTTATGATTCATATTATGGCTCATATTAATTTAGTTTTATGTGTACTCAACATTGGCACGTTTGTGTACATAAATTCTGTAGCCCCATCCTGGCCCGGGTTTTTCTCCGGTTTTCCTTCGGGTAGAGGCGGATTTATCATACAGGTTCTCTAGGCTTTGTCTAGGGGCGGGTCTATTGTAACAATAAATCGTGAATTTAGTGTTATTTCAATTTTTAAGCACTATACTCAGAATAATCTATAGTTCGATAATAACTTACATGTAATTTTTTGCTTAAAATTACAAACATATTGACATTCTATTAGTATTATAACTCGCAGCTAACTTTTTATCTTATCTAGGAATTTTTGCTGAATTTTTTGAATCCGCCTCTGCCTTAGGGCCCTTGATCGGAATTGATGGGATGGTCCCTTGCTTGCTTCCGGAGAGTAAATTAGTTTTTTTTCCCCTCCACGTGGTCATACGCAGTTTGTACTGTTTTTTGACAATAAATTTATTATTTATTATTAATTTAGTTTTATGTGTACTCAACTTTGGCACGGTTGTGTACATTAATTCTGTAGCCTCATCCTGGTCCGGGTTTTGCTCCGGGTGATTAGTAAACATTTTCCTTCGGGTAGAAGCGCTTTCTTGTACAGATTCTCTAGGCTTTGAATAGGGGCATGTTTATTGTAATAATGAATCGTGAATTTAGTGCTAGTTCAATTCTTATGATTTTTAAAAACTACACTCAGAATAATCTATAGTTCGATAATAATTTGTACATGTAAAATAATTTTTTTGTGTTAAATTACAAACATGTTGATATTCTATTAGTATTATAATAGCTAACTTTTATCTTATCTAGGAATTTTTGCTGAAATTTTTGAATCCACCTCTGTCTTTGGGTCCTTGATCGGAATTGATGGGATGGTCCCTTGCTTGCTTCGGGAGAGTAAATTAGTTTATTGTCCTCCATGTGGTCATACACAGTTTGTATTGTTTTTTGACAATAAATTTATTTATTTATCAAATAATTTATTTATTTACTTATATAGCTGAATATTTAGAAAGCAATGCTAAAATTGAGAGAAGAGGCATGCTTCAAGGATTGAGGCTAGGTTCCTTGTTAAACATGGTGCAGGAAAAAGAAATGTTCAAATGCATGAATAGAACCAATGGCGTAACTATCCAAGTCAGGGCTCGTGGTCAAAATGTAGCTTGACCTTTGTGGCCATAGTTTCAGTGTTTTAATACAATTAAATTTAGAAATATATTTTATGTCTTTTAAGTAAAAAATACAACATATCTTAGTAATTGTTTAGTAATGTAATTTAATAATATTTGTGTGCCATATATTCCTTTAATATGGTAATTGTACAAAAAAATCCAATGATACATTTATATTTTCATACGACATACATTTGTTTTAACTTAATCTGTCTTAATTCATGGAATTTCTCAAGTAGTTTTTGATGAGATTCAGTTTCAAAAAACGACCGTTCTGCTGTTGTAATTTTAATTGATATACTTAAAATAGCATGGCAACTGTACTTTCATCTGGAGAATTATTTATATGTAGTACATCTATGTATCTCAGACAAATTATCATCTTAACAACCTTTTCAAAACAGAGGGTTTTCAAATGATTTACTCACCTTGGATTGACTGTACAGTAATGCTAATAATACATACATTAAGAAGAGAAATGTAACAAAAAATTTGTCAAGTACATGTAGTAAAGATGAAACACGTTTAAAAAGTTTAAGAAAAGTAAATTACATAAGTTGAAGAGTATGGTAATTATTTATGAATAAAAATAAAAGAATATTACTTAGCTTATATTTTTATTAGCTCTTAATGATATTACATTTTGTTCTTATTCTTTATTCAATGCTTGCTGGAGTTTTATTTCCAAACTTGTACATCATGAGAGGGAGTGTATTAATAGATTAAAAATAATTATACGTGGCAATTAATTGATTACCAATTATCCAAAAAAATCCCGTTTCTGAATCTCATTTGGAATTCCTGTACCAGAATGGACTGTAGACACTGAATCCACGAAATGCTGGAGCAGCTACGATATTGTCAAACATACTTTATTTTCCATTATATTTTATGAAATAAGTATGCAAGCAATGTATGCAAGATTCGCATGCGATTTTGTTCACTAAATCTATGATAAATATCCAGGAAATTAGAATGGTATTCTTTCCTGCTCTTTATTTTATCTTATTTAATTTTGGATGTTTGAGTATTCTGATTGAGATAGGTGCCCCTCTCTGCTCCCTGATCCCAAGTTTAATTTGCTTCCTCTGTAGCTCTCAGATGGAATAGAAGCCATCAGAAAACGTAACTTCTGAAGATGTTTAAAGAAGGAGCACTAGTTTTCATTATTAAAATTTCAATTACAATTGTTAAAAATAGTACATGAAATATAAAGAACAAGTTTCTAGTTCTTAGATAATGTAAAAATAGACTTCTATGACCTGGGTCTATATTTTTGGTTGACTGCGACTAACCGGTCTCTGCATGGCAGAGTATGACAAAAAACTTAGGTCAGTTTGACAATGCCTTGAAAAGACCTCAGCACAATTGGCAGTTGTCTACTGAGATGCTGTTTGTCTCAGTCAGTTATATAGAGATATCACTTGCTTACTGCCCCAGAGTAAAGTGGAATTTATCCTACAATTTTAGTTATAGTTATTCATGTATACATGTTTTATGTTGCATGAATGTTTTATTATTTGGTATTATTGTATATGTATGTTGTATGTATGCAAATAGTGGTCAGGCGAAAGAGCATGCCTGATTTCCTGAGTCTCGTCACGGAATAGTCATTTTATCCTGGCCTGGGTTTTTCTCTTGGGTAGAGGCAGATTTCTTATACAGGTTCTCTAGGCTTTGTCTAGGGGCATGTGTATTGTAACAATAAATTGTGAATTTAGTGTTTTTTCAACTCTTATGATTTTTAAAAACTATACTCAGAATAATCTATAGTTCGATAATAACTTGTACATGTAAATTTACAAACATATTTGCGTTAAATTACAAACATATTGACATTATATATGTATTATAACTCGCAGCTAACTTTTTATCTTATCTAGGAACTTTTGCTGAAATTTTTGAATCCGCCTCTGCCTTAGGGCCCTTGATCGGAATTGATGGGATGGTCCCTTGCTTGCTTCCGGAGAGTAAATTAGTTTATTGTCCTCCACGTGGTCATACGCAGTTTGTACTGTTTTTTGACAATAAATTTATTATTATTATATTTTTAATTTAATTATTATATAATATAAGATGAAAGTAGGGAGTGGGCTAAATTGCAAGAAACCAAGGTAACTGATGATTTATCAGGAACATGGTGCTTTACTAAAATAAACAGATGGAAATTTTGAAGATTTAGTTTCAAGTATTAAGAATGATGTTGGTGCTTTTATTCCTAAAAAATACATAATGCGTTTCTATCAAAAATGTAAAAAAGATTATAGAACTCAAGCATTATGTTGGTAGAAATTTCATTTAGAACAATACCAAACTTCATCAATTATCACATTGTTACAAATGTACAAGCAATTTCTAAACAGAATATTTTAGCAAATTACACTTGTGAAAACGATTTTTCAGCTACTTGGCAGTAACCCAATTGATGAAACAAATAAAATTTTACATTCAAGGAAAAACTAACAAAATTACTTTTTTGTTAGTTAGTAAATACAAATAATTTAATAACATTTCTCCAAATCAATCACTCTTCTTAGCAACCACTGAATATTAATTAGATTAACTGCAGCAGAAAGATAAAAAATTGGGGCAATATTTTAAAGATAAGTAGCCACTTCTCAAATACTTCTTTTTGCAACGCATATAAAGGATAGATAGGCATTTAATAAGATGAGAATTGTAAAACTCAACAATGATATGCATAAACAATTTCCCAGATGTTCTGAAACTGAAAATTCATTCTAGTAAACAAATGGCTCATTATGTAATCCTAAATTGTGTAATTCCACTTTCCAGTTTTTTTTCTCAGGTTTCTTCAATAGGAGCAAATTGTGATGCAAATAATTTACCAAACACAATTTAAATAACCTTTATTTCAAAAACAATAAATAAATTCTGATATGACCAAGGACTTGCATTGCTTCAAATTGTGAAATGAATAAAAATATAATAAAAATATGTGAAGAATATAAATTCTTTATGTTTGATTGATAATCATTAGATGATGTAAAACCAGATTTAATACTCTTCGAAAAACAAGTTTGACACACAGTGTTAACAAACAATCCAAACTAAAGCAAAATAAGTCCTTGGTCAACTTGCAAGGAAAAGGAAGGAGCACATGAAATGTGAGGAAATATACATAAAAATTGTCAAGTCTAGATTTCAGGCAGAACATTAAACATCTTTCTCAATCGCAAGAAATCTCTCCAAAGACTTTGTACTTACTGAAATAAAAAATAAAAACAATTTCTATGTATTTCAATATAAAATGAAATATCATGAATATGATTCTAGTAAGTGCTTCAACAAGGAGTTCAGCTTTGCTTAAACTAGGAATAGATCCTTAAAAGGTTGCACAAGCCCTCTGACAAAGTAAATTACATGACTAAAAAATAAAAAAAACAACCACTTCACAGCGCATGCTATAACATGATCAATTAAAATTCATAAATTCAATATTTATAAGTATGTCTGCAGTTATATAAAAATTGTACAACCAAAATACATTTTAAACTAATATATACAATAGAACAGTAAGGTGTCTTTAATAACTAGGAGTAAACACCTCAAATTACAATCACTCATCACCATTCATGCTACTCTATAGCCAACAGTACATTTTATTTTGCAACAATTAAATTGCACAAAGCATTCAATCAATGAAAATTAAAATGATAACACACTTTACAAGAAGCCTACCACATTGACAAGTACAAGTTTCCACACTTGAAGACTGTGATTAGCATTTTAGGCTATTAAATAGACAAGAACAACACTTTTGTACATACTTTGAAAAAAAAAAAAATGTTGTGCTAATATTTTGTACTTGTGCTTCTAGGAAGGATCTACAGATCACTCTATAAAGCATAATTTCAATCAATGATGTTCATTGTATTTTTACTAAGTGTGAAAACATGAGTCTATTAGTGGTAGAACTTTTGAGTGGCCAGTTTCCAACTTTGTGTTTGAGTATCTTCACAGCACTTAACATCTGTGACTCAATAAATATCCAACTTTAACATTCCAGATAATAAAATTTACATTCAGCTGATAGCCCAGGTGGAAGGATTATTTTAAGGAAAATGAATGATGAACACAGAAAAATTGGATAAGTAATTCATTATCCCCCATTAAAATATTAAAAAAAATAAAAACAGCACAAGAGCAATAAATAATTTCCACTGAAATAACCTGTCTTTCGCCACACATCGAAATATTAAAGTTGTAGGCACTGTAATTACACGAGATATCAAAGTAAAAACAAGGAAGAGAGCAAAGAAGACCTTTAGGAGGTCTATTTCTAGAAGAGAAAGGTAATATTAAGAATAGTGACCCCTGTGAATCAGTAAAAACTTAATTGCACAATTATACAAGACCCAAGTATTGCCACTTTAACACAATTGGAATGCAAATCTCTCAGAAACAGCATATGTGGGAAAATTTAGTTAAATTTATACGAAACATCTATCACAGAATAAGAAAGAATAGATATTGCAACAGTTCGTTAAGAATAGATTAAAAAAACCACATATGGAGAGAACTTTCGTCCCAGATTGCTTGCCTGTTTTTGGCGACATTCAGAGATAGAAGACAAAAGGAAAAGAAATATGAAAGGAAATATGTAACACACAATATTAAGAAAGTTTACTTTGTTGGTTCATTGAGAATCTTCCCAAAAAATGACGAAGTAATAAAATCACAAATTTTCACTTTGCACACAAATCCATTGCCATGCAAAAATTTCCACAATCTAGGATACATGAACTGGTTTGCCTCTTGCTAATAGCAACTAATATTTGGGCTTAATTTTTACTCAGGTTAGTCATAGAATAAGAATATTGACAATAGCATTGAAAAACCTCTATCACAAAAATGCTGATGTCTATAAGTAGATATACTTCTATACTCTGTACATGAGACAGTACACACTAATATTCATCACCTTCTTATGCAAAAACTGACCAGGATTGGTTTTGCACAGGGACATATTTACTCTACACAAAGTTTAAAATATTAAATTCTTTATAATAAGAGAATTTTGGTGTTTCAATGTCTTAAATATTCTATAGATTAAATTGCACAATGTCAACAATATTTTAGTCTTTTTTTACACAACTTCTCACAGAAATTGCACCAGAAAAAGAGTATATTTGGATGTAAAAATGCTGCAATATGAACTACAAAAATCCATAGCACAATTGGTACATGAACAAGAGACAAAGACAAAATGTTCAACATTTATTCTCCCTTTTAAGGATACAATTTAGATGTGAGAATGAATGGCCAAAGAAAAAATAAGTGTCTAAAAATTGAAAGAAACCAAAACATTTGAGCAGTGTCTCTTATAAGTAGTAAATACAAAATATCTCCTCCAAGTAGTAGATGCAGTTTATGTAATTATTGGTCCCCACGTTTATTTAAAAAGGAAATTTAATGTAATCAACAAAATATTGTAAATAGCAGCAAACTTTATGATTTTCATTAACTTATCACATTCCCAGCAAAAACATATCCTAAAATGTGTTTTGGATAGCAATGGCACAATATTCTGTTAACAATTTTTCCTTTTCATTCCAGGAAAATTTATAAAACTAACAGAAAGTTGTACTATTAAAATATGTCTGTGGTATTTATTTTCCCTTATCACATTGAAAATCTGCAATTCATATATTCATATACTGAACACTAACCCTTAACAATCAAAAGCAACTGCTGATATACCTCTCTAACCAAGAGTTAAGCTAACGACAACAGGAAGTGAGCGAATTGCTCCTGTTCATAGATGCCAAAACTCATCATCAAAATTCTGAACGTCTAAAAAGGTTTCTATAATATTTTCTCTCATAAAAGAAACAAAATTATAACTTTAGTTTAACTTAAATAACATTATTTGGTTCATAGTCAACAATGTAACAACAATATAAAATTCTCTATTTTTTACAATTATAAATTTATGCTATTTCTTGATTCATTAGTTTGCATATAAAGAGTAGCACACACTGCAGGAGAAAACCAAGAACAATGTTCAAACTCTTAATTAACTCTACACATAAAAAAACTTATTAGTCAGAACAATTCTTTCTTCACATGCTATGTTTCACATGTATTCATATTCTAACTGGTTATACCATGAGACCTATGCATTATACATATTTTACATTAAATAATTTATGTAACAGATATAAAGTAGATAAAATTGTGCGTTTTGTATGTATGTGACTATTCTATTGCACATTACTTTTGGAAAATTGAAATAGTAATTTCGACAATTTAAAACATTCATCAAATTTATTAAGAAGAGTGCATAAGAGAAAAGTTGGAACTTTTCAAATAATTCTACTAGAAAAATCCTTAAGAAGACAGCTTAGAAGCTTGTATTCAGTAGAACATTATTGGCCACAGTTCTACCAAATCTACTACTCTCCACTGTTTCCCATGATTTACTATTTGTAAGCATGGACATATGTAACAAAAAAACATTGGAAATGAAAATTAACTATTCATTACTAACCATAGTGAATAAATAGGAATTTTTGGAAAGAATTACATAGAGCAAAATTAGTCACACATAATCTGTACCACTGGCTTTAGAAACTAAAACAATTTCAACAACAGGACAATATACAGAGATAAAACGGTATAAAATTGCAGTCAAGAACATGTAAAAAGGAGTGAACAACTAAGTACCTACTCAATATTCAATTTTATGTCTTTTACATCACCTGCTTTCAGACACCTGTGTGCTAAGTGATGACTTTTCTTTTTTCACCCATGACAGCAGCAGTCATCAAATCACAGAAGCTGAAAGTCAACCCGCAAAACATTGTACCACCAGCTTGAAAGCTGACAACAGGCAAAATATTAATTTTGCATCACAATTAAAATTTTCAGATCCAGTTTAAAAATTACAAAACAATCAGATGTTCATATCTGTGCTATGATATCACTTGTGATGGAACTCGCTATTTAACCATTCAACAAAAGCAAAATTTATAGAATGGTGAAAAGCACTGAACTTAGTTAATAGAAATTATCAATATATACTGTTTATTGATGACAGCTAACATCAGATATTTTAAGTACTTAATATAAAGAAATATCACTTTCAATTCCTTTCTTCAAATAATTTTTTTGAAGTAACAATGCTAACAAGACAGTAAAAAACTAAAATTATTTCACATTATCTTTCTATATAGCAGAGACTCTAGCAAGATAAAATAATATTTGTTTTTCTTTTTACAAAATATTGCAAGCAACAAGCAACATATCTCAGATCATGGTATTAAAATATATATACAAATTAAAAACTGCAAGAAGTCTACTTTGTACAGAAAAAATCACACCAACTCATGATTTAACACAAGTTTTGATTTGAGCGATACCACGCTGCTGTCTTGGTTTCAATCATTTCTGTAATTTAATAATAATTTTAGAACTTTATCACCAGAAATAAGTCCTTCAATACATCATGTCTTCATTGCATTGGAGTTAAGGTACATTAGCATTTACGCTAGATCTGCTAGACCTTCAGCAATGTTAAAACCAAGCAGTCTTCTGATCACATACACTAGTGATTGATCAGATTAGTTTGGCACATACCAAACAAAGGTTTGTCTTCTCCTATTATCTAGTTAACAGCATTTCTAGTCATTGCAAGGAAATACCTGGGATTTCCTAAGAAACTTATTGTACACATTCTCCTATGTGAAATAGAAGAAACTAATATGCACATCATGTTCACATGGTTCTCTTTTCCAAATCAATATTCAGTTAAAATTGAAAGGTGTATGAGAATTGTCGACAGCTACTAAATTCACGGAATGTTAATCTCATTGAGATAAAATGTATGTTTCAATGTGTATGAAAGATTCCAACAAGTGAAATTAGCAGCACCAAAGATCTATTTCACTTGGTCCTGTAGCCCTGCATAATATTACACAGGTTTGTCAAATTCACAGAACTGGACATTGGTCATGTTTCTCTCTATCGAGCACTATGCTTCACATCCACACTTAATATTCCCGCTACTACAATCGATCCATCCGGAACGTATCTTCTGTAGCGGGATCTGTTATGGCATTTAGATCTGGGTCAGTGAGCATCTGATACCCTTCAAAATCAATGGAACCTAGTCCTTCAAGCAATCTTTCTTCAGAAGAAAATTCAGAATCAAATGAACCAGAAATAGCTGAAACCAGTTCTTTCCCAAATTCCTGACGTGACAGATCATCAGCAGGATTTGATGAAAAATCTGTAAAATAATTGAAGAGATGTATTAAAAGAAAAAATAATAAATATTGTATAAACAAACATAAAGAAATGACATTATTAAAGGAATAGTTGAAAATGATTCATAACAATATTAAGTACCCAGCAAAACATTTGTTCACAAAGAATGCAAAATATCACATCTTTTGTAGGAAGAGGTCTGATGAAGACATATTATTCTTTGTAATTCAATGAAACAATCTTCTATTGTTTAATATTGTACTTATGGTATTTTTAAGGAAATAGTTTCCAACAGGAGGTTGGTAGATGTTCACCAAGCAGTCTGCAAGTGATATTGTGAAAATTAAACTTGGCCTATCAAAGCCCAACAGCCAGTTTTCCAAAATGAGGAAGAGTTAAGGCCTACAATAGGCGATTTTTATATTTATATTAGAAAGAGATACTCTTCTGGTAATATGTACATTGAATTATATCATTCTAGAGCAATACTTAATATTATGATAGTGTTAGGCAAAAACTAAGACAATATAGTACACAGTAAAAAGACCTACATTGTCTTATTATTTAATACTGAGCCCATTACCATCTCACATTTAGATTTTCCCAGATTATTAACATGGGTACCAACTATCTCTTTTATCAAATTGAAAATAAAAAAAGAAGACATCTTTGAGAAATTTAAAATCAAAATTGAATTTGAGGATGACAGTTATTTTGCTCTTTTGTCTATGTCATTTAATATATCATAGGTAGTTAAGATCACAAAATAAGTTGTAAATTGACCCCACTCCCAGCTCGCTATCTGAATTAGGAGAGCTTCCAGAGCAATTCAAAAGTGTTTTTGTTTTGTAGAGCTGTTTTGATGCATTTTGATTAAATCTTTAACCAACAACATTTTTATGTAGACTATATTGATACGAGTTAATAGTGTAATGTATATTTTGTTTCATTTTCACATAGCGGCAAATTCCGAACATTTTCCAATAATATTTAAATTTTTTTGGTCTCTGTGATGGCTACCTTGCAACCAAATTTGATAAAAATATGAGATGGTAAATTTTAGATTGTGCTGATTTGACAAGGAATAACCCATCCAAAGCAAGATGCTGATATTGTGGTTGGTGCTATGGTAAATCAGTGTCGAATCTGGGCAACATTAGTTGGTAAAAACTCCTGCATGAACTTTCCGTCCTTAAAAGAGATTTAAAATTTTCTGATGCAATTTTGTCTCTACAGTCAAAATGTCTCTACAATTTAAAAATTAGGACTTCTAGGGTAAAATGCCTATTTTTGAATCCTCAGAGGAGGATTCAAAAATAGGTATTTTAGGTGGTGTAGAAGTACCATACTGAACAATTTATGTTGACAATCATTGGAGTGTATTGGGCAATTATTATACATATTGGTAAAAACTTTTAAATTAAGTAAAACTTTTTGTTGAAGATTCTGTGAAAGAAACATAAAATTTTACGCAACAATATTTTCTGAGACCCAACATTGCTCCGATTGGCCCAAGTGTCAACAATAAAGTTTTGATAACTGGTAACTAATGTATTCTATTTTTGCATTTTTGACAAAACTGAAACTGAGACAATGAGCCTTAAAAACTGCATAATTAGTGTAAAAACAAAAACCTAAATCCTACATCAAAGAAAATAATAGTTCACCTGTGAGGATGATATCCGGAATACTGGAAGGTGTATTGGGAGTTTGTGGAGTTGTCTGCTGAGTACTACCTCCACTGGGGTTCATAGCCACTGGACGGTTGTAGGAGAGTTGTGAAGGCGACTGGCCATAATACACTTGATCGGCAGGCAAATCCTGAGGACCTTGTACAAGCCCATTATCCGGACTGTGAGTCATTGCCTAGAAATAAAAATTCAAATCAAAGAAAAAAGTGATTGCACCTGCAAAAATAATGGAAAATCAATATTTTTAAACAACTGAACATTATTACTTTTCAGAAATTTATGAAGGGAGTTATATGACAAAATGAATGTTATACTAAATAACTTTGATTTCAAATATTGAAATATTATCAACCACATAATTAAATAACAATGTTTGTTTGGCTAGTAAATTTCTCATTTTCAATACCCTGAAAATGTTTTCCAGGAAAAATAAAATAAAAACAGGTGATTTAATGCTTAGGAGCAACCATTGACTGTTTTCTGTTGCCTTGCACAATACACGACATGATGAAAACATCCATGCTATACTTGAAAATCGAACCAAGAACATCTAGCACAGAAAATATGGAGTCCCCATGTTAGTAGTAGGATACAGTATGATTTTTCTGAGGTGAAATGACAGTGCATGTAGGAGAGGGAGAAAATGAGGAGGAACATAGGGATGGGAAGGGGAAGGGAATTTACTCATACATATACACCTCACAACTGGTCTACTGCACATCCTTATGCCATTTTGATAACAGAAAAATCAGACTATACCATGCTTCACAAGACTCACTTGTTTCATTATTTATTGTATTTCGAATAAAGTAACAAAATCATCTTTATGTGTAGAATGAACACTAAATAGTTCATAAATATGGTAGAAAATAAAGAACACAATCAACTTCAAAATGATGATTAAAGAGAGGAAGGAAATATGATTCATGACTGGACAATGAGAAGAGTTGGGATTGTAAAATTAAATCAAGTTTTCACACATCACTAATTTTCTTTTCAGTTGGGAGCATGCTTTTGGGTTCTGAAAATTTGCTGTTGACATAAGAAACATTAAAATTAGACTTTGTTCAGCATTTTCCACGAATACATTCTAAGTTTTCTTTCATAGTATATTTTCACTTAATTATACTTTCTACAACAAAATTCTTTCTTTCAAATAGGCTCATTACTAGACAAATTTTAAAATGAATATACTGAAGCAAATATAATTTAAATACTTATCAATTGATCTCAAAAGTTACAGAAAACTTATTCCAATGTAGAACTTCAAAATCATTAAAAAGAACAGGATTCACAGAAAATTCTGAACTCATCAAAATTATCTTATCACGAAACAAATTTTAAAAAATTAAATAGAAATGGTAAAAGAACAAAGATAAAAATCGAAACTGCAATAATAATGAAATTCTCTTTTCAGGAACACATATGATGTATTTAGAAGGTAATCCATGTAACTCCATTAAGTTGAAATTTTACAATACAATACATTAAAGTAATTTATCAGTAAATAATTCTGACCAAAATGCTTCGATATCAGAGCAAACAGTGCATACTGCTAATGAGTGGTTGAATTAGTCTCTGAAATGTTTGAATTATTTCAACAATCAACTCTGAATTTATAATTAAATGAGTTGGCTTCTGAACACTTCATAGACAACTTTTATTGCTCTTAAGAGTAAAATTATGTTAAGATAATGACAGCAACAAAATGCTTGAAAACCATTTGACTAAACTAAACCAGAGGGAGCTTCTCTGAAAATAGAATTACCAAATAAGATTCAATCAATATTCAATTCAGACAGTCAATATGAAGATTCCTAGAGGACTTTCTAATACGGAAAATGTAGTTAAAATATAAAATAAATATTAAATTAAGAGTGCCAGTAAAATCACATCAATCATTAATCAATCAAGTTGACATCACAAAAATTAAACATTCTGAAACAATAAAGCATACCTGAGAGTACTGCGTACCATTATTTTGAGTTGTCATGTAACCAATGCTCGTGTCCGGGTTATCAACCTGAACAATAAAACAAAGCACCATTGACATGAGAAAAGAAAAATGTATTATTAGACTGACAACTTTCTCCACACTAAGATCAAATGCCAGATTGACATATGATAAAAATGAACCTTACCAGTACTTTACAAAAATTCCTGAAAAAAGGTAAGAAAGCGAGATACAAATTTATAACCCAGATACAAGTATAGATCAGAAATGCTGTCACAAAAGAAAAATATTTATATATATATATATATGGTAATGTGGGATGAGAAACAGCTATTTTCAGTGAAATAAGGTATTTCTTTTATAAGACTTCAGAAAAGAGAATGCAAGAGATTATTCACTTTGATGACACTGGAATTCCCTGTCACATTTGGCATATGTTTATGTGCAAATTGTAATAAATAATGAATGCTTTTTTTCAAAGACTGCTGAAAAGCTAGCCAAAAAGGAGATTATTTTTTACAATTTCAGGAGAAAGTAATCAACCAATTGCATGAATTTTGAGTAGATTCAGTCACGTAAATGGAAGTAAATGAATTTCATTTAAACTTGGGTAAAAACTACTCTACAAAATACTAAGAGCACATGCTTTGGCCAAATCACACCAAAAGTTATCCACAACTAAAAATGCACTTTTAGGTGATACATATATATGGGATTTAGTGTCATACCAATAAGAAATAGAAAAAAGGATCAGCAAATATAAATAGTAATGAAATCATTAGAGTAAAGAAAGTTGTCTCATGAAATAATAATACAAACACTGTACCAACTTAAGTTAAAAGGAAAAAGAAAAACCTTTTGGAAGCAAATTTTATTTGATTAATTTTGAATCACAGTTATAATATTTCTTGTTTAATGAAAATTGGAAGTGCTTAGAACTAATTTAAACATCACCTTTCAGCAAATTTAATGAGAGAGAGAAGACAAGTTTGTTTGGTAGTTGAACAAACATGTCTAAGTGCGTGCACACACAATGGGAAAATGACAAACAACAAGGCAAAAAGTATTCAATGAATAAAAATTTTCAACTACATGGTTCTCCTAACCATAATAATATACTAAATATGTATATGTATGTACAATGACATCTGATGCACTCTACTGCCACAGTATCACAATCATTTTCTAATAATAATTAGAGAAAATATACAGGAAAATATAGATAAACATGCAATTTTGCAGCATAAAAATATCAAAAAATGAACATAACTGTATTCTAGAACTTTAAAAACTCATGGCAAGGCTAGCTATTGTACAATACAATAGCAATAAAAAACAAGCCTTGCCATTTGCAGGCAGCTGAATGCATGCACACCTTGATGGCACACATTCACGACCTGTCTTCTGAGTATTCATTAGTGCACAGTGACACACACATTCGAAGTGGAGGATAAGGGGGTGTAGAAAGGAAAATCTGACTTTTAAGAAACTAAGGGGATATTACCACTGCACCTTTCCTCTGTAAAATATGAAATCAGAAAATAGGTCATGAATTTTTGAACTATTATATGCACTACACTCTCCAGCATACAAAGAGACAAAGGACTTGCTAAAATTGAGATGATTTTGTTAAAATACATGCAGAATAATAAGAATGACATAAGAGGTGGGTGGCCAACAATCACCTGCAGTTCAGCAGTCCAGCTGCAACTATTCTCCACTAAGCTGTGAACAAGCTGGCACCAATCCTTGCAAGTTTTCAAAAGGGAAGTATGGGCATCAATGACGCTCTCTCAATTTACTAATTATCGTAGGGTATACTAAACCTACTGTTATGGATATACGTAGGATGTCATATAACAGATATTTATAAATATAGATTCTAATATAGTTTCTCACACAGAGAAATCCTTTGGAGACTTTGTTATGTCCTACTTCTTAACCACGTTATCAGAGAAATAATAGTATCTCCAAACTACAATTATTACTTCAGTATCTTAGCTGGAGTTTAAAGAAATAATTAACTTCAAGACAGAAGACTTACATTGACTTCACAAATATTTTATTTAAAAAATACATTAAACAGAATGATCATCCTATATTTTAAACAAGCAATTATAGATGTGAGTGTATGTTTGCTGTAACTAATTATCATCCAATAAAATTAAATACTTACCACTCCCTGATAGCAATGAAACAAGTATGAAGAAGTGGATAAGTTATATATTCAATGAATCTAACACTAAACAACAAGAATGTGTGTTCTATTGTCTTGGAAAGGTGATTAAGTTATATTTTAACAAATTCTTTTATATAACCAGTAAAATGAACGCATATTGGACCTTAAGAATACACTGAATTTAATATTCATAATTGTTCATAAAATATACTTTCTCTTTCTGCTCCAAAGAGGGAAGTGTAAAATGTGTTAGCCTTAGTTATCCTTAGGAGAATGTGAAATGATTATGAAGCACACTGAAAAGGTGTTGGAGAAGGAAAATAATCTCAAGATTGGTTTCTACAGAAAGTTACACTTTTGCAGTGGAACTTCGTGGCGTTGTTGTAAATTTTTACAACTAGCAGAAACAATATGCTACAGTTATGGTCAAATATGAATTTATCATTAAACACTACTACAAACATGTTACCAGTAACAGCAAAAATTAATTTGATCCATACAATTGTACTTTCATATCTATTTCTACAAAATTTACCATTAAAGGAAAAGCGAATAAGTTTACCTTCTAGCCCTCATACAAAGGTTCAGACATTTTTTTACAAAGTAAAAACTAATCCAGAAGAAAAATGTAAGTGGAGAGTGTGGCTCTCTTGATATATATTTTTGATTTTTTATGACATTTTTTTGTTTTTACAGTAATATACAATTATTAATAAAAAGGTAAGCTACTTTGTGGTATCATTTTTGAGTGTTTCATACACTCAAACTATAATAAAAATTGTTTCACCACCAAGCCCTAAACTTAAATGTGTGCACTATCACAATTTTATTTAATCTCTATCAGGATTTATTGTAAAAAGCCTTTTTGGGCTGGGCAGCCATCAACAATAAGAAATCAACACCTCACCATCACTATCTATGGTACAATTTTATTTATATATAACCACTAGCTGAAGTATCATGACACAGCCCGAGAGTATCAATTGGTTAAGGACAGTATCATCACCAATCTGTTTAGTGAGCCCACTACTGTCGTAGGGGTCCTATGGTATTACACTCAATCGGAACAGAATTTATACTTAAATGACACTAGATGTGTTACTAATCAACCCAGAGACTCGGAAAGCATATATAGGTCATTTTCATGACTTAGTCTCCACTCTGCCATCAGCATTGCTGATGTGTCTTGTCACAAGGGGGTTTGAACTTAGACTAAAACAGAATCAAGAGTATCCTCTATCATCTCACCGGCTTAAAAACTATGGACACTCATGTTGGTAAATTTTTGTTAATTTACTTATCACCCTCTATCCACAGAAAGCTGGGGAAGAGGGCTGAATTTGGAGATAAATGGCATTGTAGACAGTAATTTTTCTCATATTTTGATGGTAAAGTGTGTAAAATTTAATCTAGATTTACCAACATTCTGTTTTCAGGGATGGGGTGTTTTTTGAAAATCATGCTGACAGTAATTTTCCAAAAATACCAAGCATGCAAAATTTTATCTCACTCGGAATAAAATTTTAGATTTATACAAAAGACTAAGACGTAGAAACATCTGTGGCCGTCAGATATGACCTCCTAATAACTGTTCTTTTAACTTTATTTTTTTAGTTTCATATTTCTTCAGCAATGCATCATACTTTAATATATATTATTGTAGTTAGCTTATGTATTATTGTGAGTTTTTCTCTTTCATACGGAAGAAAAGCAAAGTCTATGACCCTTAATGTTTTAAATCCCAGGTATTAAATTCAATGAAAATAAAAAAGGCATTAAAGTCATTCTAAATTCATCACTTACCATACTGAACTGCTCAAAATGCAGTTGTAGTGCTTGAGCTTGGGCAGGACTCAACCCATAGTTGCCATGCTCTAAAAATGGACTACTTGAGCCCAACCCAGCTCCTGGTGGACTAGCGGGAGAAACAGGGCTTTGGGGTCCGCTGTGGCTAGCATCACCAGGGCTATTACTTCGGTACACCAGTGAGCTTTCCTGGAACACCATACAAAGTAATGTCATATAATTTGATCAATGTCTGACTTTTCTGTAAAAGAGTTCTTAACTCTTTCTTCTAAATTCTTTTATGACTCGCCCAGAATATGTTTCTTCATTCTCTGTAGAGACTTTGCAATGCATATTGAAAGAAATGCTATTAGACAATTTTTATAATCTGTTTCTTTAAGAGTATAAATATTAATTCTTAAAAGAAAAAAAACCAACATGAAAAATATAAAATAAATCATAAAAATTTTCTAATATAATTTCTTTTCTTCTAATCTTTTCTCTCGACCTAATCTTTTAATTATCCCACTTCATATCAATTTCAATGTTATTACTATTGTACAAAAATAAAATAGTGAAGGTACAGAAGTGGTATTTTTACAAACACTTCATCTCCGCAATGCTCAAAATTTGACACATATCTGTTGTTTTCTTTTCTTTTACATCATTGCCTTCCAACTTTACTCCTTATAATGTTAGGGTTGTCTTACCCAACAATATTTTTCTTGACAACTACTTTTATGTATACGAAGTTTGGTGGAAATTGCTCTAAGAATTTCAGAGTTATCTTAGAATATACATACACCAGTGTAATGTCTGTGGAGACTAATCATCGGGTACTTGGAGGTAAAGAAGAAACGGAGAATAGCTAGTCAAATACCACATATTGGAAATTCCAAATGGGTTCGAGAGATAGTTAAACCTCTCTTGCCTACTCTTAAAGTTCAGAAAAATGTTACACACATTCGCTTGGTCTTAAGAGTTAAGAACCTTTTAACAAAATTATTTAGTCTACACCAAAACTGATGACAATGCAACACATCAACTACCGGGAAAATAAACTTGCTTCACAAATATATACCCATTTTATGAAGACGTGTTTCAACAATACATCTCCAATAACTAATCGGTGGACTGAGGTAGGTGTAAAAATCATGAAGTAATCCTTACAAGCAACATGCACAGACACAACAGTGTACTAACCTGTACTGTTAAGCCAGGGGAAGTCTGGGGGCTAGGTCTACTGAGGGGCGGCGGGCTGCGATACGTATTCAAAGAATTCAAGTGTAGCTGAAACATCAAATTGTGGCTCTATTCAGGGGATTTAGTGCAGGCAAAAAACACAGGATGATGACCAAGCAAAGGTACTATGCAGGTGAACCCTCAAAGTTCTACTGTACCAGGAATACTCAAATTAAATGGCAGGAAAATTTTGAAGTTCAAAAAAATTAGACAAACAAATGAATAATTTGACAGTATAAATTACAACCAAACAAGAGATTTTCAGAGAATCTAGTTAATAATTATGAAGTGCACTTTTGCACCAAATAATTATTCAGCAATATAACAACAAATATAAACATTTGGCCATTAGAAATTTAAATGTATTAATGGATCATACAATGAATCAATCCACCTACAAAACATAATATAAAATTGGTCCAAAAGATTAGAAACATTTATCATAATTCAGAATAAGTAGATTTGGAGACATCTGAATCATTTATTGAATTCCAGAATCAATGTTCATAAAGGAATCTGTATGACATTTTCTTCAAGAATTCTTTCATAATGGGAAAACACTAAATCTTACTCTCTACTGTCAGGAAAAACGAATGTACTCTCAAGTTTTAAACCTCAACAGAGCAGAAAATACTAATTAAATTTCATATCATACCTACACAAAATCTCTTCATGTTTACTAGATTGAAAACAATGGAAGTAACTAAAAAGTATTAACCAGACCCAAGATTCAGTGCTCTGATTGAGCTGTTGAGGGTTATACAGACAAACTTAAAAGTTAAAAAGAGCCCTATAAAATGTAGTGTAGACATTCAAATTAACACCTTCCTACCCCATCATAATGCAGTGTAATGATATCACAACCCCACCCTACCCCACAAGGTGCATTACATAATGGCCCCCGATAAGAACTAATACATACATAGAAACGTAGGCATCCATGGCTGGAGTCAGCATGAACTTGTTTGTCTGGGACAAACCACGTCTTAGTAGATACAACTACCAACATTTCGGCCATCATGCTGTGGTCTTCTTCAGGGCAATGTCAGAATCGTACAGACCTAAGTCGCTGTCATACTCTGCAAACAGGTAATTTGTCTAAAGAGTACGACAGCAACTTAGGTCTGTACGATTCTGACATTGCCCTGAAGAAGGTCACAGCATGATGGCCGAAATGTTGGTAGTTGTATCTACTAAGACGTGGTTTGTCCCAGACAAACAAGTTCATAATAAATACATGTTCTCATAAAACCTTGTATATTTTCATTCTGGGTAAATCCAGTTTTATTTTCAATAAATAAACAAATAATGAGCAGTGTCGTCACACTTGACAGGAAAAATGTCCAGAAGTAAGGGTGAGACAGTAGTGCTCAGCATCTACTATAGGATTTTTTATTATCAACCCAACTTCTAATAGCTGTGGAGATCATATCAAAAATCGTAGAAAAAAACAAAACAACTAATACAATTTTTTTGTCATTTTGTCCTGCATAAACAAGTAAAAAAAAATTAGTTTATGAATGAATTTGAATTATTTAAACCTGAAATGTTTGAAAAACTGACATTTTTACTGTTTTAGCAAATGTTGACTTTATTATCTTTTATGAAATAAACTAAATGTGTGAAAAATAATTCTTATTCAGCAAATGATCACTATTGTTTGTGACAACATTTAACAATTTCAAGCTTCTGCTTGCAAAATGTAATTGGTCTTTTAATTTTTCTAAAAAAAAAAAATAAAAATAAAAAACCCACTGCTAAAAGCAACCAGACATATTATTAAGGAATAAAATGTATACTGTTGCACTTGTAAAAATGCCGTGACCACATTATAATTCAATTAAAACTTTTAAATCTATTTATGCAACCTCCAGCAAGTGATAAATAAAACCATGTTTTCAATTAGCAGCCAGCAGTACATTGCAGTCATATGAGTTGTTGCCATGCGTATTCAGTCAACAACTGAATTCAACAGCTGACAAAGTTATACCAATCAGTGGAGTAAATATGTGCATCAACATCAGGGCTAAAACTGTAAAAATATCTCATCTTTGAAACATTTTTCAAAAATTAATATTCATTCATAAAACCATTTTTTTCACATTTGTATATACAGAACAAAACACATCCAATGGTGCTACCTTATTTTTCTGTGAATTTTGTAGTGCTCTCTTCAACTATTAAAGGTCAGGGATGTACAATAAAAAGAACTTAAAAGTAACTTTACAACTTCAGTAGATGCTACTACGCTGACCCACAAAAAAGCAACCATATTAATATATATCACCATTTACACATGAAACAGAAACTTTACGAGTTTTATCTGTTAAAAGTAAATGAAACCCAAATGCCAATAAAATACCAAACAAAAACTCATCTTACAAGAAGATGCAAATTATAAATTAGAAGTTATAAAATTGATTTCTCAATAAAAAAATTAGAAATTAATTCTCCAACACCCTTTAAAAATTTCCATTGTGGATGGCAAACTGAATGCATACAGAAGACTATATACATGTGAAGGATAAGTGACTGGCAAATGTTCAAACATTTGGTGCCGAGACAAAAGAATGTACGAGTTTTATCTGCAAAATCTCTGGATGACTAAATTAATGAATTTTTGCAGTAAACTCAAAGAAATTTGAAGTGTATATTGAAAGTTAATGGTTTACCTGATCAAGGAATTAAAATTAAATATAAGTTGTTACATCTAATGTTACAAATTTCAGTCTGAAATTTTTATCTGCCTTTGTGAGACACTTTTTACACTGTGCTGGCATGCCCAATTGCTATCACAACTTAAAATTTGTTGCTAGTATAATATGTAATGTTTATTCTTCAATTTCCCAGTACCAAATTTGATAATGTGTACAAAATTCACAACGAACTTGATCACATTTTACTAAAAGACTATTTGTACTACAGTTCACCTGCATTAATTGCTAGGTCAAAAAATTGTAAGTTACTCCCCCAGGTTTGAGAAATCTATACTAATAAAAATGAATTCTATGGAATGTGTGTTGCATGAAAATCAGAAAAAGTAATTGATCTATATGGATCAAATTATTTGAAATTTTAAGGGAAATTTCTTAAGGGTTATTGTAAGTAAAATGCCAAGTATGGTTAATATTGGTGAATAACAAGAGCAGAATACAATTAAAATTGGTTGCTAATCAGTAGATATTCACTCATATGACTGTTGACTAGTAAGCTTACTAATAAGTCTGCAAGAGTCCAATTGCATTACATGAGGCGGAGAATCCACAGAATGTATAATCTGTGACTAAATCGTAGAAGTAAAATTATATACAAGCTGTGAAGAACATCGTTTTCAAATACATAATCTAATAAGGAAATGAAAACCAAAGAATTCAGAGTGTCTTAACTATGAGCTTTGTTAAGTTTAGAGTACAATATATACTCCAAGCTTAGAGTATATTTTCCTTCTAACTGGATTTTAAAATAATTCGTAATATATCAACATATAATACTGAAAACTGTGTGCATTTTTGTAGATTTCTTCATGGTATTTAATTTAATAACATGAAAGTAGAGAAATATGGAATGAACAAATGAATTTACAACAATTATATAAGAACCCTTGGCAATGCCGGGCAAAATGAGCTAAAAAATCCAGACCTGTTGTCAGACGTTGTAATACCCTCTGTAGGGTAAAATATTTCTACTCACAGTAACAATTATTCTTTAAATGTTGATGTAATTTTTTGTATGTTTCTTGAACAACGGAAATATTTTTAATTATCTTAAAAATTTTATTTGTTAATTATTTTTAAATTTTGAAAGTTCAGTAATGATTGCTTTAAGTTTGTCTTCAAGTTGTGGGCAACATTGAGTAGTTCTACTTGTAATTTAAAATATTAGCTACACTTGTTGCAAAAATCTATGAATGTAAGTGCTTTATGAGCTAATTACTAGTAAAATTGTGAGTACTGAATCGTATTAAATATAAGTGATTATATTAACAATTTTGCTAGTGCACCCATGTGAAACACTAATAACTGGATATTTTAACAAGCTTGTAAATATTTTACTAGGGTACCAAACATGTGCTTTTGTGACTTTTGGATCTAGAAAAATAGATTCTTTCCTTTCTCATTCTCCTCTACATAATGTGTTTAACAAGATTTTTAAAAAAGTTTACCACCTGTTCATGCAGAACAAAATGATGGGAAAATTCTTTTGAAACAGTGAAAATGAATCAAATTATTGAAAACCTAACTTGAGAGTGCATTCAGTGCTGACAGTTGTAGCATGCATTAACAGAAGCTGTAAAGGCATAGAACTAGCAATCCTTCAGGAAAATTATAGAAGTGAAATAATATTTTTCTATTGGAAAAGCAACAAGCTAAGTCTAGGTTTCTAAAAGTTCATAATTACTAGGAATAAAAGTTGAGTTAAGCAAGAGGGTGGTATTATGAGATACTTTTTCTAGAACTTTATTTAAAGGGAAACTTACAAGCTGATAGGTTAATGGAACTATCTCTATCTTACATTGCAAATATAAAACTACAACATTAAAAATGTAGAAGTTTACACTTACAGGGGAAATGCTTTGAGAATTTGATATGAGATTTGGACTTGAAGATGGTTGAGGTTGGGGACTGGGCTGCTGCTGAAGAGGTGACTGTTGAAGAGGCGATTGTGTGAGTGGTGATGGAGGTTGGTGTTGTTGCTGTGGTTGAGGAGATGGAGCAGTTTGTTGATGCAAAAGGGATGGAGACTGCTGCTGCTGTTGTTGCTGCTGCTGCTGCTGCTGCTGCTGCAGTGGTTGAGGCGACTGTTGAGGACTTGTTTGTTGGGACTGAGTTGGTTGTTGAGGTTGTTGATGTTGAAGTTGCTGCTGAGGTTGTTGAAACAAGTACGAATTCTGCTGAAATGAGTCAAACGGGTTCCCACTATCCACAGCAATGCCCTGAAAAGTAGACATTTACCTCACAATGATTCAATAAAAGTAAGCATTTTGTGATATTTGCTGCCGGAAGAAAATTCCTGGCATGGATTGTTGCATTGAGAAAAATGAAAACTAAAAATACAATACAACACAACACAACATACAACATGCATTACTAACCTTGGATGTATGAAGATACCTAGTGTTCAAAAGAGATGGCACTGAAAGATGATTCTGGAACAGAGGTGAGACCAAAACAAAATACTTCAACTACACTCTACAACAAAAAGCTTTCATGCCGATGTGAGAAAAGATACTATTATACGTATTTAACATCTAATGTTGAAATCAAATAAACAATCTGTCACTCCCCCCAAAATCACAATACTGAATACAAATCAAAGCCTCTTCGATATGATAAAATAAGAACTATATAAAGAAATGTAAACAATACAAAAATTATTAACCCACATGCTTCCTTTGTTACAAATACAAATTGTGCATTATGAAAGATGCAAGAAATAGAAAAATTCAAAGCCAAAGATGTTAAAATGCATTGAAAATATTAAACAACTGGTACATTAGCAAGAGCATACAAGAAACTTTAAATGATTTATACTGCATTACACAATTTATGAAACCACAATTCCAAAATTATTATTAACGTGAAAAGAATTATTCAACAAAACAATATCAACAACCAAAGACAAACCAAAAAAGCATGAACTTAAATATACTGAGTCAAGAAAGTAATTTATCCCCAAAATCAAATCCATTAGCAATGACCAAATAACAAAATTGAGAACAAAAATTTATATACAGATGACACCTAATACAATAGAAAACTTACCAAAATTGATGTATTTCTAGGGAAAAAGTTTGTCCTTCTAATATACTACAATTCCTATAACCTTAGCTTACCTGAGAATTCTAATTTATCTAATTATTAACTGCATTTACTTACAACACACATACTATTACAAACACAAATGAAAACTAAACAAAATTATGGAAAATGACTCATTAATTGAAGCAGTAGCTGGGGAAAATGTGAGAACATTTAATAAAACACTGCATAAACAAAGAGTGAATAGAGGAGTAAAGCTATAATAACTGAAAAGTATCACACTGTATCTGCTTTTTAAGACTGCTTTTGAAGTAAGAAGACATTACACATTTTCAATCAAGTATGTTTTCAACATAAAACAATGTAAAAAAATGACCCTCACAAAATAAAAAATTAAGTAAGAAATAAAGTAAAATATAATGTATTCATTTCTAAAAAAAGAAACATGTAATAGTAAGCCAACAGGAAACTTATCGTAAAACCTGATGCCCATGCCACAATAGAGATGAAATAAGAAGGAGAAAAAAAATAATAATTGAAGATCTCAAAACAGAAGGTCCAATTCTCAACAAAAAATACAAAACCTGCTCTGAAATTCCACTTTGCAACTAAGTACCCATTTTTTTTGAAAACTGTACACATTAAAGATTTATTCCCTCTGAAATTTGATTGGTACCAAAATTTAATTTTTAACTACTTAATTTGTGATTTATTCATACTTATATGAATTTTCTCTCTTTATAGAGCATCACAGATTGGACTAATGATGTAGCAACTCAAGGTTTGGATAAAATCCATTTTCTTATATATTTATGATAGGTCTTTGCCATACATACTCAAGGATTTTTGCATTTTGGCCAGGGTTTGAAATAAAAAAAACTTTTTAATCATGTTGGCCTTTCAGTTCATAATAAAACCATCCTGAGGGTTAATAAGTTCATAGAAAATCATAACCCAATGTATCATTTACTTATATACGAATTCTCAACACATGTAACCATGAGTACTGAGTTTATACAAATTGACAAGTCAGGATGATTCAAACAACTGCCTATTATTCTTAACTCAGACCAAAAAAGAAAATCCCTCTCGCACAAAATATGTCATACACTGAATAAAAATGAAAAAAAGATTTACAAACCAGATCTTTTAACTAAAAAGACAAAAAGTTTTATCTTCTGTTGGACCTTTCTCAAATTTAGCCAAATTTAAATTAATTTACCAGTTGACAATCTGATTGACTCTAACTAGAAATGTTATAAATAGGAGAAAAGTTGTTCACTCAACAGGTTTCATGAATGTGTATGGTAGGAATTCTTAAGTGAAAAAGCTAACTTTTTATTATTTCTTCTTAGTGGTTCAAAGCACAACTATAAGATCTATTATTAATGAATAAAAATTTCAATTATTCAATATGAAACATATTACGTATTTTAATCATTTCTTCACCTTAATTGCAGTAAAAATGAAAAACACCCAA
This sequence comes from Laupala kohalensis, assembly GCA_002313205.1. NCBI lineage: Eukaryota > Metazoa > Arthropoda > Insecta > Orthoptera > Trigonidiidae > Laupala > Laupala kohalensis. The sequence goes on along the minus strand of NNCF01125876.1, from coordinate 1,195,035 downwards.
ATTAACTGCTGTGTCAAAGTTAAAATTACTTCTCTGCTAACAAACTATAAATATTCAGTGCATTTGAGCAAAGCAATTGCCACAAATTGCTAATTACACAATATAATATTCACCTCAATAAATCTTGTGTGTCACTGAATTTATTAGTGAATTCTAAATAAACAACAAAAAGGCATTACATGGAATCCTTTTCTCAGAATGTAATATATGCAGGAAAATCACAAGATATCTGTTTGGTAATAGGTAAGTGACAGAGGTATCAAGAAAACTGTCACATTCTATGTGAATATTCATAAAATAGTGGTCAACAATGAATTCAATTTTGAAATGATAAGTATCGAGTGAAATTTTTCCTAGAATATCACACTGATTATTTGCCTAAATATTACTAATATATATTTCATACAGTTTCATTTAACTAAGATAATAGTTAATAAAATAATTTTACAACACTCAGTCATGCAAGTGAAGATAAGAGTAAAAGATATCTATAATTCAGTTTAATTATTTCATCTACTAGTAGAATATTGGACACTAATATTTTCTTGGGGGAAAAAACCCTGATGTAGTAACAGAACAATGAATTATGAAAATGGTCAAGATATAAGAACAACTGAACAAGATATGGCAATTTTTTTGGTAACCTGAGGAGAACTACTTGTAATTGCACAAAGTAAAGAACTCTGTGCATAGGTGTTTGACTGAATAGACCGATCAAATGTTCGATAAAGATTTTAGTAGATTTTTTAAACTATGAATTCATATCAACCCAATTCCTAGGTCAAAAATTACTTAATTTTTCTCCAAAGAAAAAATCTTACAGCAAGATACTGTGTACATCCCATTCATATATAGCGAAACAGGAAACACACCCAAATTTTAACATTGAAAGTAAGATTATATAACCATTAATTTCTTTAAATATTAATTGCCTATCAAGTAACAGTAATTTTTTTCTTTACTTTAGGAAGATGTTAGCAACTGGCATTATTTCTCAAATGGTGATTTTGAAATACTGTGAAACTTTATTGTTTTAAGTGCAAATTACAATATAATATTATTATCTTTTAAATATTTATTAAATTTTTTCAAATTTCTCAAGAATTTCTCGCCATTAATTCAAACACAAATTGAAGTTCTTTGATCATGAAATATAATGTACATTATTTTTTGTTGTTGGCATCAAGGTCTCAAGATGATACACAAGGTTAACNAAAAAAAAAAAAAAAAGAAAAGAAAACTTCAGTACTACTATTATTTCAGTAGGGAACACAGCACATCATGTAGATAATAACAATACAAATGAGCTACACAATAAAATGTATAAGTTATTTCTCTTTTGAAAAGATAATAATACCACACAGTTTGACTACCAAACTCATTCAACTCCTCAGCATGTAATGAGATATTGTATAAAAAGAGAAGGGTTGAAATTACTATTGAAGACTTCTATCAACAAGCTACTAGTCCAGGCACCCAATTTTTGTCAACCCAACTGACGAGAAGCCATGCAACACAACACTTAAGTATCATGTCCACACAGCCACCAACCAAACTTACAGCCACAGTAGGCTGGGTGCCTGTTGTAAGCACCAAGTTCTGCAGATGTGCTTGAGGGTAGGGACGGCGATGCGTGCCAGGTGAGTGGCCTGGACTGGTGCCTTGAGAGTCTTGAGGAGACCCACCCCTGCCGCCGCAACTGCCAATTCCTCCTCCCCCTCCCCCACCAAATGAGAACCTGCCCGCAGGCCGGGAAGAGAGACTGGTCGGGGACAGCGTGGATGGGCTCGTTCCCTGAGGGGACTGCATCCACCAAACAACCAGGAACATTAGCATTACAACTGGTACAAGCAATGGTGGTGAAAAGCTAGTACTATAATTAAAATACAAATTAATAGAATAATAATACATTTTCAGATAAGAAAAACAACATTCAAAAGCATTGTCAGTACTCAAGTGTCTTTAGAAAGCATTCTTTTTCTAATTATTTTTCTTTCTTCTTTGTCAAAATACTTCACCACAATTTCATTTATGAGCAAGGTTAATTATGAAAAACTGAAACCTTATTAATTTGAAATGGTTTATTTCAATTATTTTATACAGTCCCTTGACTTTCCTAACGATAATTCTTTCACTCGTTACTTCGAGATGATGTTCATTAAAATTTTTTGAGTAGTCTTGCAAGTTTCAAATTACCGAGATATCACTGTAACTGAGTAGTTGTTAAACGAACTTTATAAAGAATGCAATGCAATAAAAGCTGTATTTATCAATAAATCTGTAATTATTCTTTTCCATGAGCAAAGGATGATTGATTTCAATATTTTAAAAAATAAATACTTTATGGCGTAATTTACAGAAATACAAACTTCCCTAAATCCATACTAATATATAAATGTGTAATGCGAAAGTATGTCTGTCCATTTGTGACCTGATCATGACTGAACAGATAGTGGTGAAATTTAGCAAGGGATGTCCAGGATGAACATAGGCTAACTTTTATTTTTTTAATGTGTGATAAGAAAGATCAAAATGGTTTTTGACAATAAATGTCAATAAAACCGGGAAAAAAAGTTATATTCACTTATGCTGCCTAAATGGTAAGAGATAAGTGACAACTATGAATGGTAATATTGTTTGTCTCAAAGAGTTCTACATAAAAGTCCCCAAAGAATGTCCATTTACAAAAATTAACCTAAATTATCGGTAAAATGTAATTAAAAATAGAAGTAAAATACAGAATAAAATAAAGAAAAAATACCTCTTTAGCTTTCATTCAATCTATGAAATTCTTCAACCATTTAGAAATAAGGGTTGATACCATCATCATTTTCAAAAAATTTAAAACACTAGTCTAGTAATTTTTTTTATAAAAACAATAGTAAAAATTATGTCGATATAATAAATTTAATGTGAAAATCTTACCAGCAAATAAGAAATACTGAACTCTTATGACAGTACAGAGGAACTCCTGACACAATCCCATAACTAATTCTTGTCAATTCTACAGAACATATTGAACAACCTAAAAGGATGTAAACTCACCTCAGTAATTACCCTTTTAATTTTTTTAAATATAGGAAAGACTCAGAAAAATTGTAAAAACCTTTGTTCAGAAAACTGTACATTAAATATAAAAATTCAATAAATAGAAAATTTTGGAAAACTGAACAAGAATAATGGTAATAAAATTATCATCTTTTTGTTTTGTAGTTGACAGGTGGGACAGTTATACAGATTGATGGGAATTACATTATCACCAATATCTTAAAACTTCATAACCTTTAACGACATTGGTCATGAGAAATCGAAAAAATGTACAATAACATATTAGATTGGAAACAAAACAGAAAACAACAATTTTAATATAATGAAGAAACTCCAAAAACAATATCCCATGTTACTTAAGCAGTATGATAATATAGTGTATTTTACATCCAATATTTTTATATTTTAACTCCCTTTTACCCTATTTCCCAATAAATAAAAGAACACAGAAATAGCAATTGACATTTGAAGTATTTGGATTAGACAAAAAAATAGTAATAAGAGAGCACAGCAAGTGTTAAAGATAAAAGTTGAATGTAAAGACAAGTATTGGAGAATGAAACAACCAGAAAGCACCTCAGAAAAATCAGACATGATCCAAAAGCTGGATATGTGTTTATTACAAGAAAAAGGGGGTGCATAGTTTAAATAAAATCAACATGCCTAACAGGTTTTTGAGGAAAAAAGAAAGATAATTATAATACTTACTGTGCTGTAAGGGGAACTGTTGGGGTCTTCATGATCCAACGGATTTGGTAAGGGAGGTGGGAAGTGAAAAGTAGAAAGATCAGGTAATGATCCAGTATTGTTGCCAATAGGTATTTGAATTGTGCCAGGCTCCTGTTGTGAAGGATAAATGCTGCAAAAATAAATGAAGTTTTAAAAATCACAGAAAACTAACTGAAATTTATTAGGTAAAATTAATATGTCTTACTTAATTCCCGGTACTCTAGGTACTTCACAACTTGAACGCGGTCGTCCATCTACTGATGGCAAGAATTTTCTATTAGGATCAGTAGGATCAAGTAACCCAAACATTTGGTTATCTGCAACTGACCAAAAACATTTTCATCAGATAATAGAAGAATAAAGGCCATTTTCAGTAGTTATCAGCAAAGAACTATACTAACAGAGATATTTAGTCCAATTGAAGAATGTGTTTAATAGTAAATATGAAGAATAACCAGAAGATAAGAAGTTCACCTATATTTTCATGATCAGTGAATGAAAATTATTTTAAAACAATGAATATCACAAATACACAAGTAATATTCAGCTTCCCAAACATTAAAATAATATGTAATAGAAAATACTACACTAACGTGACATCAAATGATAATCAAATGATAATAGGAAAAGTTTTGAACTTCTGTTAAATTTTAATTTTGGTTGTTATTTTAATTAAGTGAATTTCTAGAAAAATATTCAGTAAATTACATTATAAAAGTGTTCAACATCAATGTAGAAACTCAAAAATACTATTTAAATAAATTTACAGATAATGATTTGGAATTTTTTGATAATTTTTAAACGATATGAAAATTGACCTAAAATGTCCTAAGAGGCACCAGTTCAAACAATCATTTTTTTGGATTGAGCCAGTATTCTCATTCAATCTTAAAGAACAATTCTTTGGACATAACTTATCATATCTTTAGAAAGTGAACACCACTTGTAGCAATAACCTATGAAAATTTCACCCTTTTCTATAATTTAAAAACAAAATTTAAGAAACGTAATGTTAACATTAAAAAGAAGTTATTGTTTGAAAAGTATTACGAATTATCATTCCACATATGTAATGACAAATAAATGTCAAAAATTGGGAGCCAAAGCTGATATGAAAGGAAGATCTTTATTCGTATTATTTTTTTAACTGCAGACATTAAAAACAATTAAGAAAAGTAATTCCATACATAAACATTTTGTGAGGAACATTTGGCGTTATCCAGACTCATCTGTAGATGATTCTAACCAGTCTTGGGATTGAAACCAAATATAGATTTAACAAAGAATTTTAATGTTAACAGAGAATACTAAAACCTTAGTATGGTGTTACACCAGTTTCAGGGATAAATCTTTGCCAGTTTCAGGGGTAAAACTTGACACCTAAAAGCAACTGCTGAATAAAAGCTGTGTTTACTACTGTCAAAACTGACTTCACTGTCTATATCGGATAATATGCATCACTGTTGTTTTAAAGATACATTAAGTGAAATAAGAGTATATATTTATTTATTAAAATCACACTTTAAAATATTTCAATGATATCACAAGCAAGCAGAAATAGTTATTGAAAATCAAGTTATAACCTGAAAAAATTCATCGCCGTAGCAGAGTGCATTCAGTAACAGAATGAAATGAGAATGCATTATTCAGAAAACTTGAAACAAACAATGAAATATACATGAAACCATAACCCATTATGAATTCCTTCCTCCATCATTTGCTCATATTTCAATAGATTTCATCTAAAGGGCAGCTGTTACAAGATAAACCAACAAGTTGTTTTGCTACAAAGATTGTATTCTTAGTGCAGATGACTATAAAGAAGGGGTGAAGGAGGATTGGAGATTGGGGAGAAGAGGAGGAGGAGGAGGGGCGAGGAGGAGGTCACAGAGAGCGAGGATGAGTGGGAGTCCCAGAGAGTGTGGACGTTGTAACAGCTGAGATTAATGTGACGCATTAGGGATTAGGTGGGAGAATGCCCTATGAGTTGGTTATACCCACCACCTCTTTGAGAGCCGGCGCTCCGTAGCGTCCCCTCGTTCGTATTCATGGCACTCTGGTGAAGCGCCGAGTCCGAATTGGTGCGCCTCCAGCTGCTGTCAGGCGGAGGCGACAGGTAGGCATTGCTGTTGTAGGGAGACGTGTCAACGCGCTTTTCCGCCGTGCGTCCGGGACGCATGGGACCGCCGCCGGGGCGGCCCCGTTCCGCACGATAATCCGGCGGCCGAGCGGGATGCATTTCCACATTTTGCGCTGAGCCCGTCTGCAAACAAAAATTGGATAATAAGCATTATATGTGGCACCATCCGGGCCTTATGAAGCCCTCAGAACGCGTGCTGAATTCACTTGCACGACATTCAAACAAATGCACATCTATAAAAAAGGTCCTCCCATTATTTCCTATATGATGCAGTATAATACTGAATTCCTTGAAAACTGAAGTATTTATTTGATGGACATACACTTCCTTAGGAGAAAAATGTTTACGTAAATTACCAACACGAGATAATATTTTTCTCTCAGCAAAATTCCATCGAAAGTTTCTACTAAACTACACTCAGTGACAGGAATTGGACTTCTTTAAATAATTTTATGTAAGGGAAATACTAATTGTGGACAATATTATGTAAACACTATAAAAAGATATGTTAGAAAATTTGAGGAAAGGGCGTGGCATTTAAAACACGACAATAGCGTAATGGATACTGGGAAAAGGCATCACAATAATGAATTACGTAGCAATATTTCGCCCTATTTTAGTTTCAATGTACTTAACTTCCCCACTTTCAGGGCATGACCAAGATTTGGAATGAAAAACTAACATACGTAGAATGTCTATAAATGAGAACATGGAGAATTTTGTCGGGGATTTAATGCCACAAAAAGAAATCTTGCTACGAGCCTGTACCAACTCTTCACTGATTAAAACCGATTCATAGCTTGTTTATAACATAGGAATTATTCGTATAGAATTGAAGATGCATTGCCTTTGTTCAAGTGAAATTTATGATAATGAAAAGGGATTCCTTCGCATACATTTTATAAAGATAAACACAGGTGTATGGTGGAGCGGGAGACAGTGGGAGCGGCGTCCTCTCTTGCCAATATTAGNAAGATAAACACAGGTGTATGGTGGAGCGGGAGACAGTGGGAGCGGCGTCCTCTCTTGCCAACATTAGGCTATCCATGTACTCAATTTGGGTCCAATCATGATTGTGTAGTATGTACAAGTTTCAAAAGATCGGAAATGACCCAATTTACTTGAATTAGAACTAATTGTACCAGAGCCCTAACTCACCATTTTGCATTTAAAATTATAGGAAGACTCGGGGAAAGCGTCGTTACTAATAGGGAGTGTTGTTGGCTATTCTAACGTAACTGCTCCGACATGACATCTTCCACACTGTCAAATCTGGCACTGCACCCATGCAAAGTCATACTTGGCGATTGAGAATGTAAAAAACGAATCGGGCACAATGAACTATGCTGAAATACGATAAACAAGCCTGGATGATTTAATTACAATTACATCGCCCGAATTGTATGAGTAAACGTAGTCAATACTGTGTCAAATCGAAACTAGATCCATATCCATAACGATACTTTTTAGTTACTTAACACTAGAATGTTTTCTTGAATACGATTCATTTTCAACACGAATGTTTGTTTTCACTGGTACAGCGAAGATGAAGTACACATGGCGAATACAGATGAAACACTTGACTATTAACGTTTTACTTCTTACGATCCGCGTCTTTCTCATTCAAGTGAAAATTAAAATTAATTTATTGGAGTAATCATTGATAGGCAAAAAAGCAGTGAACGACTTAGTGCGTAACCTAAGGTAATTTACTCTCTAGAAACCGGCAAGGAACCATTCCGATAGTTCCATCTAACCCGAGAAAAAACGTTAGTGATGAGAATACAGTGATCATGTTAGTAAGTAAGGAGGTGAATTTTTGTTAGAAATGATAAGTGCAACTTGTCGAATTTCAGACGTTAGAATATCTCGAATAAGAGAGAAAAGGGTATATTAGGAAAACATTCCTGTTTCGATCAGCTATTCACGCACTGATTCACGAATCATAACGAACGAAATTGTTTTCGCTCAATACAGAAATATTTTACCATAAAATAAATACTTTTTAAATTCATACAACTACGTAGATTAGACTTATAAGAGTAAAGTTAAATAAAAATAACACTATTTGATTTGAAATCTCCTAGCATTCCTATGGCGCAAACTTAATTTTAATGATGTAGAGAACTATACGGTTAACATTAAGAAACGCGCATCATCAATATTTTCCTGTAATTAATTTAGGTACAAAAACAGAAGTAAATAAAACTAATACGAATAAAAGATCTCCGAGTTCAGATGACGCATAGGGTCACTTATTTACAATACTGACAACAAGGCATAATAACTATTGTATCAAAATAGTTATTGACAATGAAAGAATTCTACGTCCGCCATAATCTCTACACGATGACAGTTTTCATTATTGTTTTTTCAAGTTATGATTCTATTCAAGGCACCAAGCCCGCAGCGGCGTCCCCGACCAACCGATTCCCTCACCTCATAACACCCTATTCTATAAATATAGATTGGAGCAAAAAATGTGCTTGGTTCCGCCCAAACACATTCGAAACATAGGGCAGTTAGACACAAAAATAATAAGATTTAAATAACGTAACATCCAAAGTAACCTGTAAGAAAAAACGTTTTCAACATTTATGAAATAGTAAAATTAATGGTGCAAAACCATAACACATACTTTTTCATATACGACTGGAAGTCTAACTCATCAAAAAAGATACATACACGGGTATTTCTATCATATCATTTCATCAAAACCTCTGACACACTAATTTAACAACATACTATAAGTGAAAGAACGTTAAACTCTCACAGGAGTGTCCAAGAAAACAGAAGAATCGAAAATGCAATGCAAATCTGAAATCGAATTCTAGAGTCATTCCTTTTCGAAAAGATGCCATTTAAATCAACTTCAAAAGTTGCATGAAACAGCGCATTCCGTTCCCCCTTCACGAAGGCGCAATAAACAAATTGCTTATCTTCAAAACGAACTTCATTGAACACAGTTCAATGATGAACAAAATTCGCTATATTCAAATCAGGTCTCATCAACAAATAAAAAAAACCACTTTTCAGTATCACTGACTCACAAATCGGATATTTCCTTCACGATTCTCGCGATAGAAAATTTTCACAATTACAAGAATCCATATACTACGTATATAACGCAAACAAAATAAAAAATTATGTCCTTCAATTTAATCACTCGTAAATGGTTTCTCTAAAATAAAATTTAGCCCTTCAATCCATCCTGACATTCTGGAGCGTACAGAAGGAGAAAATCATATTTTACGACCAAAACAAATGAAGTATTTAATTTCGTTTTTTCGACTCGGGTTAGTTACAACAAACCAAGCTCTTTTTCTAAAGTAAATGAAAAGTGTTTAATTTTTAATAAGAATATTTATTAACAATAAATAAAAAATATTACTTTCGTGAAAATTACGTTGAAACTACCAATAAAAGTTCACAAACAGATAGAGGGAGACATTGTTTAAATTCTTGACACATTGTATATTTTATAGTATAACTATAGCAGACTTCTCTTTTCGCTTGCGTGAATTTTGTGATTCTTCCTCAGAATTTTTTCTTCAATTTTTCATTGAAATCTTCAAATTTTCTGAAAAGATAACTCAAAATTGGTGATTTACTATAGTTATAACAGATTATTATTCGTTTTTTTACAGGTGACCATTTCCTCTACGTTGTCACGATTTAGATATTATGTCATTCAGATGCACGTGGCACCAAATTGATATCCACACCTAAGTGCTTTCCATATTAGGATACTTATCAATAGAAATTTGAAAAATTTCAAAATTTGAATAATATCAAAATTAGAAAAATTTAAATATCGCTCTAGAAATGTGCAAAAAGCAATTACAATCTTCAGGGCAAAGTCAACAGAAGACCATAAAGAATTCCAAAGACCATCTCAAAACGGCAGCAGTGCGAAGTCCCTGACCAATTTCACGAGATAGGTGCAAGTACCACTCATTTGTTTTGCATTCAGTGGATTTAAAGTGAAAGAAGTGAAACAATTTATAATTCTGCGCCCTTGGAAAGTGTATAAGTGAAAGAAACATAGTAAACTTGAGACAGGCACTGAAGAAAGGGAAATGCGTGAAAGATTTATAGTCTAAAATGTTCCCAGGTAGTTGTGGGGCTTTAGGGCTCGCCAACATCGAGGTCATTAGAGCCCATGTAGGTGGGGAAAATGCAGTTTCGCACCATAGAGAACACCCGTAATGACTCTTCCCCGTGTGTGGGACTCGCCGAATATCTCGACCATACCCACTAAAAAACCTCCTGAAATCAACAAATATCTAAATACAAAGATGAAAGAAAAGAAAACAGTATACCAATACATTATATCACAAAAAGGAAAACAATTTCTAAATATTATACTTTCTAATTACAGAAACGAACGATGAAAAGAAAGAAGACAGTAAAGATGAAAAAGGAATGCAAATTTTAAACCCTCCCGAGAACTTGTGGGAGGAGCCCCGATCTACTCATAAAATTCAATAGTTTATTAACATTAACCGTTTCATTTCCGAGAGTTGTTGGTAAACCTGCAGCCAGACCAATTTGTATACTTGAGTATCTTCTGCAATCAGTTAGTAGGTGACGCACTGTCATAGAACAGCTACACTCCTCACAAACGGGTTCATCATCAAGTAGTAAGAGATACCTATGAGTGAGAGGACAATGTCCTATGCGCAGGCGGGTCAGCAAGACCTCGTCGCGCCGGGCTGGCCTACAGGAACTGCTCCATGACTTAACACATGATTTGATAAGTCGGAGCTTATTCCTTTCAACAGCTAACCACTCNATAAGAGACAGTCTCATACCTTCCCTGCCCCAAAGAGAGACAATGTAGGGTTTTGTACAATTTTTTCTTACTTGTATCTCTGATATATATTGACGGAATTTCTGGTCAGGTCATCTTGATAAATCTACGAAGTAGTATAAATATCACGAGTGTCTATTTGAACGGGAGGCAATTGGAACATTTGCAACTGGGCCCTCTCGCCAAATATATTTAGGGGCCTCAGTCAATTTCATACTACGTAGAATCAATATTTGTAATTTCTGAAATACGAACAATAATAATAATAATAAATTTATTGTCAAAAAACAGT
>NNCF01125876.1:1128429-1181567 GCA_002313205.1 Laupala kohalensis | reverse complement strand
TATATATATATATATATATATATATATATATATATATATATATATATATAACACGACGTACACGAACGAAATCTTCCTGTCATATATCCGCGACTAAATATGGTGGTGTATGAAAGAATTTGCCGAAATACTGTCTTTTGAATTCCTCAACATCGATCATGCAATATTACATCTTCATATTGTTTTCATTCAAGTGCTTCTCAAAGGTGTGATAAAGTTTACGTAAGTACAAACGAAATCATTAATTTAGTTTCTTTGCGCATCAGGGTGCATTTAGATTTTCTCGTGCATATTCTATCACATAATTAAACTTTCAAAGAAATTCTGCCCCATTGTTGCACCCAAGTTTTCGTCGTCATAATTCCATAGAATTATTACATCGTTTTACAATACGTTCTCCTTGATTTTTTCGTATTTATTTACATTTTAACATAATAGAGTAGTCATTGTCGAATTAATTAACCTCCAGTTGTCGTCCTAAATAGTTATTTCAGTCACTTTAGTCGTCGGTTTATTTATTTAATATCTCATTTGTAACTTCCGTAGTAATAAATTTATTATTATACTAATATCCTTCATTCAGTGTTAGTTGTCAGTTTTTGTGTATTCTCATTTGCTTTTGTCGTCAAGTTACTAACCAACTCACAACAATGGACACAATCGCATTCAAAGCTAACCTTCACAAGGCGTACAGTGACCTAATACATTATATTGACACGATCAGTGCGCTGGAAGAGGTCAATAAGAACACGATCGGCGGTTGGACTAGTCAGGAATTCTCGCCGCCCTTCCAACTGCTATCACCCGGTTAGACCAACGACACATGCACCAGCCCAACTCTTCACTCTTAACAGGTATAGTGTGTTAGATGACATGTCCCAGTTTCCTCACCTACCTAATCCTCCTACCCGTTTCATCCCTTCCCGTCCAGTACCTAAACCTGTTCACAAACCACGCACTGGTAACCACAGCCGCCCAAATCCACGTAAAGTAATGCTACACAAAGATATCTACACTAACACGCAGAAATCAAACGTGCTCATATTAGCAGATTCGCACGGTTTTGCGTGGATTGCTTCACAATCAGTTCTCAGTTTCCATTTTCTTTCAGACAAACGCTCATTTGGCAGACGTTATTCGAGAACTGGACACCTACATTAAGACACTCAGAGCGGGACACAGTAATCATCATAGGTGGGCAGAACGATATTAACTTCGGGGACATTTCAACGCTTCAGAACATGTATAAAAACTAAAAACGGCCTCTCGGCACAGAAACATAGTACTCTCTAGCCTGCCTCCACATTTCAACATTCCACAAATAAACCACAAAATTAACCTAGCAAACATCTCCCTAAAACGTCACCTGGTAGACACAAAAATCACACTTTTTGATTTGCAACCACACCTGACTGCCAAGGACTTTACCCAGCACGGTTTACATCTGCGGCCGTCTGGGAAACATAAATTCGGTTCTTTCCTAACTTCACATCATCCACCTGCCCCTTTACCCACTCCTACACTACCTCCTGCTCATACCTCATCACCAACCCCTCCTCCTATCTCCACACCCATTTCTTCTCCTATCCCCGTTCTTTCACCTACTGCTTCCTCATCTCCAACGTCATTTATTCCTACATCCACATCTGCCACCCCCATACAGTTACAACTTACACTCAGGAGTACGATGTGGTGCTCGAAGGTGACAATCGCGATCGGGTGCAGTGTGCGGGCTTGATCCGGGACTAGAAGCTGTACCAAATTCAAATTCCTCTCCACAATCAAACTTCGNAACCACAAACTCTTTGCAAAAACTTTGTAAAATAATTATATTTCATCATAATGTACAATCCCTTTCAAACAAATTGACTGATATTGAAATTCTGGCACACGAAAATCCATTCGATTTGCTATCTCTCACAGAACATTGGCTTTCAACTAACATCAATGATACTACTATTTCTAATTATTATTTAGCAAGTTATTACTGTCGGCAAAATTTTAAAGGCAAAAATCCCCACGTAGGTACGTGTATCTACGTTCGTAATGATATTATACATTCTCCACTGACAGGCTACGAGAACTTCTGCGTAGATAGTGTGTTCGAAATTTCTGCAGTTAATCTGACCGACACCGGTATTGTTGTTTTGTGTATTTATAGACCACCTCAATCAGATCTTGACATATCTTTTCGAAACTTCGAAATTGTTTTAAAACATATTACACATAAATCTACTAAATCTATCGTTATATGTGGTGATTTCAACATCGATTTCCTGAGTACATCCGACTCTGCACATTCATCAATTAATCGATTCAAGAATCTTATCGTCTCCTTCAACATTATTATTACTATAAACGACCCCACTCGCCTCTCCGGATCATCTCAAACATTGCTAGGTCAGATTATCGTCAACAACGGAATCTCGCATTTCTCTGAAGTGTTTATCGTCGGATACAGCGATCACCTTGCTCAAGGATTGACTATTAATAATAAACTAAAACAACTCAAAATCCTTTACAAGTTTTCAAGAGAGTTTATTGACACAAATCTATCCATATTTATAAATTACTTGCGTGAAGAAAATTGGAAAGATGTTTACAATTGCCAAAGCACCGACGACAAATCCAATGTATTTATCTCAATATTCCTAAAACATTACAACTCTGTCTTTCCCATAAAACGGAAAGAAATACACAAATTAACACAAAGGAATACAATAGATGGATCACTCGAAGGATAAGAATTTCTTCAAAAATATTTTCATTCAAAACTATGACCAACCACCCGAATTCCATGATCATTTTCGTAAAAATAACACTATTCTTCGAAATATAGTCTATGCAGCTAAAGTTATGGAAAACGACTAAGTACTAAAATCGAACAACCGGACGAAAGCCATGTGGAATATTGTTAAAAATTACACGTCAACTTCTGAAAATCGCGAAGAAAATATTTCTCTACTAAGCGACGGCAAAATCGTATCAAATCCTCAGGACATCGAAAATTTGTTTAATGCTTACTTCTCAGAAGTAGGTAAAATAACGAAATCAATATATCCAAATCAATGTCCTCCAATTATATCCACCCACGTACCCAATTCTATGTTCACTTTCGAAAATATCGCCAATGAAGTCATGAGAATCATCAGCTCATTAAAAAACAAATTTTCTTCAGACATAGATGATATACCAGAGTTCATTATTAAATTTTCGTCCCACGCTATATTAAATCCACTCATAAATATTTTTAATAGTTCTTCATCGGAAGGGGTGTTTCCTAACATATTTAAGACAGCGAAAGTGAAACCTTTACACAAGAAAGGAAACAAACTTAATGTTGGAAAATATCGACCAATATTTACTACCCATTTCCTCAGAAATCCTAGAAAAATTGTTCAATAACCGTCTTCTAGATTTTTTACCAAGAAATAACATTCTGACGATCAACACGGTTTTCGGAAATCCTTCTCCACTACAAGCGCCATATTCTTTCTTACACGATGTTACCATATCTCTTGTCTGTGGAGAAAATTCTCAGGGTGTTTCTCTTGATTTATCCAAAGCATTCTCCTTTCCAAAGTGCACTCTTTAGGCATTCATGGACTTTCATATCAATGGCTAACTTCTTATTTATAAGATAGACATAAACTTGTCGAAATATCCTATACTAAAATAAAGTACTTCAGTGTTCTTTCAGAAACAAAGCGATTTACTTACGGAGTACCCCAAGGTTCAATTCTCGACTCTATACTTTTTTATTGTATGTGCACGACATGTCTTCCTCCACATCAGATTGCAAAATGGTTCTTTTTGCTGATGACACTAATTTACTATGTAAACACGCCAACGCTCAAAGAGTTTTGTCAACCTTTCGGCTTGGTTCCATGCAAATCATCTCATTGTAAACACTGACAAAAAATCTGTCATTTCACAATAGTATCACAAAATCTTTATCCCAGGTTTCTCTTTCGTTAATCGGAACACAATTAAAAATTGTTACTAATACAAAGTTTTTAGGTCTTCATATTCAAGATAATCTCAAACGGAATTGTCATTTTGACAATCTTAATTACCAATTAAGCAAATTGTGTTACGCATTCCGAATCTTAGGTAACGTACTTAGTCCACGTATTTCCCGTTGCGTATATTTTGCAAACATTTACTCCCATTTACGTTCCCGCGTTATCTTCTGGGGCAATTCCGGCCAGAGCAATCAAACTTTCAGAATTCAGAAGAGGATAGTTCGGATAATTTGTAAATCTCACACCCGAAACTTCACTTACTGGTATTAATTACCAATTTAGAGTAAAGATTACAGACACCAAACCATGCGTCTCTGAACGTGTACTCTCTGTGAAACCTAGGTCCTCGGTATCACAAATTTTACAGGTAATTTTTAAATGATATTTGTACTTAAATAGACTGATGCAATCTCTCTATACTTAAACGGTAAACTCCTGGCTATCTTACCATAAACGCAGAGACTAAACTACTAAAGTTAGGAACATGAAATTCGGACATTAGGTGTCTTCTGAAACGTAACCACCCACTGCGGAGGGATTTTTGGAAATTAGAATATTAAAAGGATGAAAAAGAGTAAATGTGCATTTTGGAATTTTCACTTTTTTACTGTATCTCACGAAGTAATTGCGACAACGTCTCAGTTTGTGTACGCAATAATTGTCAATTTAAATATCAAGAAACAAGTCTTTGGGTTTATCGATATTACATTTTTACGTGAGCGCAAGGGGCAGAAATGATATCATGTGATTTATCGTTCACTAACGGTATGACTTTTTTGATACATCCCATAAACTAATAAGGTTATCAACTCTATTACTGTACACAAATGTTGCTCAATTATATATCTAACGAAACCTGTAATCCATAGTAATATATAAAAGCGTAACGGAAAAGTGCGCCTGCCTGTTTGCTACTGAACCGATGGCGATGAAATTTGACAAGGAGACAGTTTAGAAGTCCAGGATGAACATAGAATAACGTTAATTTTTGAAATGTGTGATAAGATGAAAAGAAATGGTATTTGACAATAAATGTCGATAAAATCGGGGGAAAAAAGTTATATTTGCTTACGCTGCCTAAACTGTGAGAGATAAGTCACAACTGAATGGCAATATTGCTCGCCTCAAAGATTTCTACAGAAAGCCCACTAAAGTACGAGGTCAGGCAGAAAAGTAATGAGACTGATTTTTTATTTACCAAAGTTTTTATATTTTTTAAACATCAATGTTATCCCCTTCAAAGTAGTTCCCTTGGGCAGCTACACACCGATGGAGACGTTGTTCCCATTGTTGGTAGCAGCGCTGGAAGTCTTCAACCGGTATGGTCTTCAGTATGTCCGTTACACTCTTTTGAATGTTTTCTACAGTCCCGAAATGACGACCTTTGAGGATATTTTTCAGTTTAGGAAAAAGGAAAAAGTCACAGGGACTGAGGTCAGGTGAATAGGGGGGCTGGGGAACCACCGGAATGCCTTTTGAGGTCAAAAATTCTGTTATGGAGAGGGCAGTGTGACATGGGGCGTTGTCATGATGGGGCATGGGGCGTTGTCTGGTCTCACGCGAATGATCCTTTTTCTAAGTCTTTCAAGGACGTCTTTATAAAAAACTTGGTTGACAGTTTGTCCTGGAGGAATAAATTCTTTGTGGACGATTCCCCTTCTGTCCAAAAAACAAATCAGCATTGATTTGATCTTCGATTTGATCATTCGAGCTTTCTTTGGTCGAAGAGAGTTTGCAGTGTGCCACTCCTCACTTTGCCTCTTGGTCTCAGGATCGTATTCAAAAATCCATGATTCATCACCTGTGATCACACGACTAAAGAAATCTTGCTCATTAGCGATTCTGTCAAGAAGATCAAGACACTTGTTTTTTCGATTGTCCTTCTGCTGAATTGTGAGGTTTTTCGGCACCATTTTGGCACAGACCTTTCGCATGTGCAAATGTTCACTCAAAATTTGTATGAACTGTAAATCTGTTCAAATTTAATTGTTCACTCAGCATTCTTAATGTTAAACGACGGTCTGATCTCACAAGAGTGTTCACACGTTCGATGTTTTCATCAGTTTTCGAAGTTGAAGGCCTCCCTGAACGGAGTTCATCTTCAACGTGTTCTCTGCCTTCCAAAAATGATTTGTGCCAGCGAAAAACTTGAGCTCGGGATAAAGAATGTTCCCCATAGGCCTGTTTTAACTTTTCAAACGTCACACTTGCCGATTCTCCAAGCTTAACACAAAATTTAATGGCACAACGTTGCTCCAAATTCCGCTGTTCCATTTTGCTTGACGCACAACCAAAACACAACTTCACTAATAGCAGTCACAAAAATCACGTAGTTAACGGAAGGAGTTGAAACTCGCACTGAGCTATGGGAGGGTACTGATACACGTGCCCTATCAAGGACAACAGCGCAGCGTTGCCAGATCGCTTGTTGTGTTGCCAGTCTCATTACTTTTCTGCCTGACCTAGTATATGTATATCAACAAAAATTAACCTAAAATATCGATAAAACGTTATGAAAAATAATATAATCTAAGAGAGGAATTTAAGAAGGAAATAATCAATCATCAAATTTAATGGATTATTTGTATTGTTCATTTAACAAAGATAAAAAACCGCAAAATTTCGACGAGCAGCTTAGATTTTACAACAATTTTAATGAAATGGTGCAGTCGCGTCATGGGAAGGAAGCGAAAAGTCGAGCTGCGCGGTTCCCGCGAGATGGTGTAGTGTATAGTCACGTTTTGTATTATACGTGTATTATTACGAATTTAAAAAAATAGGATGCTGTAAATGTTAAAAATTCCCGGGCAATGCGGGTCAATCAACTAGTTTTTGGTATTTTGATTTTTAGTGGGTGAAAAGCGATGTAAATGTTTGGTGTGTTGTCATCAATGACCGACACATTTATAATTTTGTTTGTGTTGATTACAGACAAACATGAAATTTCGACTGAATGTTGCATTTGTATTGTAGAACCTTACTAAAAAAGAAGGATTTTTCAAAGTATATTTTTTTAAGGGTTTCAGGGTGAAATAAGATTTTTCGTTTTGGCTATTTTCTCTATATCATAGAAACTAATAGTTATCATTGCAGTTTTTGTATGAACATCGTTATTTTGTGTATCTAGAGGGGTGTATATATTTTTGTGTTTTTCGATGTATGGTATATTTCACGAACCGATTGAGATACCATTTCCGTTGCTGAATGTAAATTATGTCAAATCAAACGTGTATAAACTGTTTATGAAATTTTGAATTACTCAATTTTAAATTAGTGAAAAGTGATAATATGTGGTTCGTTTAACCGAATGTCTGACATATACTTGAAGACAGAAAGAAAAGTGAGAGAAATATTACATATAGGAATTTGAAATTTATACTTATGTATTGTAGAAAGTCACAAAATAATTTTTGCAAATTACGATTTTTAATGAAGTGGAGTGAATTTTTTTCTTCGTATTTTTACTATATAGCGAAGTATTTAAGATAGTACCTCAAGTTTTGAATGTAAACGTGGAATTTAAATCGGCACACTACATCATAATAAAAACTACCGCGCGAAACCAGGTAGTGTCGTTTAGTAATGTGGGTATAATATCGTTTACCTACATGGAATTTTAGACGTACTTATGTTTCTCGAGAACTGGATTAAGAAAATAAATGAGAGCGTCCTATTTTATACCAAACTAGGAGTTATGAGTTTTTCACGTTATGTTACCATTTAACCTTTCGATATGATTTACTTGATAAACAGTTCAGGACAACATTGCCAGTAATTACCCTAGCGACCCCACTCCGCTCATAAGCTAGAATATTTTCTATAGAGAACTTGTTCTTAACAGCATCGGGAGTCTCATTATTCGTCTCGTCGGCACAAAAACAATGGATACGATACAAATATTGGTAGTTTTGAATGATTTTTTTCTACATCAATCCCTCATCACTCCACTCCTATTAGGCGTGTCTTATCCGGGCCGAACTTACTACATCGTAAGCATCGGGCTCCTAAGAGTTCTACTATTAATCTCATCGGCAGGCAAAAACTACGGATTCTTCACTAATGCCGGTCAATCTCGATTATTATTACCCCCTACAGGATTGATTTATGGAGAAAAAAAACAACAAAACAACAACAGCAATTTTCCTCTTTCTCGTCAAGTATGCAAAATTTCAACAAAAATTACTAAATTATGCATTTAGAGGTGGAAAATGGGGGCAGTTTATCGAAATCTCACGTAGACGATGACCCCCCTCTAGTTTTAAAGGAAGAGTACTAAATATCATCACGCTCGGAATAAAACTGTAGGTTTTCACAAAAAGCACTATTCTTTGTTACATCTTTCCTTCTTTGTTAATAGATTACGTCATGAGGATAAAACACAAAAGGGGGAAAAAGGGAACAGACGAATAGTTCTTACCCATTTCAAATTTAGCCATACAGTGCCAAGATGGTGAAAAATATGTTCTCTCTTTAATTGATAATGAAGAAACCTAACAAAATTCCAACAGGACAAATTTGTGAGGAGAAATAATTACGCAGATACAACTCTTCAGGACAACGCAATTTATAAGTGCACGGTAGTCTATTTCCATCATTATAGCCGACTCCGCAGATTGAAGCCAACCTCAGGACATTAAACTTCGAACACAATAGCTGTAGGTCTTGCTCCTAATTGTTTTATTTTAATTCAAGGATGAAAATCCACTTAAAATAAAATGTATATAAAATAAACGATACCATTAAAATATTATAAATCCAGTAATTTAATTGCATTATTTAATTTTAAAATTAGTAGAAATCTATACTAATAAAAGTGAATGTCTGTTGCATTGAAAACAAAAACGGTAAGCGATGAAGTTAGTTGAAATTTCAAAGGACTGTTCTTAAGGGTTATTGCAACAAGAACAGAAAGTTTGATTAAAATTGATGAATTGCAAGAACAGAAAAACTATTAAAATTGCCTGCTAATCAGTAGATGTCAATCTTCCCTGGCATGACTGTTAACTATGAAGCTTACTAATGTGTCCGCCAGAGTTCAATTGCGTTACATGAGGAGGACAATCCACTGACCATGAAAACTAAGTGACCGAATCTTAGAAGAAAATATGTAAAGGCAGCGAAAAACAATAAATAATTTAAAAGTGAAATGAAAATCAAAGAATTCAGTGGTCTTAACTATGCGCCTTGTTTATTAAGTTTTCTGTGTAAGTTGTATCTTCCTTCAGTCTGAATTTTGAAATAAATCGTAATTACACACACACACAAACACAGATATTAACAGAGGAGAAAATTTATTATCACGAAAATAGAGTAGTAGGCAAACGAATATTGTGTGAGAACCCCGGTGAATGCCGGGAAAATTGAGCAAACAAATACAGACCTGTTGAAATTGTTTTAATATCCTTTTTTAGGGTAAAATAAATCAGTTTACAATACCATTTTTTCTTTAAATGTTAGTACTGAATGTCAGGATATATCAATGTTGCAGGTTATTTAAACGAGGTAAGTAGTTGTCAGGCGTTGCGCTAGAAATCTGAAGTTAATTGTCACCAAACTTCGTTAGCAATTTGAAATACAATATTTTTCCTTCTTAAACAATGTGAATTATTCGCTCGAATTCTGCTAGAAATATAAGTTATTCAACCAAACAGGGACGCGCCAGCACCAGTAGGAAGAGTAGCGTGTAGGGTAAACAGGCGGCACATGATTAAAGATACGAAAATCCCAGAAGAAATTTTTTCTAAACATCAGGAAACTATTATTAATATTCGTGATTTAATCTATCCAAAATTAAGGAAATACAGTTTCAATTTCTAAGAGTGGATTGCAAATTCTGTTGTATTGCGGGAGATGGCACACCGGAACTGCAAAGCTCATCATATTCCAATGAGGCAGTGCGAAATATTCGAATGTTGGTCATCCATTCAGGTGTACGATAAGTATAAGAAGAATTCATGCAGGCGCGCGCGCACGCGCGTAATTGAGAGATTGTAACAGGTTTGTTATGGAAAAATTTCCCAACTTTTGTTATTGAGAAACATTTTTCGTGTCTCACGTGGATGATTTTTTGAATGCTTCATTACATTAACTTTAAGCTGATGGAATCCTCATAGTTGTATTTCATTTATCGTTCCGTATTAACATTACAATTTTACTTTCTCATATACGTAGTATATACAAAGCGTTGTAATCGTGAAAAAATCCCAAAGAGATTTTGATGGAAATATCCGTTTCGGCGATCTCCGATTCTGAAAAAGTGGTTTTAGGCAAAACGTCCGTCCGTCCGTGCGCAGCGATTCTGAGTAAATGGATGGATCAATTTAATTCGCATTTAGTATTTACTTGTTGTCGATGCACGTGCTCTANCTATTCCCCCCCCCCCTCTTTACAACAAAGGGTATTTCACATGAAGTACAAAGTACTCTTTTGAATGTTTCTCAAAAACGGCTCGAACGATTTTACTTAAATTTTCTTTACGTAAAGTACAATTACTATGCATTACATCCGCAATAGCGGTATTTCGCTTGAAAGTTTGGAATAGACGCTGTAAAATAATTTGTGTCCGCTACACTTACACATTAGTTTATTGTTTCAACAAATTTGAATATTATTTAGTAGTGGAAATGTACCAAGCAGACGTAGAATACACTTTTCGTAAGCTGAAATGAAAGATTTGATAATGATAAGATACACAGAAGGAAGATACGAAAATACATCAATTTCTGTCTACAACAAAATTACATTTACATAACCCTTTTACGATATTTATAAGACTGATATGTTGCTATGTTTTGAAATAATATTCTGAATATTTATTTTACTTTCAAATTTAAAATAAAAGACAGTAATAGGTTCATCTAGCGATTTTCAGCATAGTGAAAGGGTCATTTCTGGCGTGGTCCTGTATATTTTGGCACTGAAGACGACCAAAATATATATTGAGCACTGGAAGACGACCAAAATATAAAGGACCACGCCAGAAATGACCCTTTCACTATTTTTTTCTCACTCTATGATGCAGACGGAGGAACGTATATAAGAAAATATGTGCAATGATTTTGCACCACTAGTTGTTATGGGTTAGGTATTGGGACAACTCATACTCTTCACACATAATTCGAGCACTACTAATAAATCTCTGCTGCCAAACACTTGTTACAAAGAAGTAGTGATTCGCACATGTCACTGACAGTCGACAAAATGAAACCAATGTAACCAACTTTCGTAATTATCTCTCCAATTTTTTTTACAAGTTGTTAAAAAATTCTGCTTTAGTGTAACAAGCTTCAAGAGGTGAAGTCCTCAACAATGGTTAATAAATTAAAAATTATTTCTCGGGAATTGAAGGAGTGATCTTCAACGAAATTCCTATTTAGCTTTAACAAATCCCCTCAGGATGTTTTTCTTGACTAATCCAAAACATAAGTCATCGACCAAGAAATTATCCTATCAAAATTGCATTCCTTTGACATTCGTGGACTTGTACATCAATGGCTAACTTCGTATTTAAAATATAGATATCAACATGTCAAAATATCCTATACAAAAAATAAAGTACTTCAACATTGCCTTTCAGAAACAAAGCCACTTACTTGTGGAGTACCCCAAGGATCAATTCTCGGTCCTACACTCTTAACGTTGTATGTGAACGACATGTTATTCTTCACATCAAAATTGTTATTTTTGCTGATGACACTAATTTACTATGTAAACAAGCCAACACTAAAATGTTTTGTCAAATCTCTCGGTTTGGTTTCATGCAAATCGTCTCACTGAAAACACTGACAAAAGCGTATGTCATTTCACAATAGTATCACGAAACCTTTATCTCAGGTGTCTCTTTCTTTAAACGGAACACAATTAAAAACTGTTACGAATACAGCATTTATACTTATGAAACGGTCGTGTTTCTTAACACAGAATTACGGAAGAGCCACCCTTGCTTCATACAAAACTGTCTTGTTCACGAACACAATTCTCGCAATAGGTATAATACTCATGTCAAGCACTCTTTGTCAAAAAAGGCCATATCATTCAGGAATCGTTCTATATAATTCCCTTTCCAAAAATATAAACGATATTTAAATGAAGGCTTTCACGGCCGGAATTATGTAAAATGAAAGATTTTTCCGGGCTAAGTAGCCGTGGTCTGTTTTGGTTTTCACCAGACGTTTCGGTTACAACTGCGGTAACCATTAATGATAATTGTAACCGAAACGTCTGGTGAAAACCAAAACACACCACGGCTACTTAGCCCGGAAAAATCTTTCATTTTACATAAACGATATTGTTAAATCGAATCTCTTCAAATCCGCGGTTAAAAACTACCTACTGCATCAGTACTTCCACAATTTAAAATAATTTATTGATTTTAATAAAAGTTAAATCCGTCATGTACTTTATCACGCCATTGCTGTAGTACTTCAAAATAACCCATAAGTTCAAAAACTATTTTTTTGCATGCTTGTGCTCTGTTCTGTTTTTCGTATAAATTTAGTTTTATGTATACTCAACTTTGGCACGGTTGTGTACATTAATTCTGTAGCCCCATCCAGGTCAGGGTTTATCTCAGTTTTTCATTCGGGTAGAGGCGGAATTTTTTATGCAGGCTCTAGGGTCTATTGAAATAATAAATCTCAAATTTAGAGTTAGTTTAATACTTACGATTTATAAACAATATTTTCAGAATTAATGATAGTTTGAAAATAACGCAAACTTTCGAAATAGTTTTCTCGTGTTTTATTATATACAAATTTATTGGTATTCTGTTAACACTATAACATGTTCCGAACTATTTTTATTGTTAGGAGTGTACAGAAACGTTAAATTCGCCTCTGCCTTAGGGTCCTTGAACGGAATTGATGGGATGGTCCCTTGCTTGCTTCCGGGAAGAGTAAATTAGTTTGTCCTTTAAGTTTTTGACAATAAATTCAGTATTATAACGAATAAGAGGAATGTTGTTTTAAAACTTAGTGGGTTAATACAGCAAAAATCACAAGAAAAAGTCCACGAAATTGACACTTGGTAAATTGGAGCGCATTGACAATATACGGTATGTGGAGATTCCCATAAATTGGTATGACATACATAGACTATATATTTAATGTACATATAATTCTTTTACATTATTTCTATACTTCGGTCAGGAGAATGTGGAAAAAAAGGCGGAAATGTGATACACGCCTTCCGTTGTTAATGGATGTGCTCTAAGCATTACATCACTCTTTGTCTCTCCACGATCGGAACACTTATTACACACAGACCATTCCGAACCTTGGACAATTGCGGTTCCACGGCAGCATCGTCAGTCCACTTACAATTCCGCGTTCTTACCCGTCGCGCGCCCGAAATTTTTTTGTTAGTATTCTATTAAATTATCGATTTATTAAAGAAATATGTCACTGAAATATAAATAATAATAATGCCACAAAATTAATGATCAGATTACTAACAATTGTAATTAATCATTTTCATACACACTATCAGTAGCCAACCTTCCGTAGATCTTCCTCAGCAACGTTGGCGCGAAAGAGAAAAAAAGCGAACGATGTCCTTCATGTAGCAAGATGTTTTTTTTAAAGAAGTAATTTTTAGGACGGCGGAGAAATTTTTATGCACGGTCTTTTCATATTAGAAAATAAATTTACAATATAAAAAGTACTGTAATAGATGTATAATAAATGGTTTTTCATTATTCAACGCCACTTTTCTTCGTTTGGTTCGTATTATGAGGTTTCTTGCTCATCCGGTGTGGACTTACGCGTCACACACGCGTCCATATGAGCGCGAATGCAGGTGGTTCGACAGTTCAATATCGTCATGAGCTTTCGTCAATTCCTATTCGAAAATCGCAAAGAGGGATCGATTTGAAGAAGAAACAGCCAACAACGACTCTCTAGAATTTCTGACTAATTTGCTTATTGAGGATAGCTTTCTTTTACAAGTTCCACATTTAACTTGACCTGTCACTTAGTTTGTTAGTATGTTTGGGCCAAATCTTGCCACTGAATTTTAAACGAGTACCCTCCATCCGATTGAGGTGAAATTTGACACACACACATAAACCTGATGACAACGCAGTAATATGACGTCTAACTCAAATAAAAACTTCTCTTTTTTAAAATTACCATTTTATTCCGAAATAACTCGCAGTGGATTATTTCCGGGATGTGACTCCTGAAATACAATAAGTCACTTCATACAAATAAGTATAAGAAACTGCATAACCAACGCCTTTTCATAATAACCTCTCATCTCATCACTACGAACTTTTACTTAGCTTTCATCACAGCGATTACTTCTCAAAAGGTTTATGCTATCGGAAGGTGCATCACATGGGCAATTTAATGTAATTTATTTACATTTACAAAAATTTATTTACATATTTAATGTAATTAAATTTGTGTTAAAAAGGACTTTTAGTATTGTGAACAAGCGAGATTAATTATGACTATAAATAAATAAACAAATATAATGCTGAAAAGTATATTATAATTAAATAACTTTAAAAAAAAACAAGCTTCTATTTATGCCACGTACTAAAACGAATAAAATAAGTTGAGGTGTATTACAGTAGTGCAATGCCAAATGCTAACACCTTTATACAAATTTCACGCTCGCAACCCGAATAAAAATTTCTACATGATCGCTGAAAATGATTAAATTTGTATATTGAATAATTTGAATTGTATATTGTAAGAAGCTTGTCGCGCGAATTGTAAAGGAAATACATATTTTGGCAAGTACTTGCTTACCTACCAATCACTGTCCTATGAAATGATTTGGTATCTACTTTTATGAACATTTCGCGCGAAAAGCTGAACAGCTACTACGATGCTTGAATGGTAATGTTACCGGGAAAGTATGAAATCAAGCGTTGTATACAGTGCCTAGGCAATATGAACAATGCTTAAAACTATCAGACAAAGTAGGAAATAATTTTTATTTCCAGCATTGCCTAGGCACTGTTAACGCATAAAGGCAAAGTAAGAATAATACTTTTCTGTGAATACATCGCCTCTTATTGCTCAGTAGTTGCCTGATGACTGCCACTAGTGGGGATCGAAACGTTGCAAAGAATGTGTAATTGAAAACAAATAGTGTCTGTATAAATAATGTACTTGAATTTAATATAATAATTTCAAATAAGTTCTACGGAGGTAATGAAAATATGGATTGGTAAATTCCATGCCTACCTAACACTATCAACATAAAATTTTACACCTTCTTTGTTTTGTGTATTTAAGACAGATGAAAATTTTCTTTACATTGTAGACGAATAGTTTAGGTTTTACAAGGGTGTAAATTAATTTGTGCAGAAGACACCGTTGCCACCACCGTAGAATAGTGTTACCTCCGTAGAATAGTCGAGTAGAAACGAAATTGTATCTGATAATATACCAAACCACTAACTGATAGGTACCCTGGAGTTTCGTGCGATGCAACCCGCTGTACTTCACTTTGTATCACATCTCCACCTCATATACATACTCATCATACTTATAAGTAAGACATACTTCCCACCAACATCGTCAGATCAGCTTAATGTTACCACAATCACCTATCGACATAAACCAAACATATCTGTAAAATTTCAGCTCGATCGTAAATGTGGAAGTGGCCGAAAATACACTAATGGAAACTACAAATATGGAAAAAACAACATACATGCATACATATGAACGTTGCGTTCATTAAAAGCTTGTAAACATTCATCATCTTCCATTAGGCACAACACAAATGAATATCACTAAATTTTCAAACTATATTATTAAACTATATTGTGACATTGCTTCCACTTGAGTGACATTTCGAAGTCAATAGTGAAATTACGGAGAAAAATAAAGAAATAATCATGCTTGTTCTACTTGAAACTCGAATCTTTTGTATTACTATCTTTGCTGGTCTTTCATTAGGCTGTCTACAATGCCTAGGTAATGTGTACGATAACAAGGCTCAGTGGGAAATGAAATGAATATCTTACTTTTTGGATGACTTCAGACAGTATTCACATTGCGTAGGAATGGTTTACAATGCCCGGATTTGCTACATTGCCGGTAAGAGTACTATAACAAATCTTTCTGATAGAAGTAAATTGTAAGGAATGTGTGTGATATAGAAATACGAGAAAAGTACTCAAAGTGTTGATCTAAAATTTTGGAAGCCTCTTCTTAAGGATTGTTGCGAGTGCCGTGCAAAGCATGGTTAATATACACGAAACACAAGAGCGAATAAAAAACAGAAGTCGGATGTTTTCCAGTAGATGTAGAATTTCACTGGCATACCCTAATCTGGTAAATGATGCTTAATGATGTGTCCGCTGCAAGTTAGTAGTGATGAGCGAGATGGAAGTCCAACAATCTACTAGACGCTTAACTAGACATTAAACAAAAACATGAACTAAAAATGAACGAAGCAAAGAAGTCAAAGTTCGTATCTTGATTGGTTAATTAAGTTTTCTATATTAAGAGTACGAGGGCTTTTTTTTCAACCTCCGACGTGCTATAAATAAAACAAATTTACAGAACACAATGATATTATTAGCAAAAGTAGTGTAGAGTCTTCCTTATTTTTCAACGTAAGCGCCAAAAAGGTCGAGGCATTTGTCGTATCGTATCACAGGTTTCTCCATGTCTTCTCCAAAGACGTTTCCACCAGTGAGGAGAGTGACATCTTGACGGTATCCCGAAGTTCGGCGGCGAAGCGTTGTCCACCCAACCATGTCATCAATTGTTGTCCCCTACTGCATGAAGTCCATCGACAAGACTTTTTGGTTGTAGCCAAAAACTGTAGCCATTGTTTTCCTGTTGCTCACCGTTTCTTTAACCTTTTTTGGTTTGCTTGGAGAATCTTTCTTTGGGACCAAAAAGGAGTGTTGTCTGTGGACTTTGTGCAGAAGGGACAACAATTGAAGGCATGGTTGGGCGGACAACGCTTCGCCGCCAACGACGAACTTCGGGATGCCGTCGAGACGTATCTCTCCTCATTGGCAGCAAATTCTCTGAAGAAGGCATGGAAAAGCTTGTGTCACATGACAAATGCCACAACAATTTTGGCGATTGTGTTGAAAAATAAGATCTTGCTGTACTTTTGGTAACAAAATTATTTTGTTAAGTAAATTTGTCTTGTATAGCCCTTCGGAGGAGGAAAAAAAATAGCCTTCGCATTTTCCTTCGAAACTATACATATTTTGTATGTTTTCTTTGTGAATTGAATGTATATTTTGAAAATTAACAAAAGGGCGGAAGTCATGCCACAAAGGAGAGAAAAAATGCCAAAATGTTTTGGATAATAATTCAAAAACCCCGGGAAACTCCGAAAAAAAGTCAGTAATGTATCAATAATAACATTTGATATTATCGGTGAACAACGTCAAAGCATTTCTGCTTGAGAATTTCCATTAGTGTCTTTATTTATGTAACAAGCGTTGTTTGCCGTTTTCATGAAGAACATGAAAAATAAGCAATGAAATAAAAAGAAATCAACTGAGAAAGTTTTCTTTCCCATTGAATCGGAAACATTTCTAAAATCATACGATCAAAGTAGAATGACATTCCTACACTTAAAACACGCACGACGCAAAGAAGAGTGAGAATTGCGAAACACTGTCGCGAGTAGCTGTGTTTACGTTCTGGAATGCTTTTTAATGTTGAAGTAAATAAATTGAAATTCGGTACGTGTTTCAAATAAGTCAGAGTATGACACAATATGCAATGTGACTGTAAAGTAAGTGACCCTATACCGTGACTGTGTAGTAAGTTCAACGCACAGTACTTCAATAACCTTACTCGAACTACCACACACTGGAAATCGTAGAGTAAAAACTATAGAAGCGACAGAATTAAAAGTGCAGCGCGTATGTTTCTCGTAATAAAAAGAACTGAGATTACAAAAATAACGCAGAATCCATGTTTACATTTGGTAATTTCATATTCCTCCTTCATCGGCGAGATATAGAAAAAATGTATTTTACTATTTACGTCCAAATGCTGTAGGAGAATTCGTTATACACAAACTCATTATAAGCAAGGCGATAAAATGTCTAGTGTTAATAACACGAGCACATAAACTTCAGATATATTTTAATATTTTAAACATTTTCTTACGGATGAGAACTTGCATGTGGACTCGGAAAAAATCCCAGCATTTTCCACTTGACAGTACAGAAAGTAAATTAATAAAGCTCAGAAGAATCACAGAATTTCGGTGGCTCTATTACAGGCGGAGCTGATATTTGGCGGTGGCATCTCACATTTTTTCCAACTAAAGCTCTTTAATTTGTTGTATTATGAAGCTTTTTGTATGAAAATGAAGTTGCCACATTTTCATGGAAATTATCAACTGTTGTGCCCCACCTCTTTCCAATAACGTTTACTATCTATACAATTTGCTGTCTATGGCTTGAGTTGCGGTAATCGACGATGGACCGAGCCCATAATCATAGTATAAAATAGAGAGACTACTGTAAGGGAGATCTGAAGACTGTTAATATACGGGTATAATCAGTTCATCTTACGAAGCATACAAATATGCATCTGATTCGTTGGAGCATGATAAAGACCAATGGAGAACTGGATATTCCCTCACCATCATACCGGTCAGCGAGGACAAAAACCGTGTTTTGTAGCTGCCTAAGTCGTCTCCGCACGCGGATTAGTTGATCACAACCTACAGAAACACTGTACTTATCTCCGAAGATTACTCGCCGCACGTTAGTATGGCACATGACCGTCAACCACTACAGCAATGCAGTTAGTGGCTTCATTGCTGTGGTATTACAGAATTCTCCATACAGGTCTACAATACAACATCTCCATACTGACAATAACAGAGTCCTACGTCGTCTACCAATGGTACTAATAATAATAATAGTCTTTTTTTAGATGCGAGACTCAGACCATAGGGTCTGCTCTACCGTCTGCCCACGAAACTACTCATACTAACAAGGTGCAAGGGGGATTGCTTTATTGTGTGCTCAATAACAAAAATCGTAACAGTTCGATTTGTCTGTGAACATGGGATAGACGCCCTGCCCTCCCATCTTTCTCTCGAAGTCTTATTGATACTTCTTGAGAGCGCGTACCTAGCCTCATCCCTATAACAAGAAATACTTTATTTCTGTAACCTACTACAGATACTTGCTGGCATCTTCTAAAGTATGAAGCGACGTGACGGGCGAATCCAATTGTGTATTTCTTTTAAAATTACAAAGCACCGGAGACGCTCTAAACTCAACGGCATCGAAAAGTATGGTTTCGAATCTAATATCGGATTTTGTTATTATTTTTACATCTTATTCCTTCTCACCCCCTCCCTAGGGGTGCGAGGGATGTCTTACCCCATAGTGCTTGTTGTCATATAGTCAGTCATCTGTGTATTAAGTTTGGTTGCAATTGCTCCAGACACTCTAGAGTTATGGTGGGATACATATACAAAACATTCCAACCTCCATTTCACCCCGTTAGGGATGGATTTTCGTAAAATCCTTTTTAGCGGATGTCTACACCCTAAAAGGAAATATATTTCTTAAAATCTAACTTTTCGCTGTGAGGTTTAATGATCTATATCAGCGCTGCCCAACTGGCGGTCCGCGAAACTTTTCTTATGGCTCGCGAGTCAGAGTAAGTTTTACATCATTGTTTTCGTCAAACTTTGGGGGCCACAACTTTGTCATAAATCTATGCAGTCAGAATTCATTGTTGATGAGGCATGCTCGGTGAGAGTAAAAAGAAAATTGTATTCGGAATTACCCCGTCACACATTACCAAATCAAAACATTTTATACTAATACGAAATATTAAAAATACGCCTGAAACACAAAGAAATATACTTTTTAATTTTTCCAGCTTGGAATAATATAATTTTTAGACAGACACAAAATATCGCGTTACCATTATTAAATATGATTCACTAGCTTTATTATTCGGACAAAAGTTTGCTAAACCCCATCCTGATCGATAGTAAGTATAGAAAATAACCNTCGGACAAAAGTTTGCTAAACCCCATCCTGATCGATAGTAAGTATAGAAAATAACCCGCGGGTTAAGATGAGTTCTACAGCGCTGATCTACATCAATTTGAACTTTTTTATAGGATCAAGAAAAATATCTTTATCTCTAATTACATTAACATAAGCGCTGTTTTTATGTCTTCAGTGTTTGAGCTAAAATTGTTAATAGAATTATGAATTTTGTTTGGATATATTCCCCAAATTTGCTTCAAACATTTATTTTTAACTTCATTGACGTTACACAGCCAATCGCGTCAAACCCTTTCGTTTGATTAATTTTAAGGGCTATCATATTTTACACTGTAAACTTCATAATTTGATACCCAAATCAATGATGCTGTGAAGAAAAAAATCCACTAGACATCTGCCCTAAGAGTGGCGCAACTTAGTTAACCCATATTGTGCTCGTAAAACTTTGACACCTATCATATCAAGAGGGTTGTGAAGAAATGAGTGATGTGCAATCTTGAACCGTTAGTCATATTAAATAGTGTACGATGTTAGACGGACTATATTGCATTAACACCGGACTAAGGGAACAAATTTCTAAGTTCTGCCTTAATTAGAATTAGTAACAATTTTGACTGCAAGATTTGTTGCGTACAGAAAAAGTTTTAAAAAGCGTTATAAAATGACCACAATGCTCGAAAATAATACAGTAGTAATTTATTACTACAGCGTTACCACTGTTAATTGAAAAAGACTGATACACATCGCTTGTTTAATTGTATCCTGGGGTCACTTTCGATCGATTGGGCCAAAACGGGATGGGGTTTGGCAAAATGTTGCCCGATGAATAAAACTAACTAGCTAAGGAAATTGAATGACACTAACATTCTGAACAATTATTTGAATGTTTAATTTCATTTAGGCCGTCTTTCACCACTATTCTACTATCTGCCAGTTATTTGCTGAGCGGGTAACTAACCGAATCTTCACTCACCGATCGATAGATCATGCACCTTTCACAACGCTGATCCATCGGCTAAGGAGCTTCTCGGTAGCAAACAGTTCGACGTAGTCATTTTTGAGAGAATTAACTATGATGCACTTACGAAAGACGAGAACATGGGGACAGTGACACGGTTTGTTTTCAAAACATCAGATACTACCATGCAAAAGTTACTACGCTAGCTTGAGTATCGGCGAGAAGCGAATAGAAGAAACTCGCAGGAAACATAATTAAACAAGAAAAAAAAGGAAAATTCCCAAAACAGCAAAAGCAAAAAATCCTTAAACTGTTATCAATTAATTTTGTTTTCATCCAAATTGTGTGACATTATAACAGAGAAACGTTTGAGATATCTTTTTTATTACTATTCCTTCAGATTTTTGTAAATTATTTTCAAGATAAACATCACCTTTTCCCTCAAAGAATCTGATAAGTAATTCATGAAATATAAAAAGAAACTACTTAACCTTAAGGTTATCCAGTTTTTCAAAAATAAGGTCCAAGACGTCCATAATTTAACTTCAAACGCCCCGATAATATTTACCGGCTCACCGATAGGTCGGTTGTAAGTTACCTCCCCGGTAGCGGAGATAACTAACGGTTAGAGAGTAGTGTAACACCATTACAGTGATTGGACGGATAAGTTACCCAAGTAGTGTTATACGACCGATAAGAACGCCGGTGAAAGACCCTATAATAATAATAAATTTATTGTCAAAAAACAGTACAGACTGCGTATGACCACGTGGAGGACAATAAACTAATTTACTCTCCGGAAGCAAGCAAGGGACCATCCCATCAATTCCAATCAAGGGCCCTAAGGCAGAGGCGGATCCAAAAATTTCAGCAAAAGTTCCTAGATAAGATAAAAAGTTAGCTGCGAGTTATAATATAAGAAGGTTAATTAATTTACCTGGATTATATGTAAGATACTACTTTTCCCAATCTGCTAGTAATAGGCAAGTTTCATTCGGTTACAGGATATGAGAACAGTTATGAATAGTATATAACACACAATGGAGCATCGCGTAACTCCTATCCCATACAGAGACAGTTGTCGACGAGATATGAAAATCCGCCCAGAAGCATCAGTAAAGTTTGCAGCAATATTTTAACAGTGAAGTAGTCAAACTACCTAAACACGAAGATAATTGCCGACTGAAGGAACTACATGACCTTATAGACTAAAGAACTACATAAACATTCTAGTAAAGAGCATAAAAGCGGACACTTGATGAATAATTATTAGCCTAATCATTTAAACCTTTTTGAAAACAAGATACTAGATAATCTGTACAGATTAGTTGTGACAATTCTCTAATAAAAAAATGTTTCTCTAAATAGAGTTGCCTAAACGGATAAGCCCATTTATGAGCTAATACTTAAGCTGGCGTGTTTTACCCTTACACGAACGAAAATACCCCGTCTAGTGAGACATACTTGTTTCCCTGCCACCATATTCACAGTCTTAAAGTCAATTTATTTATTGTTGCGTTTAGCAACGAACATGGTAAATTATCTTTCATACTAGATTTAATTGTCGCTAATTTCATTCTAATAACTAGGCTGACAAGAAATTATACTCCTTACAAAAATACTGAAAATTCTGACGTTTATAAATACCATAACCAATCGTTACTTCCTGAACACGTTAATTGCTTTGTAAACTTGAACCCATTTCCTCATTCTTTAGCTCCTTCAGGAGAGAGAAGAAAAAAAACATGGCTCCCGATCAAAGAATGACCGCCATGAGGTCAGTATGCATGAGAGTACATGAGGTTTTCAAAGTATAAGAGCTTGAAATGAACACAAAAAAGAGCGATACCAAAGTTACTTTTCAAGAAAGAAACTGCAAAGGACAAATGGTTCTTCGAATAACACGAAAAATATACAGAAAATTAGGTCTATACCACAATGATAAATTTTTTATCGGAATACTTAATTTATTAAGTATGGTAACTTCCTTTAAAAATGTAATAACGTCATTTTAAGTCTTGCACTCCATTTTTGGAAGTCAGAAGTTGGTTAACATCATGTGACTACGTCTGAATGATTTAAGTGCAACATACAATATATTTTAGCCATTTTAATCGGTGCTAGTACTCTGCAAATGGAAATAAGACAAAAAAAGATTCAAAATAAAGATTTATATAACATACACATTGTGCTCATAGACACCTAACATCTGAAGCTGAAAACACTCCTGAATTCAATTCTATAAGATGAATGAAACTAACTTGACTATTTGTTTTCGTTCCAATCAACTAAAACGGACTATTATTTTAATGGGACATTGTTTTAAAAACTAATGTTCTGAAATTGCTTAATACATAAAGGTAAAACTATTCATTAATAATGAAAGGAAATAAGAATACAAAATATGCTGTTAGATTCGTAATTCACGCGACTATGGCATTGGCAAATTTGATGTCGTAACTTTATAATATTGCCTTAAATTTCAATAGTTTCTAAATATTCACAAAGTCACAGGACTTGACATCAGATTGGGCCAACCTGACACTAGTATTTGCGGTTGCACAGAGACCAAAACGAAGTCGTTCGACCCGAAGCAAGTCAAGTTTGCTTTCCTAGCTTCTTCAGCCACTTGGTTCCTATTGGGACAAGTGCTAAAAGATATTGTAACCCAAACGTAAGTCAGAGATAACTGACTTATATATTCAGATATTGAATGCCTTCATCTAAATCTCAATTTTTGACACAATAATTTTCACTTATTGTAGCTAATGAACTTCCCTATTTTTTCCCTGCTTCCCCCCGGAAACCCGAACGACCAATTCATTAATCAAATCAGGCAGACGTATTAACACTGAAGAAAAAAATGAAGACATTATTTTTTTAGAACAATCATTCTCCGCGAACCATGGTTTCAAAATCATTACTCAGATAAGAAATTGGTGTGATAAAAAATGAAGTGGGTAACAGACACGCTTTCAAATACTGAAAAACATTGACATTCTACGAGGACAGCGAAATGAAAAATATAATTAACCACGTGCGATTAAAAACTGATGAATCAGTTGACTCGAATAGTCGACACCAATCGCGAGTAAACCGCAACGATTACTTTCGTCGTGAAACAGAAGAACGCAAACAATCCAGGTGCCTCTGCAAATAGTTCAATGCCAGCCGGCGGCGTTTCGTGAACGACGTTGTCCCTCACCTGGGACATGCCACGAATTCGAAGGTAAACAAATCCCCACCGTGCGGCGTGTTGCGACGAAGACGCAACCGAGGCCTGACGCGGCAGAAGCTCCAGTCCTCACGTGAGGAGGGGAGAAGGCAGGAGATCGCTTCCGGAAGCCGACGTCTACGCATCCCACGCTTTAGCGTACGGAACGTCGTATCGGCGTGCGTCCACGGTAGAAGCGCGCGCTCACGACCTTGCGGAGGAAGCAGCGCACGCTCTCCGCAAGACACGCGACCGACCCGGTGAAGCACGATTCTCGGGATTCGTTCTATTGGAGAAGGTTAGCAGCGACGACGCGGGCGCGCGCGAGAGAGAGCCTTGTCGTGACGCGCAGTACAAGTAGTGGGAAGGAGAAGCGAGGCGGGTGGAGCGGGAGGTGCGAGTTGTTTACTCCAGCCGGCTGGTCGCGCGCGGCCTCGGGGCAGGGCCACGTGGCTCGGAGCGAGCGACGCTGCCAGCGCGAGCAAGCGGACGGACAGACATTCGTCGCAGGCGGGAACGACGACGACGTTCTCCATTCACGCACGAGGAACGCGTCGCGCGGGATACATCGGAGGCGGCAGCGCTGGCGGCGGAGGTTGTCTCGCGGCACTGGCGCCGCGTCGCCGCGCGATCAATACTGTTTGTTTATGTCGCTCGACGAGCGCGCTACACCGGAAGCGACGAAGGCTGCTGCTGTTGCCGCTGCCGCCGCGACGGGGCGAGACGACGTTGCTGGGCGGGCACCATTGTCCGCCGCGCGCCGTGAGAACCTACGGCATGACTTGCGCCGACCGCCTGGTCGAGGAAGGCTCTAGATTCTAGAATAGTACTCGCCCGAGTCAAGCCACGACAGGAAGTGGTTTCTCTTCGCAATCTATATTGCGAAGAAGTCTCATCAATATCGCGTTTGAGAAAATTGATGCGAAAGCTAAGACGGGAATTAAAGCACGCCGCAGCCGAGTCACTACCTTCGAAACGCGGGTCCGGACGAGAATGAAGCTCGCGGTTTTCCTTACAGCCCAAGGTCGGTAAGCGGCGTGCGTGGCAATAACTGGAATGGGGCTGCCCCAACGGGCGTGAGTCGCTTAGCCAATCCTTTCCCAGGAGCTAACTCCTCTTCCTCCAAGAGTTCCACGGGACAGAAATGCGTCCGCGCGCTGTCGGCGGCGAAGTGACGGGAAGAGACCGGAAAGAAATGAATGACGCCATTCGGCGATACGTTATCGTACGCAATGTTTTCGACGCGCTGGTCAGGGTACCGTTGGCAACACGCCCGCGGCGGCCACAAGCGCGCGTGAGGGGCCCTCGCGCCCGCCGACCTGTGTCCACTTGATCGTCTGCGACGGCAGCGCACTGCAAAGCGGCCGGATGTCCGGGGAGGAGAACACGGATAGATGTGAGGGGGAGGAGACGACAGGAGATGCAGACAGACAGAGAGAGAGAGAGAGAATAAAGCATAGTCGTATGATACCATAGTCCGCTAGAAACATGCTTCAAATGTCATGCTTGAACATTGGCTGGCGCAGCTGGCTGAAAGCTGCGTAATTTCCGTCGAGCAGGTCTTTTTACATGGCCTTGAAGCTCGCTGCATATTTCTCTAAACCAATACAAGACTTCGAACCAGATTGTGTTGAACTATAATTACTGTTCGGTCTTACGAAGACATGTTAAGAAGATATTAGTTAATTCCTATCAAGTATACACAACAAATGAACAATGAATTTATAAAAAAACATTTTTTCCTACACGAATTATTTGCAATTAATTCCGATAGCAATTTACGATCTGCAATGTGACCTATGAAATATTTTGATACAACGTTGCGAGGTGTATTTTGTCATAATGCTAATATATCAAAATGTCGGAGGCGAAGTGTCAGATTATTTTATTGCTAAAAATTTATCCACTAAGTGACATTTAACAGCTCATGACTACAAGCGAAAATTGTATTTTCTGAACACATATCTCTTCAGTACTAAACCAAATTCTCCCGACTGCTCCGCGTGATATTGACCTATTTTCCCCGGAGTTCTTCCTGAATTGAACACAAATACAAAGATTATCATAAATTTACTTCAAAGTTAATTGAATACAAATCCCGATTTTCTTATTTTTCATTCAACTTCGACCCGGACGCCTATTATGTTTCAGAATTATAATTCGATGATCTTTATAAAAGGGGCTATTTGATGTCGATGATTAGTAGAATCCAGTCTGCTCAGACGAAAGAAACCAGCGTATTCACAGAATAAGACCACCCTACGAAATATCTACGACACGCACACAACAATCCATACATTTTCCCCCGTACCTTCAAATCTACCGAGTTGACATTAGGCAGCGACCCGCCCCGGTAGGCTCCCAGAGATTGGTTAATGTGAAGATGCTGCTTGGGCACCTAGAACACAAGAGCACACACTGCTTCTGGTGACCAGCCCCTAATCACCACTCAAGCACACACACATTTGCACACTGGAACAAAAAGCCAACATTAAAAGCAGTGCAGAGCGTTTTCAATACAAGCAATAACTATTTTCCGCAAGCCATGCATGGTTTCAGTTAGTAACATGTAAAACAGAATATACTTACCCTTCAGGGAGGTCAGCAGTATTTCAAACAAAACAATGACAACTCTTTGACAATACAAATTGTGACATAAAAGATATAAAGCAGTGAATTAAGTAGGTCAAAAGTAGTCATATTTAACTTGCAAGTTGCACATACAAACAAGCACTACCTAAAATCTTGATGAGATACTAAAGCAAAATATATGAAAAAAAAGGAGAAAATTAGTC
The DNA here is from genome assembly GCA_002313205.1 of Laupala kohalensis. Classification (NCBI taxonomy): domain Eukaryota; kingdom Metazoa; phylum Arthropoda; class Insecta; order Orthoptera; family Trigonidiidae; genus Laupala; species Laupala kohalensis. The sequence continues at coordinate 1,154,596 of NNCF01125876.1, read as the reverse complement.
CCAAAAAAGGTATTGAAGTATTATAAGGAAGGTGGCTTAAATGCAATGACAGGATTTTAGAGCTCAAGCAAACATCCAGAAAATAGCCATAGAATGAATGTTATAGGTGAGGTAGGACAGGACAACAAAGAGGAAAATTTATCGTATTCGATGATTTATAAAGCCAACTACAGCTGTGGGGAACAGCCTCAACTAGTTGGCAAGCTCGTGCTTGAATTTCGGCGCTCATGCAGCTGACACGTACAGACCAAGAGATTTACTCTTGTCCACGCCACTGCCGAAAGAGCACGCCAAAATGCTGATACACTAAATCAGTGAAATTTAACACTTCAAAAGACACACTGACACAATGCAACACAATTTAATTTTCTCGGCACGCAACTCAAATCCTTTTTAAATACACGATTTATGTAAATACTTCTAATTTCACACAATTTAAATTATGAATAATGAGGAAGCAATAACCGAAGGTTTCTTCAATATCACTAAAAAAAGAATAATATAGTTTGCAACAAACTATTCAAACACACACACACTAAAAACTCAAACTTCATATAAATAATGAAGTTTGCTGCAAAGTGTATAAAAAATGAGCACAGCAATGAAACTATGACAATAGTGCAAAAAGATTGAGTGGAATCAGAAATGATGGTATAACATAAACCGTAAAAAAATTGTGACTAAAGGAAAACCTTCAACACAGAAGTAGCTCTTGTCATAATAAAATTTAAATCGGACAAATTGTACAAAAATTTCACACATAGTTTTCAATGATAATGATAAATTCAATAGAAAGAAATCTTATACTAATGTAATTAATGAAAATGTAATAACTCTGCATTTTTCATGTTATTTACTTTAAATTGTAATTCCTTAATTTATTGAATGATTTTAGAGGAGCTAGGTCCACAAAAAAATCTTATTGCATTATTAACAACTGTCAAAGTTTCTTAGTTAACTTTTAACTTCCAAATTATGTTAATTAATAAACTGCCATAAATAAAATAAACTTATATGTTTCAACCAAGAGGCTTTAACAAAAAAATCTGGAATTTGGGATAAATCATATTGATAATTGCAATCAAATTGAATTGCATTTCCCAGACTACAAACCTATATTATCATATCTCTAATAGATTTAACAGACAACAGCAATTTGTCTCACAAATGATATAAACTTCCACATTATCTTCATATAGAAAGTAAACACATAACAAACTCTTAACGCTGTTTCAATTGAATGAAAATTTGTTCCCAATATTTATAGATTCAAAAATTATCCTAGTCACAAGAGAAAAACCACTAATGGATAACAATAAATCAAATGTCATAGGAAGTAAGGTTCGAAAGAAACTTTACATCTTACAGGCTAGCATAAAAAATGAATTTAATTACATTAACAAGGATAAAAATAAATTCCTTTTTCAACATGGAATATTAAAACTATAGAGATTTCCCTTACTAGCATGTATTTCGATTTACCGGCCTATGTTTTGATAAAAACAAAATATTGTACATCACAGCAAAGTGACTTGTTTATGTTGGGGTCTGATGTGTATGTGACGCCACTCTCGAAGACAAGCAATGAGGTAGAAATTTCTTACCCTACTTGTCGCATCCGACACCTCACGCATAATCTGTTCGAAGGCAGCTGTCTCTTCGGCTTGTTTTTGATTGTGTAGCGCAATCTTCTCACTAAATTTTCTTGGGTTGTTCGCCATGATGGCTGCTTTGGTTTTGACTTGCAAGGCAAGACAAGTAGCCAATGAAAAGCAATTGACAGCGAACACTCAGCCATCTGCAGGAAAAGTTGGAATTAACTCATCCAAGCTTGCCAACAAACACAGGTTAACCAACTTTTCAAATGATATAGTGTGTAGATGTGTGTAGAGCTTCTATGAAAAGGAGCAGGAGTCGCGGAAATCTTAGCCAATCTTGGCAGTAAAACTACTTTCTACTGTAATCTTCACGTTGACGTAGATGTGACAGTGTAACTGTTCGTGGTTCTTTGACAGGTATGTCTAACTCTGAAAACTACTTGCAATTTAAGTCTCTCTTAGGTTCAAATTCAGATCACTTTGCGGTTGCTGCGCGCGGTAGATTGAATTGTTTGTGTCATGTATATTAGACGGATGCTGTTTTGGTGGAACGGTGACTATTTTTCATGCTCTTGAGCCTAAATAAATAAAGTCTCAAAAGGGACCTGAGGAAGATATGATATTGTCAAATCCAACCATGCGTCAAAGTGCGAATTTTTGTGTTATTCGTAGAATTCAGAGAACCTGGTGTCAGCTCACTCTTAGAATTAATACCCAATGAATTTTCTTTTAATTAGTAAAAGGTTTCAAATATTTTGTACCTTACATTAGGCATGTCATAATGAGAAATTTTTAATTATTCTAGTAGAGCTGGTGTATGCACTGCCTTGTACTGCATATTTTTCATATGTTGTACGGTATTAAAACAATCATATTTTCTTGGTGAACTTTTAGATGTTATTTGTTTTTTGACAAGTAATAATTTAAATTTAGGAAAAAAATGTTCTTCTCACTGTTTGTGTTAAGAAAACACTATCTTAAGATGGGTACTGATACAGACTTAATTTTTTTAGTCTAAAATATATATTGGATTTTTATGTTACTCACACAGTGATACTCTTATCCGCTTGAATATTAATGTACACGATTTTTACTCAGGACAACTGAGAAATTTATTTTATTAAGAATTGAAAATGACACATCTATTGTTTTTATATAACACTGAACTGTTAGAGGACATCATGTATACACAAAAATAAATAGACATCAATGTAAATAAAAACCAGAACATACAATAACAATAGATATACTATGGATTTGTCCCCATTCTCATTCGCTGGGAGTTTTCTTGTCTAGTCTAGTCCTAGGTCATGTATTAGAAAGGAAAGTTGGTGTAATTCACCATTTGTCTGAGCCAACCTCTTGATCACGTCTCCATGAAGGTATTGTTGAATGTTGACACAAAAAATTACATTATTATTATGCAACACTATGGCTCCTTTTTAGTATACAAGTTACTTTATTAATTGTATCAATATTTTATTAGAACCATAAGTAGGAGGAGGGTCAATTGAAATGTGTGGAAGTAAATAAAAAATCGATATAACGCACCAGTGACCTGTAAGTTGCTACATACCTGTAGTTGTCCACATCATGCTTATGCACAAATATCAGCACAGGAACAGCATAGAAATGGCTGCCACTCTAGCAATGTGCACAATAGATGATCAGCTTTCTACGACTTGGAATTTGCGAAGTGAAGGTGTGAAGCGTATTGATATTGCTATCAGAATGAAGATCCAGTGAGGCGATGTCAGTTCATCATGGAAGCATATGTACAAATGGTACAAGTATATCAATTTATTAGTACAGTTGATATAAGAAGATCACAAATGATATTGATGTCTGTGGCCAAATCAGGCACATTGCATTGTGACTTCAGAGAACACCACCAGAGCCACCGAAAAGTGGGGGTCTGAAGCAAAGATTGAATTAGGGACCCCCTCACTCCTCTTTCTTCAAACTCTTCCACCCCTCCCTCAATCAGTAAGTCTACATGTGAAAGTACAAGAATATTTTATTACTTTTGTAATAAACTCCTCTATTTGGCCTATCATTGTATGTAGCTTGAAAATCAGGCATTAAATATACTTTATAAACAAACAAACAAGAGAATATTCAAAAGAAGTACATATTTTCATATCATGAACAAATCTAATTATTTCAGACATTGGCAAGTCCTAAAACGCCAATAAAAGAAAATTTCAAATTTTACTCTTTATATTTTGTAATAATTTATAAATTCCTTTGTTAAATGACTTCTCTTATTTCCAGTCTTCAAGAGCCACATATTTTGGATGAGCATACAATGTCAGTGTCACGATGTCAGAATTACCAAACCCAAATACTTTAATTTCTGACATTGAACCCAGTCTTTTTAAACAGTTAGTTTCAAAGTTGACTATAAATGAATCTTGGAGAGTAGTTGCTGAAAGATATCCCCAAATTCTTGAGTAGGTTTTTAGTACAATTGCTAACTTTTAACATAATTTAGGTTTATTTCTGTGATAATTATTTCCATGCATTTCTTTTCAGTGAAAAAGAACTTGAAATAAAAAAATGTCCATCTACAGCCCTCCTCTCGGAATTAATTTCAAAAAAATGCACCGTCCAGCTGCTTCGTACTCTTTTATACAGATCAAATCTACTTGAAGCTGCTGCTGTGCTGTCAGAACCTAGTAAAATTTATTTACTGAACTAACATGCATATTTTGGATTAAATTTTTAGTCATGTATGATAATACATTTGTTAATATTACTTTTTTAGGACCTCTAACCATTGATGTACAACCTGGAGATGATGGCTCTGATATGTATGTTCTACGTGAGGATGAACTGAGATTAGAGATACAAGCCTCTGGGGTTCCTCCTCCACAATATATATGGTTTAAAGACAATGAAGAACTTTTAGATCAAAGAATGTCTGTTCTACATATGACTAATTTTGAGTGAGTTTATCATTAAAAAAGCTCTTTTATATTGTTAAGACATTTTTTAAAAATATAGTTGAATAATATATTTAAACTGTGATCAATGAAATTATACAACATCTGTTTATTAATTTTTGTTGTTGTTATTGTAACATTGTCATTTTATATTGATACTTATTAGAAGCTTTATTTTTTTCATGTCATGTTAGAAGTTTTCCAAGTTTATGTTGTGGTTTCTTACTTTATTAATATTTTGTCATACTTCTCATATCTTGATTTTGCTGGAAAAATAACTATTAGTGTTTTGTGTGTAAGAAATACATTTTGTGAAGTTAGTTTTTGTCACGTAATGAAAATGAAGAACTTTTTATAATTTTTAATTTATTAAACATATGTTACACCAACAAAACTAAGAATGAGATGAAAAATGAATTGGAAAATGTTTTCCTTCTAATATGGAATTCAAAATATCATATTGTTTGTTATTATTTCAGACCAAAGCATGAGGGTGAGTACCGATGTTGTGTATCTCAGGAAGGTGCTGATGATCAGTATTCAACATCAGTAAATGTGAAGATGATTCCTGAACAACCAGCTATTCAGAAGCAACCCTCATCCACATCTGTGAGAGTCGGGGATGAAATAATTTTATCATGTGAAGCTGTTTCTCATCCTTCGCCAGAATATGAATGGATTCAGGGCAATTTAGTATTGAATAGGCAAAATCACAGTACACTGAGGGTTAGTTTATTTCTTCACAGGATGTAGATTTAATGAACAAAACAAAATCCAAAATGTTGTCATTGAGAGACCCATTTAAAACTTAACCTTCTAAAGAAACGTATTATAAACAATTCAAAATACAAACATATTATAAACAATTTGTATTTCTTGTAATGTCTTTTAGTTTAATGATTTTCAAAAGCTCGAATCATACAAAATAATATTCAATATCACTCTAAATTTTTTTCATTGTGTGTAACGGAAATTAAGGAAATTATAATGGAAATTATAATGTAGTAGATAGTGCACTTGCTTTCTAACCCTGAGGATGCTGATTCAAATGCCATAGAATCCAAGTAGAATTTGCAGTGGTAGGTGAACGTGTTTTCTGGGGGTACTCCCTTTTCTCCTACCTTTCATTCCACCACAATACTCGATCATCATTTGCCCCTCTCGTAGTTCATACTAAGAATGAGATGAAAAATGAATTGGAAAATGAATTCACTGCATGAATTCAAGGTTGATTACTTTGTATACCACCACATGAATCTGGGAGATGCATTGTGAAGGGCATTCGATACCCTTGTAAATCCCTAGCCACATGCGATATGAGACCACGTATCTCCATGCACTACATATAAAACTGGAACTGGAACCAGGTGGTGGTGATTATGGAAATTAAATTTCAGAATATATTTGTTTGTAAAATAATGCATCAAGCATATGTAATTTGTTTAAATTAAATAAATGACAAAGAATAAAAATTATTTATAATACATTCAAATTATTAAATTTAAAAAAAATAAGAAGAAACATTTGAAATGCTAGGTGGACCAGGTAGAAATGCTTGTGAGAGTAGCTCTTTAAAAGAGACAATTTTTTCTATTATGTCATTTGTGCAACAAATGTTCAGTGTTATCAATACTGAAATCATTTCTCTATATTGTCCGCTTTTGTTCTCTGGTTTATTCAGTTTTCTGTATGAAATGTTGCTTTAAACATCTGTATGTAAGAGAACTTTTTTTTTTCAGATTAAGGAGGCTACTTTGTCTGATAGTGGTGAATATAAATGTCGTATTACTAACGGTTACAATGAAGTATTTACTGAAGAAGCAAAAGTGTCTGTAAGTTGATGTATTTCACTGAGTTACAAATATTTAGTGATAATATTCTGTAGTGTTTATTTTCGAAACTCTAGGTTCAAATCCCTTATGTAACCTTGACCAATCAAGGAAAAAGTAACATTAATTATTGATCAGATAATTGAAATGGAATTTTTGGTGTGTATAGTCTTCAATATATTTGGTTTCTTTCTTCTTCCAATGTCACCAAAATACTTCCAATTACAATGAAAATTAATTACAATTGCAATATTTTTCTCTAAAGAGAAAATTTAAGATAGTGTTATTTTAATTCCAATTACTATGTTCATTTTCTCCTGAAAACCAAGAGCATTTAAGTATTTTTTACAACCAACAATTGTAACCTCTTTTGTTGATTGCTTTGAATTGTTTCCTTTCTTAATCATAATTTTTTTATATATGTTAATTTTTTATGACTTTTATTTAATGCATGACTTTTATTTATACTTCAATGATGAGGGAAACACTCTTATTCACTCGTCAACATTTTGTCCCTTTAATATTAGCAATTTTCAGAATTAATTTAGTATTGCTGATAAATGGGTATGTTGAGTGAATACAAACCTTGTCATCAAATCAAAAAACTAACTTAAGACATGTGAAAATAGTGACAAACTAGTATTATGTGCTTGGTACTCAGGCACATTAACTACAGCACCATCTGCAAGATCATACCCCTCATCCACTAGACCTGAGACATCCCCATGCTGAAAATTCTCACTTTCTTGTAGCCTGATTCAGCTTCTGTGTTGAGAGCAGAAAGTCTGGAATTTGAGCCTTGGATAGTTATAGTTTTCACATGGCCAATACAACATTTCCTCTAGTGGCTGTGGTCCCATCTTGCAAATGTGTTCAGTATTTCTGGAGCCTATTTTCTTCTGTGTAGTTTTCATATAAAGAAATACAATATATTTGTATTTTCCAAAAAATAAATGGTTTTGTGTATGTTTTTTGCTATATCAAGCAAACATATAATTACAATAGGTAGGGATCCGTGAAAGTGGTTTTATTATTCAGCAAAATTCGTTTTTAAAAAACTAGATTTCGGTGTTATAAGAAACTTGTCATTATTACATTTTAATCAATCGCAGATAAATAAAACTAACTTTTACTTCTGTAACATTGGACATTTTACTTGCAGATAAAATTACACAAGTAGAAGTATTATTATTCAGTAATTCTAGTTACAAGAAAGTCTTGTACTGAATAATGCACTCAAAAATGCCTCTGTTGTGTCGATAAAAAAATTCATTTTTCTCTTATTGTGCACTGTCCGCGATTGTGAGTGCATCATCCACAAATAATTGTCCCTTCAATGATCCCCTTTCTTTTTTCTGTGCTTGTGGTTATTACTAGCTATGTGTCTCATCACAGTGTTCCGTCTTTCGAACTCCAGCCTTTTGTCACAAAATTTACACATCAGTATTTTTTTGCTATTAACATAAAACCCCCGATCTGAATTCACTTGCCCGTGAAATTACACTTGGCTTGAGCATTGCACAGCCACTTTTTCTTCTTTCCCCTTACAAGGTAAACACACCAATTACTTGAAAAATCCTAAGCCAAATTCACAATTTGCGATATTTCATGTTATTTAGTGGATTTTGTGTTATATTGTTGATTTCTTGTTATTTTGCGATTCAAAAATCGCATTTTTGAGATAACGGAGGTCTATTTTGAACTAACTAGAAAAAAAAATCAGGAATAAAAAATTCATTTTATTGCGTTCTGCAAATTTCATGGATCTCTAACGATAGGATTTCATTTCCTACATGACAGAACACTTACCTGCTTTCTCTCCTGAGCTTTTATTCATAGATCTACCATTACTCTATGTTCAGACACACAAAAGAAATATTTCTTGTGACAAAATAGATTGATTTGTCGACTGAAATCTGATGAATTATGTGGTGACCTTAAGAACCTGAATCTATTAATCTTTACAGTGAGAATAATGGGTCAAAACTACTATGTAATACATATCCTTAAACTGTAAAAAAAACTTATCAAATTGTTTCAATTTTATTATTAATATTTTTCACCTTAAGATTGCTAAACTGTTTTAAAAATAAATATTGAAATTAAATTTGAATGGAATTGACTCAACTGGTTTTTCACAAGCACATACATTAAAGATCTTTCATGAGTTTTATTTTACTAATTCTTGTCAATGATGCTCTATTTGCTTCATGTAGGTTTATGATGTGCCTTCAGGACAGCTAAATGGAACAAGATTAAGAATAGGTAAATATTTCTGTTATGTGGAGGTATCTCTTACATTCAGAATTGGATGGATATAATTTACCCCTGCTCCTGTTAAATCTTGATTTATAATATGTTTTTCTATTTTTTTATGACTCATTTCACTTCTTTTAATATTACATCTGTAAATATTATCATAAGAATATGTCTAGTCAATATTTTTTGTTGCAGTTGAGGAAAAAATGGCTCTTATAATTGTAAATGTTAAATACACCAGTTTAAGTCAACTCTTCACTCCATATAATGATGCAAAAGTATTATCAGAAATTCTTACTGATTTAGGATTTAAAGTCATAGTGTTATGTGATCTTTGCTATATAGAAATGATTAATGCTGTAAAAACATTTTGTGATCTCTTGCCAGATAAATCGTATGGTAAGAAATAAACATTTTTCTCCGTTTTGTCATCAAATGTAATATTTACATAAAGAATTATGTTTTTTTATACATTTGCATTATAAGTAATAGAAATTTGTTGATTTCTTCAGCAATTGTCTACTTTGCTGGTCATGGGTTTGAATTAAATGACAAATATATGTTACCTGTTGATTGTCCGGGACCTAATAAGTACTCTTGTTTAGAGAGCTTAAGTGAAAAACACATAATCAGAGAAGTCCTCAAAAAAGAACCCCAACTTTTGTTGCTTATACTAGACATGTGTTTGAAACTTCCTGACAGGTTAGTTACAATTTAATTTTAACCAAGTAGATTAAAAATGTGTGTTGCCATGCACAGGACAAAGGGTTTCTTAACTCTCAGGAAGCGAGGCAGGGACTATCTTATTCACTCTATTAAAGCACTTGAACAAATGTATACAACCCATGTTGGAATGGTGTGATGAGAAAGTACAAAACCATTTTAAGATGAGTGTAAAAACAGTAAATTTATCACCAAAAATGTTTTTACAAATTGCATCTATCCACATGGAGGACCATAAACTAATTTACTCTCTGAAAGCAAGCAAGGAACCATCCCATCAACTCCAATCAACGGCCCTAATGTAGAGGAGTATTGAAAATATTTACACACACCTAAGATATGAATAAAAATAGTTAGCTATGTTTTATAATATCAATAGAATACCAACAAATTTGGAAATTTAATAAAGAAAAATATTAGTTCACTAATACGCATTATTATCAAACCATAGATAATTCCAAAAATATTGTTTACAAATCGTTACTCTTAAAATAAATCTAAATTTGAGATATTAATTATTATAATAGACCACCGCCCCCAGGCAAGAGCTTAGAGTGTCTGTGTATAAAATCCACCTCCACCTGAAGGAAAGCTGGAGAAAAACCTGGGCTGTGGTGGGGCTACAGATTTAATGTACACAACTGTGCCAAGTTTTAGTAGGTAAATATTTATTTTGTTAGTCACTTGAGTTCTTAATTAATAATTTTAAATAAAGAAATGAAAATTTATTGTCGATAAAGCAGTAATAAATTGGGTATGACCATGTGGAGGACTCTACTAATTTACTCTTCAGAAACAAGCTTGAACCATGATTTTAATCATGATTACTAACGATTGAATCTATCTGTCATCATCAGCTTTCTCAGGAATTCATTCCTTTATATTTGTGTCAGAACAAAAAGTGTACCATGTGTAAGTTTCTTTTAAAACTTCAGGAAGATCAATGCAACTCCCGGAATAGCATTTACATCCATATAAGCTAGTGTTCTAGTTACCTTGTCACGCTTCTGGTGGTGTGACTAGAGAGGGGATAGAGATCACTCCATCCCAACTGGATAAGGAATATTTTTTTATTCATTTAGAAAACTAAAAACTGTTTTAATTCTAGTTCAAACTTGTTTTGAAACCCATAGGTGGCCTTATGATCATTGATTTTCAACAAAATTCCATTATTGGTTAAAACAACGCATTCCCTTCTTTTTTTTTAATTCTCACTTTACTCTTTGGTCTTACTTACTAATGGCAAAAAAAACATTACTATTCGAAGTCTAACTCTGTCCATCTATGTGCAATTTATATGTAGGGTAATAAAATGAAAAGAGAAAAATAAAATATGGAATTCTATTTCAAATAAAATTCAGAAAAGAAAGTATGNCGCATTCCCTTCTTTTTTTTTAATTCTCACTTTACTCTTTGGTCTTACTTACTGCTGGCAAAAAAAAAATTACTATTCGAAGTCTAACTCTGTCCATCTATGTGCAATTTATATGTAGGGTAATAAAATGAAAATAGAAAAATAAAATATGGAATTCTATTTCAAATAAAATTCAGAAAAGAAAGTATATGCTCATTATTTTATTACTTTACTTGGATATGATTATTGCTTTCCGTCTAATAAATAGTTTTGAACTGCAACTTGTAAAATTTATTTCTGTTGTGTTTTGGTCAGGGTTTTAACTAATTTTTTTTTCCTCTCATATGAAATGCAGTATACTTGTGCTGCATTTCTTACTTTTGGTATACTGACTTGATAAGAATTACCTTAAGTCCGGTACCGTAAGTTCTTTGGCAACCCAACATCTCTCCTTCCTATTTTCCTCATGTCAGTCATGGTTAGATGGAAGAGTGGGCGAAATGACCCAAACTTCACCACAAGACATCAAGTAATTTAATAAATAAGTATATTGATGTACTTGATAAAGGTATTGCACTTTCTTGTCCCTATTATATTGAACAGAAATATAATTTGAAATATTTTCAAATTTAGAATTTACATTTTCAAATCTAGTTTTACTTTGATGTTAATGTTATAAATCTAAACACTTACATAAGATACTGTAATTTTGTCTACTGTCTTTTAGTATTAATTGTTGGATTATTACAGGCAAAAAAATCCAAGTGTGTATTGTGAAGATGTAGAGCCAGTATCATATGAAGCAAAGCGCAACCTTATACAGGCTTACGCTACTTCTAGCTACTTGGATGCTTTTGAGAGAGTCACAGAATCAAATGGAATTTATATGAAACATCTTATGAGATTCCTTTGTATGGATATACCAATTGAACGAGTCCTCCAAGAAGTAATAAGAAGTATGTTTAAAATCTATTTCAGATTTTCAGCCTTAAATGATGAATTTGGTTGTAGTACCTTATTTAATACATATTATTTTAGGTATTTCTGAAGAGGCAGGTGATACTATTCAGATGCCTTCATTCACAATCAATGTTATACCTAACATACATTACCTCTCGGTACCTTGTAGAGGTGAGATTTTTGGATTTATATTTGGCTGCTAGACAACGTTCTTTGTTGTGGACAAACATATATGTTTGTTGCAGGGAGTCTGGAAACACAAAGAAAATTTTTTCAACTTACTAATATTCAACCAGATTCAGGTGCTCTTAAGTTCCTTAAAGTTAAACATTTAGCTTCTTTTAAATTACATTTTTATCGGATGTGTTTTCATAATGGTCTTGAAATTCACATTTTTAACCTTGGACAATGGACAATCAAGTGCACTACTACAAGCATGGTGGGTTTCTTCAAATATTGTTTTTATTGAAATAAAGAAATAAAGGTTTTTATGTGATGTTTCGAAGTAATAAAACTTGTTTTAATTTTTTAAGGAATTGCTTATGTTTTTGGGACGAGAAGATAATGTGGTGAAGTTGAAAGTACTTAATTTACAGAAGTTAAAGGTATGAAACACACTTTCAATAATTTCAAAAGAAAGATTTAATGTTTTCCAATACACGATTGATTACTCATAAGTTGTAAATTAGATAGGTCTTGTTTACATCATTAAAAAGATTATTGTGATTCAATGCTTTTTTTTTACTACTAGAAACAACATGTGAAAATGCAGTAGGCCCTCACGGTTTAGCCTCTTGTTGGTTTTGCTGTGAGATGGTTTGACCGACCTCAAGGGCATGCATGTATTACACCTCTTTGATTTTGATGTCTCTCGAGCTTTTCGTTATTACTTGTTTATTTAGTTTCAATTATTGTACATGGAAAATACTGCTCAGTTTATATGTGTGATTAGTAGGGTTAGGATTCTTGGGTGTAAACTTGATGTAAAAAGAGGAAAGGGAAAGGTGGTAAAATAAGGTAAAAAAGGGACAAAAAAAGGTGCTGTTTTCCTCAACTAATTTAAGAAATCATCTTTCTCCTATTCTCATTTATTGAGTTGCAAACAAGTATATTAATTATTACTCATAAGAGGACAAAGAAAATAGAAAACTGTTTTCCTTCAAGACATTAAGCATCTCTACATTTTACAAGATGTCTGTTTCTAGGAGATAGAATGTCTTTGTACATGCTAAAAGAGCTGTATATGAGAAAGAGGATTTGCCTTACTCTCAAATATTTTCCATGGTTGCAGATGTATTCTCAGTCAGGCGTTTTCAGAATGTCTCCAAGTCATGTAATTTTACTCAGAGATAATGAACACTAAGAAGAAAAAACATGAACTGGGATGCACTGTGTTTATTAGTTTATTGTAATAAAGTAACAATGCCATTGTCCTCAACATGGTCATAGGCAATTTGTAACTGCTCTTTTGACAGTAAATTATTTATTTATTGCTTGTCTAACTGACTTGATGTTGGTACAGAGTTTGTAAGCAGTCAACTCTTTTACTTCGCCATCGTCCATAAGGATAATGATAAGTGTACATTGTGTTATGTTGGCAGTACTTTTGGATTTCTTTAAACTTAAATTTATTGCCAAAATTGAACATCAATTCAATTCATTTGCTCTTGTGGCGCTATTCCGTTCTTTCTGCCTCAAGTGTGTGGAACAAATATTACCCTGTGTTTTAGTTTCTTGTTATTAAATTGTATTTTTTTACAGCAAATAGTCACTTTTCTGACTACTATTAATATTTATTTGGATATTACTTAAATTCATAGAAGTTGGCATATTGAATTATTTTCGGTCAAGTTCCGCAACATTGAATACAACTACGCTCATGTTCATTGCAAGCTGAGGAGATCAATTGAAAGNTTATTTTCGGTCAAGTTCCGCAACATTGAATACAACTACGCTCATGTTCATTGCAAGCTGAGGAGATCAATTGAAAGTTACTTAAATTTTTGATGAAGCTATATATAAATGGAATGATATTTACACATGATATCTCTTATAAATGAGAAAATGCACTCTAGAAGAGTGTCTAAAGAAAAAGAAGGGGATTTTGGACTGGTTGGGGGAAAATGTGATAAAGGTCCCAAAAAGGAAAAAAAAAGTTCTTAAAAAATGCCAACTTTCGCATCAACAGACAAAATTTTACTCTGTGGTATCTTTCTGAAGAGCTTTAATTTACCTCAAGGACAAAGGTGTGCACCTAAAAAACCTGGTGATAAGTTAAACCTATATTTGGTTACTTGACCATTTTTTAATCTGGCCCACAGTTTGGTGTTGAGGAGAGGGATACTACTGTAAATGAAACCTTGTTGAAAATCATTACTTAAAGAAAACTTCTTTTTGTATTAAAGAGAAGTATGTTTATTAATTTTGTTATGACTTTTGTTACTAGGCATATTAATGGTAGGTATGAGGTAAAATACTTTGGAAACTGACAGTGGAGTCTCTACTGTACAATATTAGCTTAGGCTTAGATATAATATTTGAAGATGTGTCTCTCTTATGTTTGATTTTTCCATGTACTTTGTACAGCCCATACAATTTTGGTTAAATCATATTTATTTGGCTTACTTCCTGTTATCTTTTAGCAACTAAAAAAACTCTAATTTTTTAATTGTGATGTACTGAAATTAAGCTGTAACTTCATTACATTTTCTTTTATTTGCAGACAAACAGCCTTTCTATATCAATTGAACTAAAGATGGGAGATAAAATGGTGGATTATGCCATTGTTGATGTCAACATACCCATAGCTCAGGCTTCATTATGGTTTAGTTCTGCAGCCATGATGAATAGTTCTGAAGTAGAATCATTTTTAGATACTTCATGCATTTCTTCACAGTGTGTTTGTTCAGAAGAAGAGGTTCAGGAAATCGAATAATATATCTGTATCTGAACTGCAGTGAAATGTTAAGTAATTTTTCATAAGGAAAATGTGATTTTGTTGTTCATGAATTTATTGAAATGAAATCTTTTTATTTTAGTTAATGACTATTCTAGATGAAAGAAGAAATATTTTTCATATTTATCAATGTTGTCTCTACAAATTTTATTCTTGTAATATTTACAATGTTTTATGCTTGTTAATTTTGATAATATTCTGACTAGCTTAGTTATCTGTTATTGATGTGTGTATTGCCTGTGAATATAGTTTATTAAGTATTATAAATTTAAATCATTATTTTTGTTTTAAAGCATTTTATCCCATAAAGTTGGTAAAAATGATACTGTGGAACTCGGATATGAGATATTTCCACTTATAGTGGACAAAACATAGTAGATTTAAAAACCCTATATATGTAAATTTTAAATCCTGTATGAAAGACAAGAAAATTTTTCACAAAGATTCTGAGAATATTTCAATGGAGCAGCATCAACATTGCTGTCTGCGTTGTGCCAGCATCAGCACTACTGAATCTCGCCGGAGGTGCCGGGACTCGTATTTAGAAAATTATCCTTGTACAACCTGTGAAAAACTGGGTTTTGTCCACTCACTTAGCAATACTAGATATACCACTGGAATGGGATCAGGTACAATCATGTGACCGCTGCTATCGAACTCTCATTTACTTACATTTATTTTGGTGGCATAAATTGTTTACTGAGGGTAATTTCCCTCCAAATGAGGGTTTGATTGAGTTATTACTGTCCATTGACTTTTATCAAGGCAAACTTAATTTTCTGTAATTTTTGAAATAAATATAACTCCTATGTGGAAAAGTTTTTCTTTTGGGGATAGCTTAGAAATATTTAGGGAAGAAAAGAAGTATGGAGTTATGTAGTGATCTTGGATCAAAAGGTGCATTCACCAATTTCTATGCTAGACAAGATTGTGTGGAAGGAAGACCCAATTAATCCCAAAATCCAACCTAACATCTGTGTTGAACACAACAGAGATACTCAGCAAACTTTTGCCTAATTTAGCTCAAGTATCTTTTAATACGATTGAAATAAGCAATGGGATGTTTTGCAACCATCCTCATTGGAATCATCCAAATCTCTTAAGAGGAATTGAATTTGACAAAATGAAACTTTAAATAGGACAAACATTATTTCTCTTAAGAAGTCTCTCTCTTTTTCTTCAAAAATATGCTGTTTTTTTCTTTCTTTCTTTTTTTCATCATACTTTGAACAATGTGCAAGCTATACTGGTGCTTAAAATATGTGGACAATTTATTCATTTTGGAATAACTTCAAAATGAATGAATGAATGGAAAATTGTCTGGAGTTGGTGTTTTCCAGAGATTCACATAACAGGTTTGTATTGTCCTATTTGCTTATTGCACACTCTTCAAATGAAGCGAAAGTATCAAACAAAAATACATTTCCAGATGTCTATTCGGATTTCCAGAGATTTGGAGATATTCTCGTACATACATGCTCTATACTTTTCATACCATGATATGAGATAAGAAAATCACTCATTCCCATTTGGTTAATGTGCATTCCTATTGCTAGGAGTTACACTCTGTAAGCCACCCCTCAAACAATACAATCCATTCGGAAAATTTGTTTTTTCCACTTTTAATCATTAGGTTGGCGTCTAAAAGTATTTCATGTGATACAATAGATATAAGAAACACATTCTCAACAAAAATTTCGTTCTGGCTGCCTAACCACCCCTATTTGCGAATGCTCCCTAATTCACCCGTCTCACAATAGGGCTTTCGGAGGAAAATTTTGCTTGGGAATGGCGAGAACGATTCCTAGATGTCCCGATATCCGTTAAATGCGACACAGTCCCGAGATGTATCTTTTCGCTAGAATTATGACTAGGGTCTCGTACCCCATTTCCACTCGTGCAGTCAGAGTTGAACTGATTTGTTCAAATGTTCGGTTCGCCGCATGAAAATGACATCTGGGTGATTGAAACACACGGCTGACTTACAAATTACATAGTTGGGCAGGATTGATTTAGCTAACCCAAGTTTGCTCGGTGTTCGCAATTTAGTAAGTAAAAAAAAATCACCTGCAACGCTTTAGATATTCTCTTATGAATAGCTCTCTAGTAGGAACCGAATTTCACGTGCGTTTTTTAGCTACCTATTGATATGGTTTGAAAAAAAAACTTATAAAACATTTTATCACTAGCTAAGTACTCAGTGCTTTTGTCGCGTAAAATAATTGATTTTTGTACATTTATTCTTTATGAATTACCATTGATATTGAAAAAAAAGAGAACGCGTATGCGGAATTTCGAAGCTCTTAATATCGGTGATACACGGACCGGACGAACTCGGAAATTTTTAGTGCTTGTACATACACCCGCGCGTTTGACTGTTCGGAAGTTTTCCGGATTTTCCCACTCCACGCAATTCTCTTCCGTCGAAATTAAAATAAATATCTATTACTTGATAATATTATTCTAGAATTATTAACGTTGCAAACAACCTTTAAAGTAGGTTTAATTACCTTTTTATTTTCTTCAACGTACAACGGTTTGACATTTTTAGATCACCAGGTGTCGTCCAAGCTCATTATATATAAATAATCAAATATATGAATTTTCCTGACGTGTCATAAGCCTACTACTTTTACTTTCTCATAAACGGATGCCTAACTTCCTCCAAATTCGTAACACCTTTCCAAACACGGTCACCCTCCCCACCCCGAAATTAATAATAATAATAATAAACTTTATTATCAAAAGTAGTTGCAAACTTGCACATAGTTCCTCTTATAATTTTAAAAGCTTCATTAGTACGCAAAACCAAGTTTATAAAGAAAAAAAATATTCACACAAGTTAACATTTTCAATCATATGTGTTTAAATAAAGCAAAGTAAGTTAAAGCATGGAAGTTAAATAATACGAGTACACTCGCGGAAAATAATTATTATCAAATACAACGTGATTCCGTCAATTTTTTTCGCGACTACAATTCTTCCTGTGGATATGAAAAGGAGAAAACTGTAACAAACTTTTTTAAGGGCTCTGAGCGACTATACCTAAATACATGTTATATTCGGAAAATTAATTATAACAAATTTCTTGAATATTATTTCAAGACGTATTGCGATATATCAGTCATATAAATAGCGTAATACATGTTTAGTAATTGTAATTCTGTTGTAGGCATATGTTCATGCTATTTCATATCGAGTGGGGTTTCCGTTCTTCTATCAATTTTACAGCATTCCCTTTGCTTGGTGCATCTACGCTGCTAACCCATGGCAGAAGGATCGGAAATAATTTTTAGGCCGATCCCTTTATTATTGGTCTCGGCCCGAAATAACTATGGGAATGCCGGAAATAACTCTCGGCCGAGCCCGAAATGTATTTGGGCCGGCCCGAAATGCAAGAACGACCCCTTGAAATGTATGTAAATTATATTGTTGGTTCTTTAGAATTTATGTCAGGAATGAGATACTCAATGAAATAGATATTATGCACAAACATAAAAATAATTAAATAAATGTGCAATTAAGGTTTTGTTACCAAACGAAGTTTCTTTTTCTAAAAAAAAGAAACAAATACCAAAAACAAAGAATAATTAATGTTATTGGGCTTTGCTTGCCCCGCATCAAAAACTTGAAATGCCAACTGACCCTACTGACCCTACCAACTCCAATCAAAGAGGAATCTGGGTGAAGTATTCTTAGTTGATTATGCAAAATTGATTAAATATTTGTAATAATAAAAAACTGTGTTAAAATTAAGCTACCTTGAATAAATAAATCTGTTAGAAAGAGTATTAACTGCAGTTTTTAAAAGCAGTTAAAAATATATCATGACTATCAAGCAGGATAAGAAGTAATTTACAAATAAATAATATATTGTTACAAGAAACAGTCACAGAAGTTATGAAGCGTGTTTTTTAGTGATTTGGTTTTTAAATTGACAACACTGTTTCTAGTGATTGTCAATTTGACAGTTGATTTGTGGTCAGTACGTTTTACCATTTCAGCATGAATAGACTTACGACAGAACAACGCTTGCAAATTGTGCAAACTTATTTTGAGAATCATGGTTCAGTTCGACAAACTTCCCGTGCTCTACGTCCATTTTACGGTCGACATAAACGTCCATCCGAGCAAGTTATTCGGAAAACCATGGGTCGTTTTCGCACCACGCACACTAGTTGATAATACTCATCCACAAAGAAGCCTTACAGTGCGCACAGAAGACGTTATTGCTGCTGTGGAGCATAGAGTTGAGGAGGACTCGAACAAGTCTATTCGCCATCGTGCACAGCAATTGGAGCAGTGCCCATCCACTTTGTGGACGGTTTTGTGGAAAGATCTTGGCCAACGAGATTACAAGATCCAGCTTGTGCAAGAGTTGAAACCGCGTGACCATTATGCGCGCAGTACGTTCGGTGAATGGGCCGAAAACAATATCAGCTTGATCCTCTTTTTCAGTGCAAGATTTTGGTCAGCGATGAGGCTCATTTTTGGTTGAACGGCTACGTTAATAAGTAGAATTGCCGAATTTGGAGTGGAGAAAACCCAGAAGCCTTTGTTGAGACGCCCTTACATCCATTAAATGTCACTGTTTGGTGTGGTTTATGGGCAGATGGAATCATTGGCCCATATTTCTTTAAAAATGACGGCCAGAATGTTACCGTCAATGGAGAGCGCTATAGAGCCATGATTGCTGACTTCTTCGTTCCTCAGTTGAATGGTATTGATGTGGCAGAGCTTTGGTTTCAACAAGATGGCGCAATATGCCACACAGCGCGCGACACCATCAATTTATTGCGGGAAACATTCGATGAGCGCATAATTTCGCGTAATGAATCTGTGAACTGGTCTCCACGATCGTGTGATCTCATATCTATGGATTACTTTCTTTGGGGATATGTGATGTCACTAGTCTACGCCGATAAACCACAGACGTTGGACCACTTGGGAGACAACATTCGCTGCGTTATTGCCGATATACGGCCCCAGTTGCTCGATAATGTGGTCGAAAATTGGACTTCCCGATTACGCTTCATTCGAGCAGCGGTGGTGCCCATATGCCCGAAATTATGTTTAAACACTAATGGCATAAAATTTTCTTTTAAATAAAACCCACACCATGGCCATTAACATTATTCTTACGTGTTTTATTTCATTTTAAATATGTATGCCTCTAAAAAACACCCTTTATTACCACATGGAAAATAAGAAACTGTTTCACAAATAAATAAACCAATCAAATAAATAACAAATGCATATAAGTATAAAGCAATTTACTCGAGATGCTATTCCGATATGACGGCCCAAAGAAAGTGGTGAATTTAAAATTTCTGCACCTCCCAAAACTGATCAAGATGGCTACTTGTTAGAAAATTAAAAGAATAATCAAGTTTTATTTTCAACAGTTGTAATGGAATTCTTATTAAGGATAAGCGTACTGTAATCAATCCTTTAAATTATTCGAAAAACATCGCTAAGAGGTATTCTTCACCTGTCGGCGCCGATGGCTGAGTTGTTATCGTAGCGGCCTCCAAACCTCCAAAAACCAGGTTCAATCTCGATTGAGGACGACGGATTTTTCGGCTGCGAAAATCAACACGACATGTTAAACAGTAGACAATAGATCCCTTTAATACCATTAATTCTGGGCAAAATTAATTCTCGATGAAAATAGCACCCATGGAGAGACTCCGCATTCATTGTCATGTGGTAGTGGATGACAACGTAGAATTGAAGGTCGGCCTAATGTTTCAGGCTTGTTGCGGTCTAATATTTTTTGCGGGCACAGTATTTCAGGCCCTGCTATGAGAAATAGTTTTCGTGTCTGATCGATATCTGAAAAGCTATTTCATGTAGTTTAAAATTCATATCTGAATTTTCAAAATTTAAAATGGTGTTACAACTAACATCATTTTCGCGAGTCAGTTATAATTTAAAATTTCCATTCAATTGTCGAGGGGTGCAAATTAATCAGAATAAAACATGAATCCTTTGATTAAATGAAATATTGTTTGTATTTTAGTTTTTATTGAAGTGAAACCGAAAATATTATTAGATTCATTTGATACTAAATTTCACGATATACTAAATTTCACATTATAAATGTGTTAAAACGTAGTTTGGCGTAAAGTTGAATTTTTCATATGTACAATAAGATCCGCGATTACGTAATACGACCGCGCGACTGTAACAATTTCTGCGGTAGCACATGGTAGCAGGAAAAACTTTCAATTCTAAATTTACAATACATTCATTTATTAATTGTGTTAATTTCAAATCGGAGAACCGAGAAATTTTTTAGATTTGCTTATTTAAACATAAAATTGCTTGTAAAAATTATTCCGTTTTCAGTTGTTAAAACACGTAAATTTCAAAAAATAGCGAACGAAACATACTTCTGCAGATTACATGTAATTATATCTATGCGTATTTTATTTTAATGTGTCTTGTATTCTTTCGATTTCTTTATATCTTTAATATCATATCAGTCCACTCCTCCTTACTATTCTGAGATAACTTCAGCTTTGCAAAAAATAGAATAAAAAAGAAACTCATACTAATTGGATCATTTTCTGGACCATCAACAGTGTGACGATCATAATGTTAAAATTATCAGATTTAGTAACACTCTTTATTTTGGTCACATAGATTTCCAGATCGAAAATGGTGACGCCTCTTATGGATGAAAAGACAATTTCCTTCCGACGAATCGGAAAATGGGAGTCCTTTACAAAACGAGGAAAGTTATGTGTCAATTTTATGAAGAAAGAGAAACCAATACGCCACAATGAAGTGTTTAGTGCAGTAAATTCGCCTATAAACAACGGAGTGCCTTGTAATACGGCGTGCTTTGTATGTAAATATCATAAACTATAAATTTTCAACTACCAGACATATAACTTTTTATATTTTCGCTAAATATTAACTACATTTACTGTTATACATAATTCGCCGTTCAATAATAATTAAATGTGAAGACAGATTTTCGTACCACGTATTATCTATGAAATATCTGTATAACACAAGCGAGAGAATAAATGTTACTTCAGATCTATACTAATTTTAACTGTGTTCGTGTTTTTATTAGGACAAAATCTAATTCAATATTTTTAACTGACGTGTGAATTTCATACCAACATAATTTAATGTAACCTATTCAACATATTGTACAGAATCATTAAAAAAAGTATTTCAATCTTTTAACAAAATTACAAAAATAATTAGGCATTTGTTCTTCAATACTTTCTGATTCTTAATATATAGAACAAAATACCACAAGATAGAACAAAAAGATATTTCTAAAGTATTAATCCATTCACATTATGGCTTTTGATATTTTCTAAATATTACAAGTTTCGATATTAATTTATGTGCTTATAATATTTCCTTTTACGCGCACAAAAAATTTCTTTCAAATTACATTTCGCGTTGAAGTTAAATTATTACACATGAAGTTACACGATTTCTGAGCAATTAAATTACATTTAAATATTTACACAAATCGTAATTTGTTTTGAGTTGAATTATGCAATACCATTAACAAAAAAGAATAAATTCTAGACATGAAAATAAAGAATCTGTCTTTTCGTAACAACAGTTTCATTTAACTGAAGTACGGGTTATTTACTAGAATATTATACCATCAATAACACATTATTTTAAACACACACACACACAAATAGAAATATTCTAATTACCTATAATATCCCTTTCCAAAATGTACAATAAATTTACAACATATATTACCCATTTAATCAGAAGGACGCTACTAAGAAAATGACTGCAATGCTTCTAGAAAATTATTTGACACTTTTTAAAAATTGTAAGTCATATTCCTGTTTTTATTATTATAGCATTCTAGTCGAAACGTCATCAAAATCTTAGCTGCACTTTTACGACATACATCATTTTTACAATTCATTTTTCTTAACAAGAAAATTAAATCATTTACTCAACATAATGGTTTTTGAAACTAATAATTCTTTTTTTCGCGAATCATCTCACGGAAAAATATTTGCAAGAATACTTATGTCAAACATTACATGTTTCTGAAATTACATAGGCCATTTCTTTCCCTACAATTTCATTATCATTATCCCGGTAAAATGTTTAGTCGCTAGCTGTCACGTTATTATACGGAATTGTTATACTATTTAACAATGGGTTTCTAAATAACTAAATTGAACACAATTAAAAACTGTTACAAATACAAAATTCTTAGGTCTCCATATTCAAGACAACCTCAAATGGAATTATCACGTTGACAATCTTAATTCCCAATTAAGCAAATTGTGTTATGCATTCCGAATCTTAGTTACCGTAGATAGTCCACGTATTTCCCGTTGCGGATATTTTGTAAACGTTTACTCCCATTTACGTTACGGCATTACCTTCTGGGGCAATTCCGGTCACAGTATTCAAACTTTCAGAATTCAGAAGAGGATAGTTCGGATAATTTGTAAGTCTCACCCCCGAAACTCTTGTAAACTTTTATTCAAGGAATTAAATATCTTAACACTTCCCTGCATTTATATGAAACGGTCGAATTTGTTAAGACCGAATTACTGAAGTGCCACCCTTGCTTCATACGAAACTGTCTCGTTCACGAACACAATACTCGCAATAGTAGTGATATTCATCGCCCTAGAGTGTCAACCACTCCTTGCCAAAAAGGATCATATCATTCGGGAATCGTTCTATATAATTCCCTGCCCAAGAATATAAAAGATATTATGAAATTGAATCTCTTCAAATCCGCGGTTAAAAACTACCTCCTGCACCAGTGCTTCTACAATGCAAAAGAATTTATTGATTTTAATAAAAGTTAAAATCGTCTTGTACTTTAATACGCCATTGCTGTAGTACTTTTCAAATAACTTATAACAATTTCAAAAACTATTTTCTTGCATGATTGTCTATTTTCTTATGATTCATATTAATTTAGTTTCATGTGTACTCAACTTTGGCACGGTTGTGTACATTAATTCTGTAGCCCCATCCTGGCTTGGATTTTGCTCTGGTTTTCCTTCGGGTAGCGGCGGATTTCTTATACATGTTCTCTAAGCTTTGTCTAGGGGCATATTTATTGTATAATAAATCGTGAATTTAGTGTTATTTCAATTCTTATGATTTGTAAACACTGTACTCAAAATAATCTATAGTTCGATAATAATTTGTACATGCAATTTTTTTTGCGTTAAATTGCAATCATATTTACATTCAATTCGTATTATAACTCGCAGCTAACTTTTTATCTTATCTAAGAATTTTTACTGAAATTTTTGAATCCGCCTCTTCATTAGAACCCTTGATCGGAATTGATGGGATGGTCCCTTGCTTGCTTCCGGAGAGTAAATTAATTTATTGTCCTCCACGTGGTCATATGCAGTTTGTAACTGCTTTTTGACAATAAATTTATTATAAAATTTGTTATTTTATTAAATACTCTCTTCGGTTTCCATCTCGTTTCTTTACGTAAAAGGGGATTAATATATGCGGTCTGCTGGTTCTTATTAATGCCATTATTGAGCATCCCTTTTATTATTTTCCTGACTTCATTTTGGCACGCGTAAGTAATAGGATATGTTTTCCTAAATGGTTTTTGATCATGTAAATTAATTTCGAATTTATGCCCTGAACAGGTTCTCGCGTTTCTCCAGAAATATCCGCGTAACGCCTTAATAAATCAATAACTTCCCGTTCCTGACCTTCCGTAAGTACGTCGTTGCCTTCCACTTTCTCGGTAATTTCTCTCTTTTTACATTATCTGCCGTATCTATAGTTTTGGAGCGCCTTCCTGGTTCCTCATCAAATCACGTGGATCTCTTATCATTTTCGCGTCGTAGGTGCTGAATTTTATCTTTCTGTTTCTAGCATCGAGGACTGCAGAATTTTCCTAAAGAGCAGCCATTCCTACAATGAAGGGCTTCGTCAACCCCTTGACGACCAAACATAGTATTTTTATCTCTAACTCACAAATTTTTAGTTTGAGAAATACCTGCTTATTCATAGGCGACGACCGTCTACCATTAGCCATTATCGAGAACGTTTTCTTTAGAGGTAAATCCAAAATAATAGTATCGACCATCAAATAATTTAATCACTCCTCCGACACGGCTGATATAACACTGCCTGTATCTAATAGCACTTCTACTGTCTTACCGCAACATTCCGCTCTTATTATGAAACATTCCTCCGTTTGTTCTTCCTGCAATTTTTCGTCGACATGATCTAATAAATCGCTTTCCTCCGCATAATACCGGCCCACTGCATTTATTTCCGATTACTTACTTTGGGGTTCAACTCAGAGCACGGGATCACCTTGAACCGGTAGCGTTTCCCAACGTTCCGCTCGTATCTAATTTCAGTCCTACACTACTCGCTTCCTGCCACTGACCTACGAATTCTTCACGAGATGAACTCGGCTGAGGTTCGAAAACAACCTTTTTATCTCGCCCCGCGGCCTCGTGTAACTGAGCCACGTCGCCAGCAGCCAATCCGTTCTCGAACGAACGCCTTCTCTTCGCAGATACAAAGTGTATCTGACAAGGTGCCTTACGGTTCCTGTAATTTTTATTATTCCGGGTTTTATGCCTTACAGGATAATATTTTCAAGGCCTATGCATCCTACTGCGGGATTTTTTCTGCGTTGGTCTGTACCTTCCATAGTTTGGTCAAGCCTACCGAGCAACAATTGGAGTTTCTGGATATCCATCGGGATTATACTCTTCA
Source organism: Laupala kohalensis (assembly GCA_002313205.1). Lineage (NCBI taxonomy): Eukaryota > Metazoa > Arthropoda > Insecta > Orthoptera > Trigonidiidae > Laupala > Laupala kohalensis. The sequence goes on along the minus strand of NNCF01125876.1, from coordinate 1,129,241 downwards.
GGAGGTTTTTTACGTGAAATGGCATTTGATTAATGATAATGCAGACAATTTCATCGTTACCTACATTACTGTTCGACATTTTCGGAGCAGCTATCTTTCTCGTCGCAAAATCCCTCATCGTTTCCCCAGATATATTCGAAATATATCTCCCGTCTAAGAGACGCATCTTGTAACGAAGTCGTTCTTCTTTTCCCCAGTACCTTTCTAGAAATGATTACTTCCACGATTGAAAGTCATCTGGCAGTTCAATAGTATCCATCCACAGTTTAGCGTGGCCTTGAAGCATTTGATAAACTAAAATAATGTGCGCGATCGAAAAATAATTGTCTACAGCTCGAATAAATTCGCACGGACGTTCTTTGTCAATCGCTTCAAATTTTTTGTCCGCTGGGTGTATTCATCGAACCCGCTGCAACATTTCCGGACATTGTACGAGAATAATGTAAGTTATTCTCCAAGTCACGCTATTTAGCCTTCAATGATTTTAATTCATTTTCTTTTATTTCATTAAAATTAAATTCCGTTTTATTTATTTCGTCTGCTAGGTCTGTTTTAAAAGCACCGAGATCTTCCTTCATTTCATACTTAACGTTTTCTATTTTCACGGTCACTTCCGCGTGAATTCCTTCCACTCGCCCGCTCGCCGTTTGATGGATCTCAACACCAGTGGATTTAACTCCTTATCAAAAATTTCCCTTATATGATCCACACTTTCGCGAATCCTATTCTCGGAGAGGTAATTACTACTCTCACACAATATATATATATATATATATATATATATATATATATATATATATATATATATATAT
>NNCF01125876.1:1054649-1121419 GCA_002313205.1 Laupala kohalensis | reverse complement strand
AAAAAAAAACAGTAAATTTTTATTGGCGAGCGCTGAATAACAGTAAAAATAGCTTATGGACTCTTCTGGACCTTTTCATTAAATTTACGGGTACTAGAGACCGATTTTGCAAGAGGCATCGAGACATAACGTCTGTAATAGCTCTTAATTACTTAAATTTACTTTTCAAATTTTTAAGTATTTCTATATCTTTTAATTAGTAATTTCATATTGCCTGATTTGTATTCAGGACCTGAAGATGACCGATGTTCGGTCGAAAGAACTTTGGGAAATATACACATGTGAAACGAGATGTCAATCATAAGTTTTTATTTGAATCCTCCGTTAATACTTTTCCAGAAATAACGAATTCATCATTATCATTGTTCAGTTCAGATACACATCATGTTTCAACTTCATATGAATCTAACCTGAATATACCTCGTAATTGTAATGTTAACTAGCGTGACTGATAATATATTTGAGCATTAATGTTTATTACCTAGTAATTACTGTCGTTACTTGAAAATTTTCAGATGTTTAGTGTTCTGACACAAATGCTTCATGATGTTTTAATTTGTATAAAAGAAGTGGTTGTGCATTTTAAATTGTACATTTTCCTTTTAAAGTGGACCGTTAAAATCGTCAATGACTTTCCTCCGAGCTTAGCGGAGAAAAATATGGGCAGTCAGATAAACTCTACAGGGTAATTATTATTGTTGGGTTTTTTCACTAATTTTCATAATTCTTCGTGGAATACACTTCAGATTACATACATTTATTCAGAAACAACCGATTCGTTTATCTTTCTTTATTTTCATTTTGGGCAAGATAATTCGTTTCAATTTATAAATAAGTCTGAATATTGCACATGGTTCAAAGAGAAAGAACAAAGTACATTGTGTTGCATTAACACCTTAATCTATCTAAAAAGACACATGAAGAATTGTGAAGAATGTATGAAATATGCATAAAGAGTAGTTGTGCATGCGTTTTACACGCTTCTCAAATACTTTTATGATTACAAACATTAACAGCATCAACTCATGGAAAAAGATTGATCAACGAATGCAGAACCTTAAATGTTACACCAAGACCAAGGAATATTTTATCAAATATGCGGCGATAACTTGAAGTTCACGTTAGGTTCCTTCGAAATTAAATTAACCTTAATGAAAGTGTTAAAACTGAATTTTAGTAAATTTGATGCATTTTGCATTTTTCCCATCTATCAAATGAACAGCTCAAGTCGATTTATATATTTCGACTAATAATTTGAAACTAATCATACATTTTAAATATTTTTATGAAAAACAAAATAGCACAGTATATTACAGTTAAAAACAAGTGATTTCGTGTTTTGTCATGAATTATATTAAAGTACGCACATTTTCCCTTAGTTGATTAGAGCAATATCATATACGACTAGAATTAACTTAGACAGAGCATAGGGATGGTTCGTTTTCGTTGCACTTTTATGAGTACTGCAACATACTTCATGAGACGAAATCATTTGCTTTGAAGGAAAATGAAATTAATCGAAGGTGGCGGACGAGAACTTCTCTTTACATGACATGTGCAGACTCCTATCTAGGCAGTAAGAAGAGTATGCGATAAATTCATTGAAACTTCACTTAAGTTTTTGAACGTTCCTCTCTTCCGTATTTACAAATAATTTGCTACCACAAGGAAACATTTTACGTTTAAAATGCTCTGTTTCCAAAAAGTGGTTTTGTAGTTTTATTTGAATAGTCACTTGACACTGTAATACCAAATAAGTTTGAAGAGATTACAGTGACTCATTTTCAGAACGGGCGTTTAGATATAGAGGTAGAGAAATACGGATCTCTTGATTTTATTTCGTCACTAAGTTCACCACTGAAACATTGTTGCGAACATTCCTACCACCATTACGTTAACAAAGCGATAACTTCTTTTTGAGATCCTTGTTATTCTTCGGTTTTCGGACATTCCGGTATAAGTTCAAACGATTGGAAATGGAGAGGGTTTTGAATTTTCTTCCTGTTAAGTTGGTGACAGATAGAAATTGAAATATTTAAGCGAACATACACGTTCAAAACGTTTTGTTATAGGAAGATCTTTGAGTTCGATTATATTCCTACGATATATTTATATTTCATCATTTCCTTTTTCATTTAAATCTGATAAAAAATCTTTTGTGCATGATTGCACAACTTTGAACATTTCTTCAAGAGCAATGAGTGAATACATGCAGAAACAAAGAATATGTATAAAAGTAACTACTTCTGCTGTGGAGATAATTTTGGGTGTTGACTAGATTTTTACGCTGTGTATCACTGTAGTAAATCCTCCATACAAAGTAAGTCTTCATATTCTCTCTTCACGAGCAACATCTTGAAATTCTTGTAACGCTTGAATAGATCGAGGAAATACCCAAAAAAGACTTTTTCTATAGTGGGTCCTCATCATGAACGAATTTTATTCCAAATGTAGTAATAGAAAGAGTATTTTTCATCTCAAGTGAGAGTGTATGTAACACTTCTCTTCTCTAAACGGCACCTTTTCATCTCATATGCATAGTGTACGTTACATGTCAGTTTCGCTTTCACTTTGTGATTCACTTGAAACGAAAACAATGATACTCAAATAGCACTGATCTTGTAGCACTGCTACATTAATCTTGATATATTTTAGCTTAAATTACCAATTAAATTAGAGTCACTGAAACAAAAGCACAAAATGAGGAATTTTTTATCACCGACCAATAAGTCCTCATTCACACATAACATTTCGTGTTACGGCTTAAGTAGCTACGTGAAAGACCTACTTGAGTGTTTCAAGAAATGCCATAAACTCAAATTTAAAACATTTCAGAATATTTGAGATTGCTTTTGAAAAAAAGCTACTACGCTGGAGATAAATGGCTGTACTTGGATTCGTCCAAAAACCTTGGGAAAGATGGTGACTCCTCCATCTTGCGCAATGCGGTACCATTGCGATGCAGATTCGAATGTAAATTGCATGATTTTTCTCGTATTGTTTATTTGAGCCTTTTCTCAACTCTTGTCAATGCCCTATATTCATCCGCAAGAATGCCCTTGCAAGACAGCAAAGCGCTGTGGGGCTATTACAGAGAACCACGTGGTTTTTTCTCGTTATTCCACAATCATCTTCGTTTTGTTTAAATGGTGTCCATTCCCATAGAAGAGTAGTTAGACGAAGATGATACGTAAATGTGCCTGCGGAGGTAATGACAAACTTTTGCTCTTGTAGTTATTATGGATAATTTGTCGTATCCTGCAGTATCCACAGTAGAATTCAATTGAAGTAAAATTGACCAACTAACTTTCCCTCAAACGTATCAAAGATGTTCTCTTTAGCATCATAACGATGTTGCATTGTTGCATATTACATGGAGTTAGGACGAAATACATTAATACTTCATGCCCTTCCCAAATGGGGGCGATCCAGAATGGCGATACCTCTTCACAGAGTTGAACTGCGGAAGAATTAATTTTTGTACATATCGCAGAGGACTTTCTCCATTGGTGTGGAGCCAATGGTGCGTTGGAAGAAGATCTGTTCCACTCGGGCGGTGGGTACGTGGCGAAGGAGTGGCAACATGAGAAGCAATCGACCGAAGCGCGCCGCTTGTCCAGGGTGCTGACCACGGGTATGCTGACCGAGCATCACTTGCGCCTGGTCCTGCAGGTTTTCTACTTGCGCTGGGTCCTTGAGGCCGCGGGTTTCTGAAACACACAAGTCGCCTTGTACCACTCGAAATAATTATACAAGTAATATTCCACGAAGCAAACGCATTTCAAATATCTTGCAAATTATCTATCGCCTTACAGAGAGGTTAAGGCTGTAAGTCTTGCTCTTCCACCTGATCGTGACTTGGGTGAGAAAATTGGGAAGGGGAGATATTGGGTTACCGGGAAACTTATGGTACCGAACTGATAGTTGTCACGGAAAGATGAGGGAAAACCCAGTTGAAAACTTCACCTAGTTCGCCGAACAGAGTTTGGGTCCGCGCTCTACCGCTCGGTGATGTGATGGAAGAGAAGACGCTACCACTACACCACCCCTGTCGGATAATGTTCAGCATAAGAAAAGTACCTGAGAAAAAATAAGTCTTATTGACTACAAAACAATAGAAACATAAAATAATATCACTGATTGCGTGGGATATGCAGAATATACATCTCTACGCGTCGGCGTGACCGTTGAATTGGAGAATTTAGATTCAACGAATAAAACACTTCTTTGAATAGCTCATCGCACGATAATCCACAGCGGCCAAAGTTTTTATATCTCCCTAAAATCGTCAAAAAATTACGCGAAAATTGTAGTATTTGGTGACTTCAAATTGAGTGCAATTGATGGATCACTCGGCAATGCAATTCTAATATTTATGAAGAAGTACTAATCATATATTTCCACGTACCAATTATATAATATTAATAAAATTGCTTATTATGATTAAGAAAATGATATCACAAAATTATTTTTCATTAAGCGCGCCTGATAAATCATACACATTAAAATATACTCCAAAAACGGGTCGAAATTGTCAAATACCACGAATTTCATTATATTCATTTTTTGTGAATTCATAAAAAGCGTATGAAAGCTAGTAGCTAGATACAGACTGATGCCTCCACACAATTCAATGATTGAAAATGGGATTTCTTGAAAATAATCAGGCATTTCAATCCTCTATATTAGAACTCGTGACACTTCTTAAGATTTTAAGAACATTAGGACCGTACAATCTTCATTCGAACCTACTGGTCACGATCGATGAAAGATTCAGTTAAGTACAGATAACTATTATTGCTGTCATTACGGATATATTAACAAAATATTTTTCTCTGAAGGATTTATCAATGTTATGTTTGCTACCTACACGTGTGGCAACTTGTGACAAACTATTCACTATTCGCTCCGCCGCGCAAAGGGTTTCTGAGCGCTGACTTTGTTGCAGTTCCACATTGCCTACCGATCGCGTGGTTGTATGCTACTATGCCGTGTGGAGCAACCTATGAGCGACATTAGCAGGCACTAGTAGTGCTCGCACGCTGCTGGCAAGTTAGGTTAGAAATACTGTTCTGTTCCCAACTGCAAGAGTATATGATTTAATGTGTTTTATTTTCTTAAGGATTTGTACTTTCCAATTCTGGGAAAATTGTTTTCAAAACTTGCAGACGCGTATGAACATTAACGTTAAACATTTAGAGGAGTCAAATCATCATTCTCCTGCGGAATTTGGTTTAACTCTTCTTCACCACCGGAGAGTGGGTACGTACTAACCCTTCTCGCGGATAATAAATTAAAAATTCACAATAACCTGGGAATCAGTAGAGAAATTAATTCGATTCAATGTATGTTGTACGTTTTTTTTACAAAAAGTCCGTAGTTTTTTACTTATATATAACGTTAAATTTAGCAATTTTTGAGCAAGAGAGAGCGTATGACAATTTCTTTTTCATAAATAACTCGAAAACCACGTAAGTGAAAAATTAGTAGAAACAAAAAAATGAAGGTAATATAAAAGATAATGATCTGCAGATGCAATGCTAACCGAGTCATAGTTGGTTGAAGGTAACGTCATGATCCCCCAAACCCAGAACGCTTGCATTATTTGTTTAATAACGGGAAACTGTCAATTTCTCGCTAAACACGCGTGGGACCTTTCTTAACATATATAAAAGACCATTCAAATGGTATTTTGTTTACTCGCTGCCATGAAAAACAACATATGAGTACAAAATTAGTATGTTCCCTACCAACACAAAAATTCACAGTCAGATTAACTTTTTAAGTAATTTAAGTAAAGCCCTTGTTAATGAAAATCAAAAGGTTTCATTTATTTATCTACATATAAACTTCCGCAATTCGATTCCACTTTTTAGACAAAAGGAATAAAAAGATGTAAAAACAACGCTATTTTGACTTATTTTTTAAATCAAGTTTTAGCAATAGATGAGTTCTTCCGCGTATAAACTGTCCTCCTCATGACCTTCTGTATCGTGGCTACCCATAGTTGCTCAGGTTCACGTTCACACAGCTAACATCTCGCAGAGCGAAATCAGACTGAGACCAAGGCCAGAGCCAAAACGTCACAGAGACAGCGCAACAGAGACGCTCTCAAGCGGTAACCCGGCAGTGCGAATATGAGTGTTGGTTGATATCGAGTACAGAATAGAAATGGTGCATACTAAAACTGATTTTGCATGAAAATACGGGCATGTTGTTTATAGTCAAATTACTGTGAGTTGAGCGAAGTTTTCATAATATTACTTACTATCTCGACTTTCCCGGCTTCACCCGGGAGATTAATCATAAAGGAGAATTGATTCTTCATAACTGTGTAAACAAATATTTGTTTCATAAATAATTTATTTCTCTACCAAAATGTATTTAAGTGTAATTGTTACTTTTGTATTTCAGAACTTAAGTTACCGATCTACTTCCAATATAAGTCTTCCAATTTTCGTTTCTCCTCTTGTGGTGCCTTAAAAGAAAACGTCTTAAAAAACCAACTGACTTTCTGATAGTGAGTGTAAGGTCAAATTTAAAAATAGCTATCGGTCTCATTTAGGGATTTTTAAACAATGTATTGATACCCCGCTTGGCCGTTCTGGGTTAGATTTTCTGCTGGAATTTGACTCACTTATTGCTTATATGTCGGTTGGGAACCCTGAATTACCCCGTTATGCAAAAATATTCTTCCAAATTCCTACTTCTCAACCATGAGGATAAGTGGAATTACAGGTCTCATGTACGCACATATCCTCGCCACATCTCATATATGGTATAAAAGAATAAAAAAAAGGAGACATTAGGTTAATATACATGTTGACAAATCAAGAAAATTGAGGGTATTTTGTCGTAGAGTTCATTTTATATGAATCTGAAGTGAACAACACGATTCTTTCATATTATTTCGATAGATTGAAATTGATACCATGTGTCCTTGAAAAATAATGAAACTCAATTCTATACCGAAACATTGACCTTTTCTCGAATAACAATTTGTACAAGTCTTTTTTAATTACAATGTTCTAGGTTTTTCTCCTCGATCTTCCTCATTCCACGCTTTCGATAGAATTATTCCATATCATGTCTCACACTGGGGAGCAACATGTTTTGATTTCGATATTGCTAGTGAATTAAAAAAAGGAGCCGTCGTAAAATGCTTCGCGAATTATACCCTTTTGAGTGTGGTTGCAAAACAAACTTTGTGTGTCGGAGATAAATTAAACGCGAATCATGCTTTTGAGAGGATACATTCTGCAGGCAATTACGAAATGGCGAACTCTGTGTCTGGATGTATCACTGGAAAACGGTAATAAAGCCATAAAAGAGACATCATTCCGTAGTTACGTTGCCTACACGCGAGTCACGACTCCCGCCGGGATTCCCAAACAAACGAGCATCGCGATGGTTGCAGGAAAGATTGATTGACAATTTTGATAACCTTCATTTCGGAAGGGAGATTCGTCGCAGATATAACCTCTTTTTTACAGTTATCGTAAGCGAATCATTGGTAAGACCTAATTTCCTCAAATTTGGGAAATCAAGGTTTTAAATACAACGAACAGAAAAGTTTCACTTCTTAGCGCCTTAATGAATATTTTTTATGACACTATATCGAATTCTTCTTTTGTGTTTTACGTTTATTGTAAATAATAAACACATCCTGTGCTATACTGTTGCTTGATTCTATGATTAATGAAGCTCGTGGGGCAACGCACATCCATTCATATCTTCGACAAAAATTTTTATCAGTTTTATCTTATTCCTTCCCTATATTTAAATAAATATTTATAACCAAAAGTACGATGTTGACAAAAAGTATTCCGTGATAAAACTACTTAAGAAAATGAGCTAAATTGTGATGCAAACGAAGAAAGGTTATTTAACATAGGAGACGAATGTAAAGGTATTCAAACACAAATTATGAAAACAACATGAACGAAAGGACTGTTAGATTTTTAACTGACATCATGTCATAAATGTTTACGAATTTGGTGTATATTGGACACTGCGTGGAGAGAGAGAAAAACATCGCTTTATTATTTGATCGTCCCTCTTTTAAATGGCAAATAAGACTTTAGCTTAGCGTGCACTGGAACGGGGAAACGAACGGAATTTTTCAAAAGTATGGGGGCGCACTAGGTCATCACGGTCGGGACGATCCATATCTTCCATTGTTTGATGAAAAGTCCAAAAGAAATATCTTTTCGACATTCCTATGTACTTTCCTCCGTCCGTATCGATGATTATTTAGTTTTTCAGTTTTTCTATTATCTGTGTTCAGTACTAAACCGTCATCCTAATTGAGTTTTTTCTGGGTTTCCCTTGCTTAAGGTAAATGCCGGGATGATCCCTAGATTGTTACCCCAGAGTAACGAGGAATTTATCCTCTAATTTTAGTTGTTTTGATTTGTATGAATGTTTTATTATTTTATATTATTGTACATGTATGTTGTTGTGTTGTATGTATGCAAATGGTGGTCAGGTGGAAGAGCAGTCCCGATGGCCTGAACCTCACTACGGAATAATAACATTATTATCATCATTATCATTATTATTATTATTATTTTTATTAGTACTTTTTAAAAATTGGACGCACGTTTATCGTGACGGACTATCCGACATTTTAGTTTTCTTAACTCGAGTCAATGGATGTCTAAAATAATAATAATAATAATAATAATAATAATAATAATAATAATAATAATATCATCCAGAGTGAGTGTGCTTGGTGTAGCCCGTACCTCACTACGACCAGCAGAAAAAGCTGAGATCCTAAACGGAATAAAATAATAATAATAATAATAACGGTGCAATACTATTCTGAGCTCTACAAAATGTGACATCAGGAATTATCGAATTTCCAGTCATTTCTTTCAATGTTGTGAACCCAGAAATTGGCATTTATTGGTCTATTGTCTTAACTTTCGTAATGTTAATTCAAGTACAGATTCAGTGCACGTCAAGTTCATGTGGGATCAATTCGTGTTACGGAAACATAATGTTTGAGGTAACTTCTATTTCATCACGTTTTGTTTCTCACAAGTCTCATTCCTTATTGCGAGGGAGTAACAATACATTAATATTTAGTTTTAATGATGTAATATAAAAGCCCTTAATAACAAAAACTGTCGTGGTTTTCGTAAAAACTCTTTTTAAAGAATTGTTTCATAAAATTATTACTTGTTGAAATTAAAAGGATAGGATGTAAAAATATGTCAATATTTTGTGTACGTCCAAGAAAAGATTGGGCAAATTTATTCTTCTTGAGAATAGCAGTTAAATAATAGAAAATCTGTGGGTGACACTTTCAATATTTCAGTTTAAGATTCATGACTAGGCTTAAAGAAATTGTTTGTCTCACCCACTCACCATTTATTGATCAAATCTACAAATCTAAAAAGATTGACAAAGTGGTGTATTTTGATTCAAATAAGTATTTGACTTCGAAGAAACTTTTTTGTAGTTAATGGATGTGAATTTGGCGTGGCGAATTATGTTAGTTTTATTTACACGAGAAAATAAATAATACTCTTCTTAAAAACAGATAGACTGAAATTACCATTATTTCAGTCAAATTGTTTACATACAAATTAAACAAAACAGAGAAAGTCTTCAAAAATTTGAATATACCTGGTAAGTAAAAATATTGGTCTTGTAACATTTTCACCAATGTAACATTTTCACCAATGCGCCTTAGAAACGGACTGAACAGTGTTTTTATGATTTATTCTTAATTAATCTTCCCATCATGAAGTGTGAAAATCGCATCTAACGCTCATTGTATTCCCATATTACCGCTTCCCATATTTTCCTGAGGTGACCCAATTGGCTTCGAAGTTTGGTTGGGATATGTCACTCACGTTTCTCGAAAACCGTCCCAGAAATGTTCTAATTTATCAGGTTGAAATGTATCGTCTGGTGACAACGCATCGGTATGTTGTCGGTGGCCATGACCACAGATTAATCTGTGGCTGAGGTGTATTTGTCAAAGTAGAACTAAACCACCAAGCAGGTAAATGAATCCATTGTTGGTAACTATTTTACAGTGTATTTTTGTAGCTGCCTGTGATATATTACGTATTGGTATTAGTTTACAACATTCGTCACCTTATTTATGGAAGATTCGGGATCGAATAAAATAATTTTGCTCTGAGAGAGATAACAGTGGGATGATCGGTCGTGGAGAACTCTTGGATTACTCCGGACAGGGAAGTCAACGTGTGCGATTGGGTCGCTGGATCTGCGTAAGTAGGGCGGCTATTAATAGCCAAACCAGAAATATTTCGGTATCTTTTTTTGCGTATTATCGGTCAACGTAGGATAAAATAAGCTCAATTTCATTCTTAAACGTTCATGTGGATCACATTTTATACTAGTGTGAATAAGAAAATCCGTTATTTTTATTGCGACAGTGAATCCTCGCTTCCCTTCTTGCTCAAAGGCAAGGATTCAATTTCGTGTGTGCAGATGAAGCGGGTACCCTGTAACTTGTGTCGTTTCAATCTCGTGACTTGAAGCAAGACGTAGAGAATTGTGCTATTTAGCATAAGGCGCGCAACATAACTCCTGCTCTAGCCCGACAGCTACTAGTCAGCCTGCAAACTATGACTGGATCTGCTAATGGGGTGGGATGGTCGCTCTTTCCACGGCAACGGCTTCACCGCCCCTTCAATGCACTCTTCCCTTCGTCGTACTTCGGTTGTCGGTGGAGAAATACGGAAGGTGTGCGTCGGGTTAATAGATTCTTCGTTCTGAACACAAATGTTTTCAGAATAGCGTTTATTTTCCTCCTCTTTCACCCCCTCACCCTCACTTTAGGCTCGGTAGCCGTAGCTGGAGTTAAGTTGCATGCCTTATAAGCCCAAGGTACCGAAAATGTGACGAGGATGCGAACTTCACGAGCAAGACTTGAGTACTCACCAGCACGGAATAGTACAATCGCCTTGAGGCAAGCGAACTCCGCCGGATCGACGGCGACAGCTTTGAAGCGCAGGAGCGTGTCGTTGAGCACTCGGACGTCCGCAGCCACTTGTCCCGCTTTGCCGTTGGGCGCTCCGGCTGCGTGCTCGGAGACGGAGAAGAGCGGCGAAGAGTCCAGCGGCATACACCACTGGACCGCATTCAGCAGGAACAAGTCAGCCCACGCTTCTTCCAACAGGATCACCTGCGCAGACGAAGGGTTGCTTTAGTCACGTTCCTCAGTGATTCGGAACTAAGATAATACAATTAATTAATTAACAATTAATGTATTTTATTTCACCATATCAAATAGTACATATAAAAACGTTACTTTGGTAAAGAATTAATAGATATCCCTGAGTCGCGCTTTTGTAGATATCCCTTATCACACGTAGTCGTTGTACATAGAGAAATCATTCCCTAAGAAAATACATATGGGTGACGAAACTTAAGATTAAGAGGCAGACACACCGAAAGTTTTAAACGAAAATAACCTCTGCAGAGAACTTAAGTTGTTGTTAGAACAACTTAAACTGAGAAGTTGAAAAATAGACTGTTCAACTTCGTGTTTTCACTCGCTAGTTTGGCAACGCTAGCGACACAATCGTTGGAATTTGTTCTCGCGCCATCGAAAGTAGTTCAAACAAAAAACATTACACAGTGTGCGGATTTAAGTGATGTAGAAACATTCTTGCTTGAAAAATGTAATTAAAAAATATTGCTATTAGTCATGCATTACGGCGAATATTAATTGATCTTCGAGCGTTGTATTGATCCCGAACTTAGGATATTGAGGAGAGGGCAAGGCTTCCCTCAAATTCCATCACTCATTCTTTCAACACTTTTGGAAATAGTTTTGCAATCTAGGAATCTCTAAGGGGCCGAAGATGATCGGCGCAAAATGCCAGAAGTAAAGATACCCTTCTCTAGAACTGTAAAAAAAAAACTGTCGCAGATCTAGAGTCGGGTTTATTTAACCTCTTTCGAAAAAGCTTCTAGGTACTTAAAATTCAAGACATCGAAAAAGTAATGACTAATGTCTGCCTACACGCGCAGAAAAAACAACATTTTTATTGAATTTTGTTGTATATCCAGAGCTTTGATATTTTGTTGTATAGATTGAATTGTTTGCCTAATATTGTATTGTCATCAGAACTACACATGAACACAAAATTTCTGCTTATATCGACAATGATAACTTTTGAAATCGACTTCTAGATTATCTAAGAGAACGGAGCAAGTGAAATAAAAGCTTGTGATAACATTCCATAAGTTATTATATCCGCTTTGACTAAAATCAAGTTGCCAACTATTCACGAAACTTCGAAATATTTACCAAAGTAGTACTTATTAATGGATAATTCATTATACTGATTTTTACTATTGGATGAGGACAATTATTATGTTACTTTAAAGCTCGTTAATAAATTTAGACTGTCGTTTGACTCTTTCTTTGACTAAGTTCGTGTTGTCTTAAGTCACGTGATGCGTCTGCCATTTCCATAAGAACAGATTTTCCTCAGTTTTTGGTGAATTATTGTTGTAAATACCCTGTAAGGTATGTAAATCTTAACGTCGTTACTTATTTCCATTTGCTATGTTTTAGTAATCATGTTACGTCGAATGAAAATGGTAGACGGGACCGGGATTCGAACCCGGGACCTTGAGCTTTACGCGCTCATGCGTAACATGATTAATCTGTTACCTGGCGGTGAGGTTCACCGCAATCTAGGAGATTTCTATGTTTGTGAACCAGAAATGGAAAATGCTACCCAAATAAAGTACTTCCTAAGGGAGTCGCCTCAGATGAGGAATCTAGTCTCTACGAGACCACCTCAGAGGTCTTTGGGTTTCACAAGTTGAATGAGAATGATAGACGGACCCGAGAAGCGAACGGGATGGCGCAGTCGGTAAGCGCATGAGCGCGTAAAGCTCAAGGTCCCGGGTTCGAATCCCGGTCCCGTGTACCATTTTCATTCGACGTAACATGATTAATCTGTTACCTGGCGGTGAGGTTCACCGCAATCCAGGAGATTTCAATGTATGTTTTAGTAGTTTTTTTGCTACGATAAGTCGGTACTTTTGCCAGAATATATACAAAAACGTAAGTCCGCGAGAGTTTCTTTATATAAACCCATAGTAATTTAAAGTCAAATAATTCAAAATTTTTGGTGGGTACATAAGCCTCGTCGCTCTGACGGATGTAATACGGTAATATGAGGTTGCGCGCTGGTAGAAGTTAGTCTGTTGAAAGTGAGATTCTCATTTGAGGTTTCCCGGACCCATTTCAAACAAATCTCAACCTGCACTTTACACTTCCTGGCAACCTCACAACACTCCTAAACGCTTGAATCTCTCTTCACGTAACACTCATCACAACGGTAGAATTTGTATCTTAAGAGGAAATTTTTCATATGTGCCGTACATGATATCAATAATATACTCTAGCCGATATATAAACACTAACGTCATAGAAAGTAGTGTTCTAAAACTTTTCAAATATTTACGATTTAAGTTCACAAGGAAATGTTTTCTCAGTTACGCGATTACTGTCATTGTACGTGTGGATCGATGTGTTGAGAACAATTTGAGGTTTCTAAAAAGAGTTTGAATACTCTTGTTGTTTTACAGACTGCAACAGAAAATATGCAAAAATTCCATTACTGAATCTGTGTCATAAGAAAATAGGGTCATGATCGGGCTGCGTAGTCGTAAAAGGTATATAAAAAAGGAACAATTAAATTAATTCACAATTTAAAAATAGGAAAACAAAATGACTAATTAGGACAAAAAGGAAAATGGCATTCTGAGAATCCAACAGATAAACGCCTAGATTAATGTTCTTGTACGTTGGCAGGAAAAAAAAGATAAAACATTGGACACATTATTCCTAATGTTTCGTATTTATTTGTTTAAAGCTTAATAAATGAGTCAGTAATTAAAAATCACGTCGTATTATTTACGAATCACCGTGACCTGTATTTATGTCGATAGTTCCATTTCAGTTATGCTTGTAATGCAGACTGGTTTTGCGAATGCGAGCCGGGATTAATATGCATGTTCATAGCAGACCTCATAATGTCCAAACGCGTGGAAGGGACAAAGAACGGGGAACAATCAGGCGATCAAATTGACATTGAATTTCCATTCAATCCCAGCTTACACAATTGCATTCACTCTTATAATTCCCACCGGATGGAAAATTGATGGTATATAGGCGGATTTATTCTAATGAAATTCTCATCAAGTTGCTTCATTATAATTCAATAATATTGTTGAGAATCATGATTTTGTTCGAAGAGTGATTTTATAACCCTTATTCGCATTAATTAAGTCTCAGATATTCACTGACGTTTTAATCGAAAAGAAGAATAAACTTTTAGAATACAACAATACTTTTATTCTTTTCGGAATAATATAATTTGAACTTGTTATTCGATTGATAGACTATTGCATGAAATATTGTTCAATAATTCCGTGAGATGAAGTATTTTCTTCTTACTAAACGAACCATGATCAAATATAATGGATTTCTTTTTTCTCTACAGAAATTGTACAATTTTTAGCTAGCGAATGATTAAAAAAATAATTCGTGCAGGTTACTAGTTAACTATTGTGTGGAACTGATCCTAAGTGGAGGCAATCCCATTTGCCAGTTGGCATAGAGAGTTTGTTACTCAACGGTTTCAACAAACGGTATAGGAAATTTGCATTTCCTTCCAATTTTTTAAATGACACGAAATAAAATGATTACGCACGATATTGAGACTTAAGAGGAAAGTAGATTGATGACAAAATTATAAAGAAAGAGGTGAAAAACTTGATGGAAAAATGGTATGTCATGTGAAATTGTATTGAAGATGAATAAAGAACTCAACGTCTCCTTGTGTAAACAGGAAGTCGTTTGACCTAGCCTTGTCGGTAAAGGAATATTATTCACGACAATATTTTGAGGGAAGTATCATTTACACCTTGAAACAAGAGTATTTTTAGCGAATATTGTTTAGTAGATGTAACAAATATTAAGGATGCAACGAAGTGTATCTCGGGGTTTGGAAGTGAAGATATTCATTATATTCGTTTGGAAAATATTTCGCAGAATACTTTCTTTTATCGGGACTTTAGGGCACGCCAACG
This sequence comes from Laupala kohalensis, assembly GCA_002313205.1. NCBI lineage: Eukaryota > Metazoa > Arthropoda > Insecta > Orthoptera > Trigonidiidae > Laupala > Laupala kohalensis. The sequence goes on along the minus strand of NNCF01125876.1, from coordinate 1,106,317 downwards.
TCTAGGCCATTAGAGCTCTTCGCAGAATAATTGATAATAATCATACACAAAAATAATAATAATAATTTATGTTGATGATTGTGATTAGTTTAAATGGCCACTGAATTGATCCCATAACAATGATAATCATAGCTGCGATTTTGAGCATGGCACCGACGAGAATCTGACTTTCTATCGCGAGTCGAAAAATCCCACGCACTCTTACACCGCGTGTTACATCGTGATCCATATGATGAACAAAACATTGACGTTAATCCCATCGGAATCACTAAATATTCCCCTATAACCTTAAAGTAGTGAGAGACACATTTCTAAATTCTATTTATCACATCACGTGTTTCCGCGAGATTTGACGTCCATGAGTAGTACCACTAACACTACTAATGCTATTCGGAGCGTTTGCCCTGGTGCACATCGCCGAGGCTAAAGCCCTTTCGTTTCCACCTCTCCTGTGAAAGCATGCCTGTCGTCTAGTCTTCCCTGGACGCGCCTATTTTGTGGGCATGACGAATGCTGACAGTTGGAGCCGCACGGCTGTTAATCAGAATCCTCGCTACTGTGCTTCATGCGGCGACTTTTATGAAATCTGACAGTTCGCTGAAGAATGGAGAGTGCTGGTTCTGCCCACGTCTCTCGTGACTCGCGAAAAGAAGAAACAAATGAGCGCTCGTTGGGATTTACCATTATTGTCAATTGTTGAAGATAAATGAATGCTGTGTGGTCAGGGTACAAGAAATGTTTTGAGTTATTTTTCCAATATTGTTGCAATTTAATTATCTAGATCAATATTATTTTTATTTTATTGTTCCTTGAAAATTCTAAGTTTCTCATTTTGGAGGGATCTTTTGGTATAAATCTCATTATTATTTGGTAAAACCATGACTATTTTTATGTATTTTTTACGTGCGCAATTAGTCTATACAAATCGGGTAGTTACTTCATGTTCTTCCGAAATATTAATAACCATAGCAAAATTGATTTGAAAAAATCAAACAAAATCGTTTCAGCACTAACGAATTGAATATTTTATTTAATTCAATTTTTCACCGGTATATTGAAAGTCACTGGTTGCTATTATTATTATTATTATTATTATTATTATTATTATTATTATTATTGTTATTACTTAGTTCTCTCAACTTGTGTTATTTTTTCTCTCAGCAGTGGATTATTAAATCAAGTTCTGCTGGGAGGAAGAATCTATTTCAGGTCCAAGACCTTTCTCGTAATGTGAGCTGAGGACAGAATGACGCTGTTGCAATTTACTTATTATATTGGCGTTGATTTTGAGTTTTTTAATGGAGTCGACCAGGGATTGGGGTACTAGTCCTAGGGTAGATAAAATGATAGGTACTATTTATTATTATTATTATTGGGGATTTAGGGCTCGTCTAAAACTAGGTCATTAGAGCCCTCAAAGACACAGGCTTCAGAATTTTTCATTTAGCTCACTCGATTCCCCTTTAGTTAACAATTCTTAATTATAAAAATACGGCAATATTTATTCGATAAAAAATTTAATCTACTTGGAATAAATTTAGTCTTTCCAAGTGAAACATTAAGAAAGAGAGAGATAATTTTATCATTTACTTAAAATATACTATCTGACTTTAATAACTGTATTAATAATAATTAAAAACATTCAAACCAGAAAAGTTTGCACACGACAGTATTTGGAATCAATGCATTATCAGGGTACTGAGAAGAAAAAAATAATTTTAATACCTAATACTGGAACAAAAATATAATGTTCAAAGATCAAAAAAATGTATCTGTAATAGGAAATGCGCGACTTCGTTATAATATTTCAAAAATTAATTCGAAAATATAGTTATTGAATTTCGAAATATAGTTAATGATGACTCCTACATATCTTTTATTAGTTATATGTAGAACCATAAATAATTTTATTTCTGAACATTATTTTATTTAATAGTATATGGTTTAAAATAAACCATTTAATTATTTTTCCTCTCTCAGTACATAGACGTTTTGATTCTAAATCATAACCCACTTTATATTTTTCCGCTCTCTATTTTGTTCTCTCCAGAATATTCTCATGAGAAAAATTTTTAATTAAGATTTTTGTTCAGTAAATTTAACTCAGCATAAAGTCATTACATAACTGACCGGTTTCCCGCGGCGACGGAAAGATTTTTGGAAGAATATGTACGTATGGAACAGACCGTCCGGGGAGATATGTTGACACATTAATGCAGAATGATCAGTAAAAGGATAGAAACATGTTTTCATCTCTCTCTAATGGATTCAGTTGTCACTTGGGTGGCTTTACCATATTAACATAGGATTTCAATGCATTGATACGAAATTTAGTAATAAACCAAAACTTAGTCCATGTCCAGTTAATTTAAGAATCGATATTTTCGTAAATAATGTATGAGAAGTTAAACTTGTCTGGACAAATTATAATAAATTTTTTTGGTGAAAGAGATCTTGCTTTGCCAAAGAAAATTTTAATATCGTCTCTTGTTCATGTATCATTACTGAACAATCGTTTTTTTTCTTTCTCTTTCTTTCATTAATTCTTCATGCATGTCTAACAAAAGAAGAACAAAAGATGTATTTTTCTATTATTACCCCAATAAGGTTTTTGATTGTTCTCGTGATAAAATACATCATGTCTATTTCTATGTCAATTATTCTGCTATAATGGCATTTATATAATGGCATTATAATGCTATAATAACTTATTTCACCACCCATTTGCTGTTTTTCCTCCCACTGCTCTATTAAGATTTGCAACTTTATTTGTTACTGTTGTTTGTGTATAGAAATCACCAACGCTGAAGTCGCATGAAACGGGAAACTTAAATCGTTCTTCTCGTATGGAAGTACAACCTGACATTAAGAGACGATTCAACTTGAACATTGGTAAACTAAACTGGTTGTTCAAACATTAACAAAACAAAAATAATGATATTAAGGGACAGTGAGGTTGTAAGCGAAAAATGGGAAATGTAACCTTAAAAGATACAGACAATTAAAGATTTTTTGGGATCTGGGTAGGAATGGGCATAAAGGAAGGCATGTTTGACCATAATGACCCATTGGGGAAAGTCTGTCCTGAAGGCATCCCAGAATTAATTCCAAACTTATCTTTTGAAGATCATCTGTCAAGAACATATCTCTACTTTATCTCTAAGATATCTCTACTTTATGTTTTAATCCTCCGTTTCTGAGACCGTTTGAGTTACCACTTCGTTTTCGAGATCGTCCGAGTATGATATTTCGGAGAATTTGTTGCGAACGTAATAGTGGTTCAAGTATAACAAGGAACAGTATATTTCGAAGCACGTGCTCTTCGGAACATGAGCAAAGCTAAAGCCACACCTGCGTCTGCGGAGCGGAGCGTTTTTTCCGCCGACCTGTGTTATCTTATGGACAATGTCACATCTAGCGGGCGCGGAGCGGAGATGTCGCCTGCTAAAGGTCAGAAGTGTTAATAGATGGGTATTTTGAGAGAAGTGAGGAAGACGGAGGGTGATTTCTTTCACGGTGCTTCCCTTGAATATCATTTCCTTCAATTTCTACGGACTGATTATTAATATTATTAATGTTCATATTAATTATTACAACACTGAGTTATAATATCACTGAGTATTTGTTCTAGTGCTTCCTCACTTCTTTAAGAAAACTTTTCGCGTCCATTTTAGTGCAGTTCGTATGTCAGGATTTTCCTCTTGGAGGGTTAATCTACATTTATAGAAAATAATGATGAATGGTTAAGTGAATGTTGACTTTATTTACTGGTACAATTATATAATCAAAATAATGAATTACTTTGGTATATATATTGTTTTCAAGTTAAATCATAAAGAAATTTGGTGTTGAAAGTAATGAAGCATCACTTTTGTTATATGTACTCAGAATATTTGCAATTCTTCATAAATACTCCCAGTTTTCTGAAATAACTTCACTGATTCTATAACTGTCCAGATTTATGCCTGAATACACATTTTACAATTAATGCATTTCGAATCGCAATTGTATAATGATTTAATTATAGTGTAACTTCACTAAAATGATACATCCTGGACATCACTGATAAAATGTTATTTCGAGTTTTCAGCAAATTTGCGACACCAAATACCAAATGACAATGACAAGTATAAATTACCCATTTGTTCTCCGAATTTTCTGAAGCGGTAGATTCGTTGGTGAGTGCTGAGTTTCAAAGGTTCAAANTATATATATATATATATATATATATATATATATATATATATATATATATGTGTGTGTGTGTGTGTGGTCATGTGCTGTTTCTAACTACTTTTTTGACAATAAAGTTTATTATTATTATTACAATTCATTACATTTTAACCCTCCATACGTTTTATAGCGTTCCCTTCCCTTAAAATAGTTTTTTAGGTTGTTATTTATTTCTCTTAATTTTGAACCAAAATCAATCTATTGAGAATTTTTTAAAATCTAACCAATATAATTTTTTCTAGTTGATCATACGGATTTTGGTTGAAAAAATTCCCATAAACACACAAAAAATTTCTAAAAAATGCAAAAACCCATCGTATATCCCGGGATTTTTTAGGTGCAGAGCTAATTTTTTAACGCAGTGTTTATAGCGGATCTAAATCTTTACAAAATTTCAAGTCTCTTCAAATGTTGGGTAACCTTCAAAATATGGAAAAACTCATATTTTTGACAATTTTATTATGCCATTTTTATGACGAATTTTGAAGACGTTATTTTTTATTGTATAAACATAAACAAATATTAGCACTATTATAGTATCATTATTTTATTGCAATCGACATAGATAAAATTTATATTATTTTTGTTACATCTAATCCGTTCAATTGCTTAGAATTTTTATCTGCATTGCTTCAAAACATCCTCTTGTACGTTGACGTATATTATTTAACAGCAGTTTTAAAGACAATTTTGGAAAGCCAATTTATGATTCAATTATGATATTTAAAAATCTATTTTCATAACTAAAAATATAGTTTGTACCAGTGTAATGACAAAACAAATTACTTTGTATGAAAGCTAATACAATATTTAGACTTTCTGAAATGAGTTATTTTTCATTCCCGATTTCATAATTTTTTGTGTATTCATCCTATCCCTTGTGGCGAGTTATATTTTTTTATATTAATAAAATTATACGAATCTAAATCCCTTAATGTTACTGCTTGATAAAACAAACATACTTTATTAGTTTTCATTTTGAATATCTGTAGAGATCTGTTCATTATCTTACAATATATAGATTAGACTTTCAAAAAGTTCGAGAAAAAAGTAGGTTTACAAAAAAAGTTCAAAAAGAGAAATGTACGAGTCCGCTTTTTATAAACACGCTTATTCTCCGTAAGAAATAGAAAACCCCGGACTCACCTGGTCGCGGAAGGGTAGACTAGCGAAAGAGGGTAAGTTCTTGGCCCATTTCACCGCCATGAAGAGGAGTCGTGCCGCTGTCTCATACACTGTTTCGTGCACTGGAGGGTAGAGGGCAGTGGGTTCGGCAAGACGCGGGGCGGTGGCGGCAGCGGCGGCGGCCGCAGCGGCTGCGGCGGCGGCAGCGGCTGCTGACATGGAGGCGGCGGACATTGGCGCTGGGGGCGGAGGCCCGGCTCCTCCACAAGCCAAGGAGCGAGGAGGCAGAGGCGCCGGTGGAGGTAGCGATTCCTCGTTCGTCACGTCGATGCTGTCCTCTGCGAGAGGTGCCAAGAGAGGAGTGTTGAGAACAAGTATCGACGTGAGATCCAACTTCAGAGGAAGGAAAGGATTTCCCCGAACATTTGGATGTGACGTCCCAACGTTATAGTATCTATTAGATTATGATGTTATAACCAAAGGTTTGGAGAAATTTTTTCCTTCCTCTGAATTTGGATTTCGCATCACATCGTGGGGTACTCGCATAAAGTTATGTCTTTGCGGTTATATCTTGGGTAATATGAATGGAGTCATATTTCATGACCTTCTATACGTTCAAGTACTAAACTGTCTGATTTCATTTCTCTTTGAATAATACAAAAGTTGTGTCAAAACCAGTACTGAAAACCACTTTCATCCTGTTCGCTAGTATTTCAAGTATCAGCAAAAAATGTTTTAAAAAAGCGAGAAATGTAGATTATGTATAATTTTAATGTATGCATTACTGATTTTCGCCAAACCTTTTGGTCGTTTCATAATCAATAAAGGGACTGCACGTAATAGGAAAACGGTGAATCAATTTACAAGTTTTTATCTGAGTAGCAACAAGGGTCAGGTCCACTCGTCCAGTACAGAACCAGTAGAGAGGGTGTGAATTTATTTAACCATCGACCGTTTGTATCGTATACTTTAACCAGGAAATTTCATTGAAAAGCAAGAAATCAAAATAATAGAAAATTGATTAGCGCGTTTATTGACAATCAAGAACACTGTCTATGTAATAAGAAGTAAAAACATTCTAGCAAATACATTAACAAAAGAAGATGTTCGGCAATCAAAATTTAAAAAAATATTATCACAATCTAAAAACAATGAATCTGATGTTTTTTGAGATAATACCATATTTAGTAATTGTATTTTTGAATTAAGAATGAAGATAAAACTGTTTCAATGAAGGTATTCAGGTTTTTAATATCTGTGATATATCAAGTTAAAAAAGTCATTGTAGAACATAAATCTTTTTGCTATTGTATTTGATATAAGATAAATTAATTTATGATTTTAGTACATTGATATTGTTCCTNAAAAGTTGTGTCAAAACCAGTACTGAAAACCACTACAAAATATCGTCATAATCTTCAATCAACTGAATTAACATTTGATATCAATAATATAAATATGCAATAATATGTAATCTATTAATATAATCCAAGAGTAACTGCCCTTTCCATAATTTTTAATTCTTACTCCAAACTCTAAAGTCTTGTCAAATCAAAAACTAGGTACGTTACTGTCTTCACCGCGTTTAATATCTGTATTTCAAATTTTCTCTTTCATCCAGAGCCTATTATAAAATGGTTTGTATAGTGACGCTACAAATCCTTGGCAAGAGTTCGATCGTGGTCGAGGTTGGTGGATTTTCCGGTGTGTAGGAGATTCCTTCATGACCTCTAAATACTATCGACAAAATAATCTCCGAGAACAATGCGCCGAAAAGTTCTAATTCAACTGCCATCTCGTAGTGTCTAGCGAAAAAAAAAACGAAATCTTCATGTCACAATAACAGGAGACGAGTCCATGTGTTATAATTGTTTTTTTGCTAAACTATTCTCAGCAAATGCTGGATGATAGGAAACCACAGACCAAGTGGCAAGTGTCCATTCCCCATCATTTATCTAAAAACTTAACAACTTTTTAACTGTAGGTGTTGTTACTATGATAATGGTTTTCGATTATACATAAAAGTGGAGTTAGGTCTTAACATTTCGAGACTTGTATGTAGAATTTTTGGTATTACTCCTATCGTGCATATTACTACATTGACGACATGGACTTCCTTCATCTTCTTTGTAATTCCCGAGGGAGAGGGTTATATTTTAAAATTTTCTATGGTATTGTGGTATTGTCTTTTGTGTGTTACTAAATTTTGGAACTGTCTTACTGTTATTAGTCTTTGAGGACTCCAATGTCTAAGAGGGTTATTTTGCGTATTAGTAATATAAATAAACCCTATTGTCAAAAAAGCAGTTGCAAACTGCGTATGACCAAGTGGGGGATGAGAAACTAACTTACTCTCCGGAAACAAGCAAGAGCAAACAAGAGCAAACAAGCAAGCACTCCCATCAATTCCGATCAAGTATCCAATAGCAATTGCGGATTTAATATTTATAAAAGAAATTATTTAATAAATTCGTACAGTTATCCATTTCTTATTCGAAAAGGAATTGTAGATATTATGTGCGGATTTGAAGATGTTCAATTTATTTATATTTTTTATATTTTTGTGAAGGGAATAACACAAAATTATTCTTGAATGATATGGGCTTTTTTGGCCAAGCGTGGTAGATTCGCCAAGACGATGAATATTAGCCTAATTACGATTGTTGTGTCCGTGAAGTAGACTGCTTCTTCTAAAGCAGGAATATTATTTATTAATATTAGTATTATTTATCGTTTACTTCAAATGATCTCTATGTTCTTTCGTCAGGTGGTTAAGAGCAAAGTTATTCCTCTCCATCTTTCAGACAATATGTTCGTATGATAATTATTACTAATTTCAGACAATGTGTTCGTAACCTAGATCGTGAAGCGCCCCTAAAAAGTAGTCGGGCACCATCCTGAACCCCGTCCCCCATCTAATAAAAGAATCAAAGCGTGTGTGCCTCCTCATCCATCCGCAGATCGCGTCGCTGTCCTCGCCAAATCGAATCTGGAGCGCGAGTCCCGCTCATTCAAATGAAGACGCTTCGCCTCGTGCGTAATCCGCCCTTGGGGAGAGCGAGCGGGTCGAGGTGCGACCCTTGTGGGACCCCCCGCGGGGCGCTCCGGAACCCTCGCCCCCCTGGGGCACGCGCGCAGCAGGGGTGCGAGGATGCAGACGGCGTCCCGTCGGGGACGACCTCTACCTCACCCCCCTCCTGCTAGATAGAGACGGGGAGCTCTGATTGAAGGAGTGTCTAATGGTGGTGTAGGACGTCACGTTCCCACTTACGAATTAGGGATGTCCCGCTGCTTGATGCAGTTTGGACTGGTGTGGAATAATGTCGTTGACTGAAGGGTAGAGGTGACGACTGATGTGTATTATTTAGTTGCACCCTTCCACAAGAGAATTATAGTTCTAATAAAAACTCAGTTAACAATTCTCTGCCACTCACGAGTGTATAAGTATTTACCTTATATGATATTTTTAGACATTTGAAATATTGCAAATTATACCCTAAATCGTACAATATATTAAATGTAAAATATAATACTAATTCGATAGAAATCAGACTTTTAATTAAATATATAATATATGCTTATCGGACTTGATTTGAAGCATTCCCTCAAACCAGAAAATTATTAATATGTATCAAAAATCACGTTGCGTTGTTACATTAGGACGAGTGGAGGAGGACATATAAAATGTGTTTACCACAAATATGGCATAAAAAGGAATAAAATTTGAAAGAAGTACACCGTACTCGTGATAAATCTGTTCACAAAGAAAATCAGGAAATACATTAAGTACTAGAAAAAAGAAGATTTGCAAGCAATTGTAGAACATATACTGTTCCGTACTTTAAATTTAAACTGCTAACTCAGTGTTTTGTACGTCTTTATTTGAAGGAGCAATAAAGGAAGTCATTTCAGGTTTCATCTCAGACATACTACAGTATTAGAGTCTCAGTAATTACCTTGAAATATTTCTGTAATTTAATAAATAATTAACTTATACATTAGATTATAATTTCCACTAATTGTGCTCTGCTATTACAGCGATAGAGAATTGTTTAGAGCTGAGGCGAGAGGGTGTATTCATTCAGTCCATGGGATTGTTTGCAATGCTACCCAAGAGGAATGAATGCAAAATTGGGAAAATTATTTATTTAAAAAAGTATTTTTTATTTAAATGTCTCACATAACCGTCTGATGTGGTTGAATTATTTCAGGTGTTGCTAAAGAAAATAACTTCTTATAAATACGAAACCTCTTCAAATTAATTTCCATAATAATCTCTAAATTATTTCATAATCCTACGGTACAAGGTCTCATAACTTATTTCATTCAGACGGCACACGAGGAAATCAGAGAGAAATGTACAGCAGCTCCTTTAAGCAGACGAAAATCTTCTAGTGAGTATTGAGAGAAGCTCTTTATGCCAGGTGTTCCTCATATTTTCCACTTAGTTGAGATTTGCTGAAAATTGTTCCATTTCTCAACATAATTACCGATTTCTGCAAGTAATTTTCTGGCAAATGGAGAATTTCTGGAAGATCGTATGTAAAGGGTAAATGATACTCAACCTCTTTCCGCTTGTAAGGGCTTAGACGTACGTGCATAAGGTCAATGAACTCAAGTAGATTTATCGAAACCCATAGTGATTATTCATTCGTATATTATACATCTTTTATCATAGTGACTCAGTAGTAAAGATGTAAGAATATTATAACGCTTAAATGATTCTATATAGTAATGATAGATAAAAGGTTCTACAGAGGAAATTAAGGAGAAAAGTACAAAGTACAGAAGCGCTGACAATGATTAAGGAAGGATTAAAAGCATCGACTGAAACTGTAGGGTTGATTAACAAAGAGTTACAAGAAGGGAAATCCAGTCCGAAGCCTTGTTTCTTGAGTGATCTAAAATTTCCCTCACTGTTAACATTAGTGTTAACATTCTAACCGGAATACTGCATCCGTAATGGAAGATTAATAATATTATCCGTTGAATGATAAGTAAATTATGAGAAGGTAAGGTTTGTTAGGGTTTGTCTGATAAAACTTGTTTAAAATTATTTTATCGAATTCTTTGTTTTAAAGTAATTCCAAATCTTCAGTCACAAAGATTGATCTACGAATTTTTACAGCCAACTTTCCTTTATATTACTTCATCAAGAAAAATAATCTCAATTTCTATCATAGGCTCTTACGTCCGAATTTGTTTTTAAACAGATTTCCAATTACTCTTATGTCATTGGGAATTTGGAGAGGAATTCAAATATGTTCTTAACTTTTAATCGGATTTTTAGAGCCAAAAATATCTCTATGATCTTTTTTGGAATTTTTTAATATTAACATTTTCTGGTCAAAAGTTTTAATAAAATTTAATGAATCATTCGTAAGATTTTTTTATTTTTCCACCACAGAAAGTCTGTAACCGAAAAAAGCAAAGAAGGATTTAGATTATTCTGAAAATTTTGTGTAAGAATTGCATTGACGCATTTATTTCACGAGCATATGGCTTACAGAGCTCCAAGAGAAATTAAGTCTGAATTATTGTACTACACGGCGACTTGACGTTTGGGTTACGGGAGTAGCCGGGTGTAGCTCGTGATACGTTGTTTCCTTGTCGGTAATTCTGAACTCTTTTAGATCTTTTCCTACCTACCTTTTTTATTGATAATTATGAGACGCTGATTTATGCGAGGAACAAACTGTTATTTGCACATAACATAGCGAGAAAATAAACGTTGAAGAAAAACTCTCGTAGGAAATATCACTACCGTAAGAAATGTAAAAAATTAGTACATCTGTTGAGACATTTATGGGTATAGAGCTGTGAATAGACAAAAGTTTATTGTAGTTGGTAGATGATAATACGAAATGGTGGATTCATGAACATTAACAAAAAAAATATTTTTCTCGTGATTCGAACCCACACCCTTTGGTACACCCTTGTATGTTACCCTACTTTAGTTGCTACCCCAGTTTGCAAATCTGTTTCATAAGTCCCTCGTTACCTACATCTCCGTGCTACCTTCTTTCGATCACCACATTTCTCTCCTCCTCCTTTTCCACCATCACCATCTTCATCGCCATGTTCCTCGCGGTTCCTTCATCGCAGCACAAACCATCTCCGCCCCTCAGCAGTTTTCCGATAGCGCTCACAGATGGGTTGCGTCATTAAGTCCGGAGCCACGGAAAAAGATTACGTTGACTAATTGCCGTCAATCCCGGTGGGCAGAACTAATTAAGAAAGCGCTTTGCCGCCACCATTGCCACCGCTTGCGGAGCTCAATGTTTCGCCGTCGAAAAGAGATTCTGACGAAACTTAAGGCGAACGATGGCGATTTCTTTGGTGCGTGTGTTTCCGAACCGAAAATATCACAAGAAGCATAAAGATACGACGAATAGGATCGGGCTCGTAGAACTGAATGAACATTTTTCAGAAATAATGTATCTCTTAAAAATTGCACCCATGTGAGGGTAAATATGAAATCTAGTTTTGCAACAAAGTTATATTCGTGGATACATTAATATCATCCTTTGTGGATACTATATATTAAACAATGAAATATGCAAATAATAACAAGTAAATTTTAACTTTTGCAAATAATAACGTAATTTTTAACGCAATTAATATGCAAATAATAACGTAAAATTTAACAAACTCGCTTCAAATAACTTTTACATTAATTCATCACGTGTAATTTTTTTCTCATCCCCTATTCTCAAAGTTTAGGAGTATTAGTTTTATTCAAACATCCTTGCGCAAACTAGTAAGGAAAATTTTGATTTTAATTTTACTTACCTGAAGAGCGTCCGTCGTCCGTCTCTTGTTTCGGCGGGATTTCTAGTGAAGAACTTAATCCCACTCCATGGTAACGACCCATCGCGAGAGAAACTGGAGGCCTGGCAGCAAACGAGACATTTATGAAATATCATGATCAACATCGTTTCTTATACAAAACTTCGCTGTATTATGTATTAGAGATACCAAACTTGTAAAATGAACTTTAAACCGCCACGAAATAGACAAAAATGAAAAACACAAAAAAGTCTATAGAAAATTTACCTGCCTGAATTTACCATTTATTTGAGTCTTTTAACTTCTCATAATTTATTACGTGACAAACCGGTATTAATTACGTAATATTTTAAACCTTCAGTATTCATATTATGTGATAGTGAGGTGTTGAAAGAGTTTTCATAAATTATTGAGGAAAACAAAGTTTCTCTTTCTGGATTATTTATTGCAAAATAATTTTCAACCGCGTAGCGGCCATTTTCAGTGCTAAAATAATATTTTGTTCTATAGAAACCATTGTAACATACACAAATGATAACATAAAATGCAGTTAAGTGAAAACAATTTAAGTTGTAAAAATATCAGACGAATCATTTTTCTTCGTCCAATATTCAAATAGATTCGTCTAATATTTTCACAACTGAAATTGTTTACACTTAACTTTATTTTATTTTATCATTTGTGTTTGTTACAATGGTTTGTATAGAACTTAATATCTTTCTTATAGCATTAAAGATTATTCTTCTGGGATCATTAATGATATATTTACGATAAAATGAAGAAAATTTATTGCGCTCTCTATAGGGTGGGTTATAACAAATTTAATATCCGAGATCGTGACTTGCTAACATTGAATAAAGGTGCATTAGGGTCTGACATTACCGATGGTCGTGTTGTGTGGGGTCAACATTCACTATGAGAGAAAATTGAAAAGTTTACAAAGACTGTGTCTTTTAAAATCGATTGGATGTAACTGCACGGTGTCTAATGAGGCACTCCAAGTATTGACAGGCATAATGCTGATATACCTTTACACACTAAAACTAAAATTTAGGAAGATTTTAAATGTTAAGGGAGATATAAACTCAAATACGACATAATTCGATAGGATTTCAAGGACGCAAGAAAGAAAACTGACGAACTCACTAAGGGGTGGCAAATAAGATGGACCTCCAGTCTCGCGCGCAAGGCAAACTTATAAATATATCAAAGATGTGAATTTTAAATACAAAAACAAGAAATGGGTAAATAAGAATTCAGTAAGTAAAGAACTTTTGACAGGTCACGGAGACTTCGGTTCTTATTTTAAGGAAGATTGCCAAAATAAGTGGATATGAATGTGTATAGAGTGCAAAATATGTGTAATGATTTATATATGTATAGGTATATGTAACCTTGTAGTGACAATGTTGTAGACAAGGTGATTCATTCATAAATTTTAATGTGTATCTTGGATCAGTGATAAATTGAAAAACCAATTGCTCTTAGAAATTTCCTCCTTTCATCAGTGAAGTCCATGTAATTGATGGATTTATATAGAGAAAATTTACGCAATTAAGATACTGACATTGAAAATTTTAAAGTGAAGATAAATCATGTAATCAAGATAATTCAACCGAATATGGCGTAAACAAAGTTTACGTATTTCTTTTCAAGATTTCGCAGTTATGAACGGACTTAGAATTTAAATCCCTAGAGAAGTACATCATAGTACTTTGATTGTCAATGTATGTCAATGTACTGGTACGATACATGTCAATGTACTGGTATTACACCACGAGAGAATAAGGGAGGTTGGAATGAAGCTGTATGGACGAGAAATGTTAGCAAATGATGTCACAATTCTGACAAACCGTGCAATGACAAAGGAAATGAAGTGACTCCTAAAATACTAAACAGTTAAGACTGTCCATTTAGAGTGAAGTTTCCATCCAAAATTCAATATTTTCAGCATTAAAATTTATGTTTGTTACCTACTTAAGTAACCATCTCACAAATAAATATGTTAAGTACATAAATCTTTTTAATTCTCGTCTTGATAAATTCCTCTTTTTCTCCAAACTGTGCTTTTTGAATTTCTACTCTACACCTCAATTTTAACTTCCGGTGCACAATCCAATAGTAATGTTTCGTAAAAATGCTTTATAATGTAGTTTAACGTTCAATATTTTCAGTATTAAAAGTTATGTTTGTTAGTTACGTAACTATCTCGCAAATAAGTATATTTAATACACATGTATTTTTTATTACTCATTTTTACAATTTTGTGTTTTTTCAACTTTGTTTTTGGACTTAGACCACTACTTGTCTAATGCGAAATTTGAAAAAAGTTAATACTTCAACTGTCGTGAATGACGTTATTTGGTTAATAAGAGAGAACAATGTTCAAATGCTCATTAAAACTTCATGAATAATAATATTTGTATCTTACAGTACTTTCTCACTTCAACATAATACTTTCTTTGACAATAAATTTATTTATTTAGTGTTAATAATGTAGACAATTTTGGGAGACTTTTTACTAATGGAATATTTTTATTTATTTTCAAGTCTATTAAAAATGGTCGATGTTAATACTCCTACAGTAGACGAAAAAAGCATTGTTAAATATTCTTCCCATTTTCATTTTTAATATCTTGATTATGTCAAGGTATATTATGTCATGACATATATGTTTAATTTCGTTTTTATAGGTTTTTGGTGATCATGTTACTTGTATCTTTTACACTCGTCAGTTGAATGTGATAAACAAAACTCATAGATTTCATATAGAGTGCACCTATACGTGACATTATTTTTCTTTATTAATCTAATTATAATTGTATATTTGATTATTTTTGGATTACTTTTTACATGGGCAATTCAACCATTGAATTCTATGTAAAAATATTTCGAGATTATTGTGATATACTGGGCAACTAATTCTACAGTGAAATATTTCTGTAATGGTTTGAGATTCACACTAGATATCATTGAATTGTATTTTTCAGATCAAACGATTCCAATTTTTACCACCCGAAATATTAATCCCTCTTTTCTTTTTATTATGTCAAGCGGAAACGATATGAAATGAAAAATAAAAGCAGGTCAGGTCAGATGCTGGCATGATGAACGTTGCACTCAATGTCCAGTTGCAAGTGCACTTCATTCCAATAAAAGAACCTTTCCCCTTATCTCCCCATGAAGGAATGCCTAAATAAGAACCAAGTAATTTTAACTCTTTAACTGCTCATGTCGAAATGATAGGATGATGTCGTTGAAGCGATGCCCCAAATGAGCGTCGCACGAATGCGTCGTCCCCTCATCTCCTAAGCCTTCTCTCTCTCTCTCTCGCACTCGACGAATAGAGCTCAGGATCGCACCATCTGGCATCATTGTGATGCTAATGCCAGCAAAGGCACCAAGCCACCAGGCCAAAAAGCCACAGGATCTGAAGTTGCTAGCGCTATCGAGATGCCACCATGAAGCGATCATGCGATCACAGGACCTAAAAACGCGATGGCGCTTTGTATACTTCGGTACTATTCGAAACCTATCCATCATTACATCCGTTCACGACATAGATTACGTGGTCTAATCAACGATTTCTACAGGAGACTACAGGATTGGAACAAGATCATTTGCAGACATGTCATTCGTCAAGATTGAACAGCGGAAATATAAGTGTGAATCATCAATGATGTCACCTAAGAAGGACATTAAATAGCATTGCTCCAAAACTTTTACTAATAAAATTTTCTCTTCTCCTTGCATTACATTCCTTACAATAGAATTAAAAAATATAGTATATTGAATAAATGTAGAACCTAGAACCTATTGAATATTCTCAAATTGACCGGTAAGTATATTTTTAATTTTACTGTGTACTTATATATAACAGTAATATGTAATAGTAGTTGAACGGGACACAAACAACGTTGAAACGATGTGTTCTGTGAAATGTTCTCAATAAATATTGTTTGGAGTCCAACTAATGTTATATAGTGTACTAGCAGAACTACCCAGAATCGCCCGGAATTTGAAAAGAAAGCTGAAAGAATCATTATTGGACATTCAAAATATTAATACATTTTAATACAATTCACAAAGAGAACAAAATCAAATATTTGTGCATTGTTAAACAAATATGCAAAAAATTACAACAATATTCAAATAAAAATTGATACTTATAATTGATATATTTTACCATGCAGTTCTTGAATACAACGTTTCTCACAGTCTTTGTATAATTTTACTTCTACGATTCGGTCGAGTAGATTACACATTCATTGAATTAAACGCCTCACTAACGCAATCGAACTCTGGCGGACACTTTAGTAAGTTCCATAGTCTACAGTTATGAGAGTAAAAATTCACATCTGATTAGCAGCCAATTTTTATTGTTTTTCTGCTCTTCCTCATTATTAACCATTCTTTGCATTTTAATTGTAATAACTTTTAAGAAGTGTTCTTTAAAATTTCAAATAATTTCATCGATTATTTTTTCCGATTTTCACGCCACAGACATTCCAAATAATTCACTTTTATTAGTACAGATTTTTCTTTGTTTTCTGTCGCTTTTAGAATAAACATGGTACTTTAGTTAATAAAAGAAGACAAAAACTGAATAACTTATTAATTGTTAGTTTTGTTACATAATGATGCTACTAGAGCGCTCCGCTATACGCCTTATAATAGTACCAAAGTCACTCTAATACCAAACTCACTTTGTGTAATATGTATTTGCGCTGCCCGTCTGCTCCGCACGTAATTTTCACTAGTGTGTCGTATCATTGCACAATTATACCTTCAAAAATTATATCTATTATTCATTTTTGTCCCGTAAAAACGGTGCAGAATGCAGTTCCTGCGGCAGTAGTTTAGATGTGATAGAATTTATGAATCCATACGATTTTCTTCTGAAAGTACTGCTTTGTTTTCAATCGAATGGAATTATGCGTTGATATAGTTTAAGTAAGCGGCTTTTTATTTGATGTAAGAAACAAAAGAGAATTGTTTCGTATTTAAGGAAAACAGACTAATATAATCTTCCATGATTTGAAGAAACATGCTTTACTAGCTGATTACCCAATGTAGCTCGGGACTTTTCTTAGACCCGTCTTCTTTCACTCAGGAAAAAAATAAAATCTATCTATATTGTAAAATCAAAATAATTGTATTTGCATGTTTAAAAAAAACATACGTACACCATCAAAATTTTACAAATCCATTTTAAACGAAACTTGATTGTACACGCCATTTTGAGTTTCACCTGCAGCAGCAAGAATAAATTAATTCTTGGATGCAACCATCCTCGAGCAAGCAACGGAAAGTTACTCTTAAGAGAAACAAAGCAATCGACATTAAATAAATAATTAAAAACTTACTACCTTTTATGGATGAATAATATTTTTATTATTTGTGAAACATTCGAAACGTTACCAAATACCCTTGCACACCACTTCAGCCTTAGGAGAATTAGGAGTACTTAACTCCCCTGTGTGCTGAACTTGTATTTATACGGGATCATGTCACTGTCTATTTGAAAGGTCCCGAAATATTTCGATTAAACCCGTTTATCAATTAAACATTTTTAAATGACCATCGCTTCCCACTTCACTCTTAGTGGTTCTTGGTCTGTTCCTTCGCCAATTATTTTCCAGACAAATGTAAAGAGGCCTCTAACAACTTTCTAGATTTCGCCGGCAAGTGTCTCATAATTTTCTCTTACACTAGTGAGTGACAGACAGCTTCAAATTTAGATTATATATTTGGATGTAAGAAATTCAAGAGCACTTTAAAGGTCATGTTGTCATAACGTCCCATTCCAGAGGCAAATGACATAATCCACATATCTGTAGTAACTTCGCTAAGTTTCTTGCATTGTATTTTACCATATTATCATATTTCTAGATTTAGGTTTTATTCATTTTTTAAATTGTACATTGCGTTTAGATTTCTTGTGTATTTGTTGCGAAGAAAAGTGATGATGGGTAAAGCTTCCCAAAATATATTTTCTACTTTAATAACCAATATTTCTTCAAATTACTGAAGATAATATCAGTCTCTTTTCCTAAAATATGGTTTACGAATGCCGCAAAATATTGGCTGAAATCAGTAAAAGATCTGAGAAACTGTCTAATTTGACTTCGCCGAATCTGTTTGTTCTGCAATCACGTTCATCAGATCAAACATTTCGGGAAAGTCGATGTCTTCAAGAGGAAAAATATCAGGAAGTCAGTTCTTACACAAAGAGGCACATCTTCTAGCAACCGCAAGTCCAATGCATTCTTTGCTCATGGAGAAAATAATTTCACGAATTTGGAGACGGGAGTGTAAGGTTACAACAGTATTTAAACCCTGTAATTAAACCATTTTAGCTCTCCTTCCTGCTGTTCACAAGGAATTTGTTCTAAACCATCAACATTATATGTCCTCAGTGAATGTTCACTTGCAATTCTTTTGGTGGGTGGTAGAGAAACAGGTTGTCCAGCATTAGATAGGAGTAGAATTGAAATAACGAACAGCTCAGTAGAAGAATTCTCTCTTCTCTTTCTTCGACATACTTATTGTTCATGTTTAGGAAGGATGTCGGTATATTTCATTTTTTTTACTAAAATATTGCAGTTTTCTATCGCCAATACTATTTTTCAACATATTAATAAATGCAGTCATCCTATTCTGAATAGTAATGAATGAAAATCATGAGGATCCGTAGTCTCACATGGCACGATATTGTACACCTAGTTCGTGTCCCCAGTTTAATTTAATTGAANAGGATCCATAGTCTCACATGTCACGATATTGTACACCTAGTTCGTGTCCCCAGTTTAATTTAATTGAATTGTTGCATCTTAATGTTGTTCTCTAATGAGTTTTTTTCTATCTACTGGTTATATATTTGACCAATGCTTTCTTCGGGAATTATTTTTTACATGGCTATACTTTTATTTCGCTGTCATATTGGGATCATCGTATCGTATTGTTGAGCCATTGAAATTAAAGAATATTCTTCCTCACCAAGGTTCTCTTCACACTAAAAGAATCGGAAACAATCAGATGAAGGTGAAGCTGACCCACCAAGATTGTTTACTGCTCTACCATTCATATATACCCAGACTTAGATCGCGCCTTCATACCAATCAAATCCTCTTCAATCCGACTAAATTCAAGGTCCTATGTGATTCAATATGTTAGAATCGTCTCCCGTTAGTCATCAACCAACAATCAGACACGTTGGTAATTGATATTTGCATTGGGATCTGGTAAGACTCAGGTATCCAGCAAATATCTAAGCGGTATCTAGAAGTAACTAGTACCACTGTACTCGGTACAAATGAGACTTGAAATATATCATTTTCTTGATACAAAATCAAGCTTTTTATGAAACAAAATTTGCAATAGGGAAATCTAAATGTTGGGTCAGGTTACGTAAGGTTAGGTCCCGCTCATATATAAGATCCCAATACTGTGGTATAATTTTGTTGTTTGTTTCGACATCTTATTGAGGTTGATTTTTTATTTGTTTTCTGAGAGCATGTAAGGAACATAACTTTATCGTTTGTTTGGGAGAGCGGATTTGATTCGGATTGACTTGATTTCACTCAGCTGGCGTGAAGGTTGATTAATTCTGATTGGTTTATTGCGAAGTGTGAAGTGAAAGGAACCCCCGTTTCCCCTTTTCTAACAATGTCGTCGCATTGTTGCCGACATCATTCGAATTGTTGCCGTCTCCTAATCCTCCTCCTAATGACGACCGCCTTTCCCCTCCACGTGTGGCGTCACCGTGGCGTGCGATCCTTTGATCAGCGGAGTCTGTTGCGCACGGGCGAACGGGCTTGTCATCTTTGACAGGTGCGGCGGCGCGACGGCCGCCGGGGACGCGGGCGAAGAGGGCGCGCGCGCTACGACGGCGGCGCCGCCCCGGTGTCCGCAGGTGTGAGTGTCACATCGATTATTGACTCAGTTGGTGCGCTGTTGCTTTGACTTTGACACGACGTTGGCGCGGTGATCACGGCGCTGCTGGCGGAGGGAAATATGGTGCGTGAAGCAGACGCCGTGTTCCTGATGCGGAGTCACAAAGGGGGATCCATTCTCCAAATGATAATGTCCAAGTACGTTTCACAAAAAAATGCATTAAAAAATTAGCTCTCAACCATTCGTAAAAAGGAAGAACCTACTGATATGGTTGGACAAGATTCTGAACCTCATACTCGTTTAGTTTACTGCATATTATCTATTAATCAAACTATGTTAATGAATATATATTTATAAAACAGTGTGTCCACTACCTGGAAAAAACCTTGAAAAACCTCGAATTCAGAAATTTCTCTGGCGAATCATGGAAACAACAAAAATATCTGAAAAACCTGGTAATTAAATCCACATTTTAGAAATTATATTTTCTTAATTTAAATTCAATTTTGTCACTTTTCTCATTTGAACGGTACTACGGAACAGATATCAGCTTAAACGATAACAAAGAATTATAATATAACAGAATGTTGTTATATGACAATTCTCTTATCTTTTGATATTAGTAGAATATTTCTGGGACTCTACCTCCTACTCAAATATCTCCTACACAAATTATATTTATGTGTGCGATTTTCACTACAATAAGTTGTGACAAGGGTTAATCATTTGGTGAATTCAAATGGTTGTTGGCTTTTAGCTGCAGAGATATTGACGCTGTTATTTAATGGAACTATTTTTTTCCAGTGTTTCTTAAAAGTCAAATAAAAGACGAATAAAACATAATATTTATCGTTTTTGAACAAACGACAATTTAGTAACTCTGTGAATTTTTGAACATTTCCAAATATAATGAATGGGTGGAGTATGATCTTGTCTCGCATGTCTTCAATTATGGGCTCATTTTATTTGTCGATTTCCCCAAATGTTTCAATATTGGCGGCGCATTTACGGTGCTGTTATTCGTTCAAATTCAATTCATGTTATATCATTGTACGCATCATTTTTGGCTTTGAATCATTGCTAAAATGATTCAGATTTTAATTTAAAAAAATGTGTCAATATCTCTTCAACTTTTTGTATTCTGCTACCGCGCACGAAAGCTCATTTGCAGTTAATAGATAATTGTCAACAAAATAAGTTACAAATTATTATGTAGTTCATATCTGCGAAACAGTTCCCCGTAACATATTTTAGGAATGGGGTGAAAACTTTTCTAGAGATGAACCGTAATAAAGTTCGTCATCGTGATCCATAGTTAACGAATAGAAAACCTCCATTTGATGCCCGTCCTCAGAGCAAATGAGAGTGATTTGAAAATGTTTGAATGATATTGGGAATCAGAAATTACGTTATGCAAAATGTTAAATTGAGATAGCATTTACGCATATAACATCATATCATATTTGTATATATTTATCTTATTTTCATATAATTCTTTTATGTATTCATACTTGTATCGGCATACGATGTTTAAAGAAAAGCCAGGAAGACATTGTGAGGAAGACATTTGCATTTTTTCTTTACCTTAATACGTTGTTTGAAATTATGTATTGTCAAGGATATGAGAGTCGTTTGTCTGAGCGCAAAAACTGAGGAAGGTATACTCATTATTTGTTTCGCAAAAAACGAGATTTTACATACTGATCCTTATTAGGTATATTTTATTTACTACATCTTAGAGACCTCTAACATTGAAAATTAACAATTCAAAACTTAATGATTTACTTCCATATAGCAGTTACAAATTGCACACGACCTCGCGGAGGACAACAAGCTAGCTTATTTCTGTAATCTTCTCATAAATGGTAGAATTTGTTCATATTTCATACTTAACTCTTAGTGTTTCAGAGAATGGAAACGTCCCTGCAAAAAATGAACCGCTCGTTATTTCCAACGGAGTGAGTCTACCGATCGTCACCGAGAGCTTACAGGTCGTTAAGTCAATCGTTCGATGTGCGTCGGTACGCTCTTTCTATCACCTCTGACGCGAGTGCCATAGCCGTCAAAGGGAGTTCCCCTCCAGGCTTACAAAGCTCACTGACGTCAGGACAGCACGAACAAAGTGGAATTTTATTTCTGGCTTCTGCGTTCCTCGAGTTATTTTTTTCTTTTTAATTTATGGTCACCGTGCTATATTCAGGTATTAATCGTACATCGCTTTTTCAAGGACACCTATAGTTTTATGCGTACCGTTATCGATCTATTTTTTATGATGAAATACTCTCCAGGAAAAGAGTTACTGAGCTCTCATATCAATAAGTTCAAACTTAAAGCGTGCACAAAACGGTTTTCAACGTTTCTCCAAATTTTCCAATGTAAGTTACATAATAACCTATATATAAAAACCTGATCATATATACAGTTCTCCGAAGTGCAATAGTTCTTTTCCGAATTTGTACCCCCGTTCGTTAATGAACCTTTCCACTCTCGTATACCATTTCTTTTTTTATTTTATCCCTGAAAAAGTCCTGTCTACTGTCGCGAATAACTGAACCTTTCGCAGTACGGGCTATCGGCACCATAAAGCGTCGGACGACCAGGAGGTCGCTGTTTCAAAAACGAAGTCGTCAGTTGTTATCTATGTTATGGAGTTAGAGTGATGAAAGGGGAGGAAGATATTTCAGAGTACATTTTCGGTATAAGTTTCAGGTGGATAAAAGGACAATTGTAGTTACATAATTTCAAACTTAGTGACTTAGCTGGTCACAAAAGTTAAGAGATGCTTTCGGGGACAAGGACTACATGCAAGAAATCTACTATGTGACGAAACCGTTCTCTTGGGTATTTGACTTTGTCAAATTAACCCTCATTCTAAATGTTTGTGTCATTGTAACATTCCATTTGTGCTCGGGAAATAGAAAGAAATCACAAAATGTCAAACTCTCATTACTCTCACCAAGGATTACAGCCACGTAGTGCCTAAAATAACTAGGCTTCCTTTACCGTATTAACAACGAATGCGCCTGAATTGTTTGGATGTTGGAATACATTTTTAGTTTTATGTGATGAATAAAATAGAAATATAATAACAGTTAAAGAAACAAGGGTTTCCGGACAACAATGTAGGTTACGTTTAAGTTCTTCCCCTCCAACTAGCATGTTTTTCATCAGGTCCTCACTATTTCATATAGCCCACAGAGCCTTGACAATCAAAATCTTTGAAACTTTCTGTTGCATTTACGTTTCTGATAGTTTCTTTTAAATAGCTTCCAATTTAAGAACTACAATAGGAGAAAAGTTTAAACGGGAAATTCTCGGTCGCCTTCCACAACAATTTCCATCCGGGCATCACTCTCCAGGAGATCTTTTTTTTTTGTGGGGCTTCGGGGCTCGTCAACGGCGAGGTTATTAGAGCCCTTACTAGAAGATCTTGGACATATCCCCATACATACGATGAGGTAACGAATATGGCAGAGAGAAATAATATGGAGGAATCTATACTTGAAATTCAACTCAACGTACTTAAGAAATGCAGAGACTGCGAGGTGGAACAAACGAGGGGAAGCGGACTGATATGATGCACGGTGTTCCTAAGGAAAAGAGTAATAAGTTGCAAAGGGAATTATCGAAGAGGAGACAATCGAGAGAGAAGAGGATGGATGAGGCAAAAGTGTTCAGGAGATTCATAGATAAGCAGACAGAGTTGAAGATAGATGTGAAGGAGGTGAAGAATAAGGGTTGAGAAAATTTAGAAATGAAAAGCGTGTTGGAAACTCCGATTCAAATAAGAAGCGAATATGGTGAGAAGGATGGAGTAAAAATATGGGCAAGGTGAGACATCTGTGAGATAGGAGATAGAATACTGAGAATCTTACTTGAAGATAACGTAGATGAGGACAGTGAGGAAGTGAGCTATGGAAGAGATGATGAAGGAAGAGAAAACTGAATGATCCTGAGGATGAATGGTGAAACTGAAAAAGAAAACTGGATGAATTGAGGAAATTGTTGAAGAAACTAATAGAAAAAAGGTACCAAGCAAAGATGGGATAACATAAGCATTGTTAAGATTACCGTAGAATTTTATGCGGATTGCTTGTAGAAGTAATATAATGTTTGTACAAAAGGGATATCTTCCAGATGTATGGATATTCTGAGAGTAATATCGTGAATGAAAGATACAACAAGAGACTAAATCAAACCAGAGTTGTATGGACCAATATCTCTGGTGCCCTCCCAGGAGTAGATATTTAATAAATAAATCACAAAAAGACTAATGGTTTATTTGGAACGTTAAGGATAGTTGGATAATATACATTGTGCACTAAGAAAGAGACGGGAACAGAAGATGCTGTTCCTCGACTGTTAGATGATCTGAAAACACGAAAGAGAATATAATATTTATGGAAATGAGAGGAGCATTCGATCATGCATATTTGGACTTAATATTACAAACAATGAGGAATTTACAACAGACAACATTACACCTCAAAACGACCAGTAGTATGCACACCACACCTCCTAGGCATGTCATTTCTCAAAATACCGATAGAATGCAACTACGTTCGAGGATATGCTGACATGTAACAAAATGATATGTCAACTCGTATGAGAATAGAAAAAGTGTCCCCCTAAGAGCCTAGTTCACCTTTGGCACACGCACTTTATACGATATTTAATATTTTTCGAAATTTGTCGAAATCACTGAAAAGTGAATCTTTGTAGTCTATGTATGATTTTCTTCTCCAGTTCGAACCTCATTTTTCAAGTTTTTCTTGTTGTTCAAATATGTAAAGGATGAGTCGGAGTGTTACGTCATTTCAATTGGTAAGGACATGGGTTCAAACGATACTGTTTTGCAAAATTTTAATACTCATTCATATATGTCATACATATTCAATATATATTATGTATAGTAAAATGTTTTGTTCACGTTTTTAACGACTGTTACTAATTTTTGGAGAGGGAGATAACTTGAACCAAATTTTCTATTTTTCATTTATAAACTGAAATAACAATGGAAGCATATTTATCGAGAAATAAAAAATTGAAAAGGCGAGGTTGGAAAATATGTTTATTTTTCATCATATTACATTCGTTGTGCATAACTATAGAACCTACCAGGCAAATTTTATTCCGTTTGTTTTTCAACATTTTCTAAATTTGCATTTTTTTAAGAGAGAGAATTAAAATTAAAAAATTTATTTTCGCATTCTTTGAAGTCTACAACGAATAAAAATTCAAATCAGTCGTAAAATTCGCGCATTCGTAAGAGCAAAATTATGCAAGTCCTTTTAGTGACGAAAAAAAAATTGCTTCAAAATTCTCAAAGAGGGGAAACGAATTTATATTCCAGGCACAATTATGCTTTTGTATGGTCAATTAGAAAATATTAAAATGAAACATTCTTATGTTACTTTCTCATATACGTACTATATATAAAGTATTGTAATCGTGAACAAATTCGAAAACAAGATTTTTTGCGGAAATATCGGTTTTGGAGACCCCTGATTCCGAAAAAGTGGTTTTTGGCTTAACGTCCATCTCCGTTTGTGCGCAGCGATTCTAAGTAAATGGATGAGCCAATTTAATTCACTTTTCGTATTTACAATAGATATTACTTGTTGTCGATGCACGTGCTCTGATTTTGTTTTCGCTACAAAAAACAAAGTACACTTTTGAATGCTTTTTAAAAACGGCTTCAACGATTTTACTTAAATTTTCTATAAGTAAAGTACAATTAGTATGCATTGTATCCGCATTTACTGTATATGCTTGTAGATGTGTCTTTTTAATACGTTACTTTTTAATGAGAACAGAGAAATATCTGCATCGTATGTTTTTCTTGGTATCGTTAATCTTCCGCCCACACCCGACCTCTACGCACGAGTTGTAACCTCTTATCCGGTGATGCTGCATCATTTGGCAGTGTAAGCTTACGTATCAGATGATGTGTCCACTGCTCATTTTGCCGGATGTTCTTGTTAACTTGTTCATGCTGTGTGTCATATTTAATGTTTGTGCAACTTCTTTTATGTGTTAATAAGAAATCAGCAAAGTGTTTCTTACAAAGAATCTGAAAGCGTGGCGTGTATCAAACGTTCGCTGTGTCGAGCGAAGCTGATGATATATACTATACTATACACGCACTATACACGCAACACTATACACGCAATAGTAGTAATATTCATCGCCCTAGAGTGTCAACCACTCTTTGCCAAAAAAGACCTTATCATTCGGGAATCGTTCTATATAATTCCCTGCCCAAGAATATAAAAGATATTATGAAATTGAATCTGTTCAAATCAGCGGTTAAAAAGTACCTCCTGCACCAGTGCTTCTNTGTAAAAGAATTTATTGATTTTAACAAAAGTTAAATTCGTCTTGTACTTTATCACGCCATTGCTGTAGTACTTTTTAAACTAATTTCAAAAACTATTTTCTTGCATGATTGTGTTGTCTTATGGCTCATATTAATTTAGTTTTATGTGTACTCAACATTGGCACGTTTGTGTACATAAATTCTGTAGCCCCATCCTGGCCCGGGTTTTTCTCCGGTTTTCCTTCGGGTAGAGGCGGATTTATCATACAGGTTCTCTAGGCTTTGTCTAGGGGCGTGTCTATTGTAACAATAAATCGTGAATTTTGTGTTATTTCAATTCTTATGATTTTTCAACTCTATACTCAGAATAATCTATAATTCGATAACAATTTGTACATTTAAATAAATTTTTTGAGTTAAATTACAAACATATTGACATTCTATTAGTATTATAACTCGCAGCTAACTTTTTATCTTATCTAGGAATTTTTGCTGAATTTTTTGAATCCGCCTCTGCCTTAGGGCCCTTGATCGGAATTGATGGGATGGTCCCTTGCTTGCTTCCGGAGAGTAAATTAGTTTTTTTCCCCTCCACGTGGTCATACGCAGTTTGTACTGTTTTTTGACAATAAATTTATTTATTTATTTATTTATAAAATGGAACCAGAAATATGATAACCGACGAAATAACTGGCCAAGGCATTGCATCATGGACTAGTGATTAAGATGAAAGTGTAGTGGAATAATGTATCTAAGATTGGTTACAGTTGTAATCTTTAGACTTCGGATTGTGACTTGTAAAGAATAAGTGTGTAATAGTACATGGGGTTGCTCTGGTATTGCCACTGGTTGCCGCAGAGTTGCATTGAGACAGAGAGTGTGTTTCGACATCTCTCTCGCTGGCAACATGTACATTTTTACGTGAACAATGGTTCATAGATATATTGTTATAATACTTGCTACGTGCTCATGTGCATTGTATTATATGTTACTTAAATACTAAAATTAACTCTAAAACGGTGTTCTTTATATCAATCAGTATTGCTCGAATAAAAGAACAGCATTTTATTCGTCGTTTATTTACGTCATTGAAAGAATATTTTGTTATTCGTCATTTAAATTTGGACGAATACAAAAATAACTTGTTATTCGTCATTAAAAGTTTGTCGCCATTTACACGAATAAAGAATAACTTTTTATTCGTTATTTTTTCTACGAAGAACAACGAATAATTTTTTTTCAATTTATCATCTTTTATTCATAAGAATAAGAATAGAGCCAACCCTGAACCCAGGTAGCACACAATTCTGTGAGCGCTTAAGGTTCGGTTTTACATTATATGTATTAACTTTTTATTGCAATCATTTTTGTACCATTGTGTTGTATTTCAGAGATGAGATGACTTGCAAAAACTTCTGACAAATCATTTCTAGATGTATAGGATATTTCGTTTCTACAACGTAAATCAATTATGTGATCACAGATGGATGGTTTCCTGCAGGATGAATGCTGTAAAATTACGTCATTATGGAATCTCTTACCGATTTTACAACACTTAATTGAGGTGGTAAAGGACGACATAGGTGGTATGGTAAGAGAAGCGACGAGATGTCAAGCCCAGTAGTTGGCTAAGTGGTAGGTCTAATCATGATGTAGTAACTAGTAAGGTGTCGTATCTAACTGAATGCACACTATCGACCAATCACAGCCTGTCCAAAACTAGTTCTGCGTTTTTATTGACTGTTGAAAATATGGCAACTAGATAAGGGAGTAAAGTTAAACAGGGGCTAATTTCAATCATATTTTATGGTAGTATTCTGCTAAAACTAGAAGTGGTTGTATTTAAAGTGGTGAATTGAAAAGGTCACTTCTGTGATCGGCCATGATGGCTGCAGCGAAACGAACAGTGTGGTTCTTCTCTGATTGACCGGCAGTTCCTTTTTCAATCATGGTGTAACTAGTAGTTTTGGATCTTCTCTGATTGACTGCCAGTTCTCTAGAATGCACAATACTTCACCTTTCTAGATACATCATGGGCCTGTAGACTTGGGCATGTGTTGCTATCTTGGACTCACCCGAAGACGCCGACAGCGACGGCAGCTTCCCTGATCGCGCGTTCCTGGTCCATCTCGATGAGCGCCTCTGGTCGGATGGTGGCCGTGTTGCGCGGCTGCCGCTCGTTCTGCACCGCTGCGGACAGCACAGCACATCGTGTCAGCACGGGCACCGCCACCGGCAGCGCCAGAGGCAGCGCCAGCGTGAGCATCGCGGGCGGCGGCGATGGGGGCGGTGAGAGGGCAGTGGGGTGGCGGCGATGGCGGTGGTGGTGGATCCGGGTGGCAGTCGACAGCGACGGCGACGGCGGAACTGCGGCACCAGTAGCCCAAAGGCGTGGACCCAGCGACGGCGACGTGGGTGGAGACGGCGACGGAACGCCCCAGGCTGTAGGGGGACACCACGCACGCGTGGGCCACGCGTCAGAAGGTGAGAAGGGTTGACGGGCGGGGGTATGGTGGGAGAAGCGGGACGGTCATGAAGTCATAGACTTTCGCGGCTGGAGTTTATTTAGTGTGGACTAACAGAGATACGTCACGCAGAAAGTGTACATACAGGTTCTCATCCTGTAGCTTCCCCAAAGACATTTTATCTTCACTGATGCAACAGGATGGTACCTGAATCATTGACTTCCCAAACGGCACCACCCGATAATCCAAGATAAGGTAGTCAATATTGCTGGTTGGTGAACCAGAGAAGAACGAGTTGTGAGTTTTGAAAAGAATGGAGAATAATGAAATATGCGTGTATTTGATATTTTCAATGTCAGAAGTGGTTGCTTTTTGCAGGATTTTGGTCAGTGACGTTCCGAACCCTATTCCCTACGTCCGTTCTCCCTTAAGATTTCTCTCTTGCGTTCTCTTACTTCCGAGGACGCTGGTAAATACTTGTCTTGGCGGACGGACACAGCGACTGGAATGGATAAGTCGGAAAAAGCAATTTCCTGTAATAGACAATTTCACTGCATTTTCCAAAAACCATATTCTGTATGGTATTGCTAATGATCAAGTGTTAAAATAAGGGGTAAAGGGTTATAAATATCATGTCTGTCACTACGTAAGAGACTTAGTGGCTGAGTATGGGCATGAGTACGAATGAAATTGAATCGGTTCAAATTCAACCGTAAGACAGATTAAGAGATGCTGATTGTATGATATACAAACCGTTTTTGTAGTGTTAATGCTGTCTTCCCAAAATACAAGCTGATTGAAATATTAAAATTCATGTTTTGTTAACACTGACTCCACCATCCAGACACATCAATAGATATTATGACTCCAAATTTTGAGGCTTTACTTTCCACTGTATTTATGTAATTCAAAATAATAGATGAAAGCGCGTCAAACTCTACTAGAGCAGAAAACTTTCCAAACTCACTAGAATCCTTCATAATATCCACCGTTTTATAAGAGTTACCAACGTGCGAGGAAAGTTCGCTTCGACATTTTTGGCACGCGTACAAGTCGATTAGAATTGGTCAGGGAATATCTTATGATAAGTTGAGACTTACTTTCATTGGACAGAACAAGAGACACAACACATGTGTTATTATAAATATCTTATCTCACTGTGACATAATTTTTGTACGTGCGAAGTGCTCATTACTAAATTTGGTAGAGATGAACGTCCGTCTGATGTTAATCTATTGTTCTACCTATAGATAGATTCATGTTTTTCATTCATCATTTGCTGGTTGTGAGGAATACACTATACTTTCAGGCCCACACGAAATTGGAGAAAACACATTCACGTTTTATTTGGTTTTGTGTATAAATAGATAATAAAGATTTTTACACCAAGTTATAGTACTCTTAGAGGGTAATGAAATGGCTAAAGCTAGGATGAAGTTACATTTTTAAGTCCTTATCGAAAACAAATCAATAATAAACTTCTTATTATTGACTGTCAATTGATCTATTTGCATTAATGTGATGTCTTTAAAAACAAATACATTAGAGAGCGATTATTGTAAAATATTTCAAAAAGGGAGTAATGACCATTAATTATGGTGGAAAGAAAGTTTTCTCTAATCTCCATATCACTGTGATAGTCAAGTCTAAAATTGAAAAAAAATCACGAAAATCTGAGCTAATGGAAAGAGAGTTCTTAAGAATCAATACGAAGATTTAAAATACTATAATTTACTTTTACAAGATGGAAGACGGAAAATTATGTATTAGCATCAAAATGTGACCGAAAAAGGAGTTTCTTAACAAATAAGTTTGTCTGTTTTACTATGTTTAGAAAAGAAAATCATATCGTGGTAATATTTCTGAACCAACGAGTCGAAAGGTGGAATAAACATAAAAGCCAAATTCCGTGAATATCAGGGTTGACGAACAGCAAGATATACTCAGACGTGCCTGGACGCACTTGAGAATAAAACAAAAATGCTCTGAAATGGAGACATCTGCGAGTAAATAACCGTATCAAAAAACCCTAAAAGAGCGCTCAGCTCGCCACACTCGGTCCATGCACATCCTCTAAAGAGGGGTAAAGCAAGCGAGAAACATACGCTAAAGAGTCGACAGACGTATGCCTGCAAGGGGGAAAAAACGAAGCGTGAAGGGAATGGGTAGGGAAAGCACGACGATGCAGAAATACCGCCGCAAGACAAAAGAATTGTGTGGTGGCCTTGCTGCGTTGAATATCAAAGAGTTTTTACGCACCTTTTTCGTACGAATGTGCTTCGTGTTAGCGACATGACCGTTTACTTTTTTTTGTGACGAGCTCACGCAATGGAAAATCTGATGCTGCGTTTATCCCGCGAGAAATTCGTATGTTTCACGGTTCTCCACGTCTTGATTGGTGGGGAGAAGCCGGTATTGCAGGATTTGTTTTATAGAAAAGAATAAAAGAATTTAATCAATTTGACTTTCAGATAATTTTACAGTAGAATATATAAATAAGAATAAGAAAATCAAAAGTCATGGTGTTCACAACTGTTTGAAAAACTTTGAAAAATTTGAGAGAAGAAGTGAACGGTGCTACACTTTTGACCTATGAAAGCGCACGTGAAAACTCCCTTTACGAAACTGTTCTTTTCATTTACAAACGTACTTGATTTAAGTAGACTCCCACAATTTTCATTTGTTGTTTTAAGGAACTTAACTAAGCCTAGCAATGATTTAAAACGACTAATTTTACTGTCGCTGAAGGACAATGTAGTGTGAAGCACCACTATCGGTAGTCGAAGTCGGTATCCTATTTGACTGCTATTATTGCACCGCTGAATAATATAGGGGATGGTAGAGTACCTAGAGCCACATTTTCTCTACCTGTCATGTTGATTTATTTTTTGATGAAGTAATTTTGATGTGACCAAATAATCCATGTCTCTGAGTATCTGCTAACATTTGCTCCCTAGGAATGCAAAATGCCCACTCTATCTTAAAATCAAGGAAATTAGTTATTGACGTGTTTGGTTCTCCCTTCAAAGACTTGTGAGGTTCTGATCATGAAGTATGCTTTGTCTCTTTAAAACTTACTGCTGTGAAACAAATAAATAAAGGATTATTTTTTATGCTTTAAACTCTCTAGATAGTTTCAACTATGTAGTTTGGTATCTAGATGAACTCTACTTACAAAACACTTGACTATTGATGACCGGTGCTGTTATTTAGCTCTATGTTTTTTTGACATTTTGTTAATATATGAACGCCTTTCTACATAAGGAAACCGATTGCAGCTTCCAGGAGCCAAATGGACTTTAGATCTCAAAGTTTTCGATGTCTCCTAATTAGTAGGTTTTTTGTGAGTTTGAATTTATAATGAGTATTGGAATTTGCTAAAGTTAAATTTATATTATTTGATATGATAAGACATTCTTTTTTCCCGTGTATTAGTTTAATTTACAAAAAGAGTCATAAGTTAATGCGACATTTTCCAATGATTTCCAGTTTTTGTTTTCTTAAACAAGAAAATGAATCAGTTTTTTAAAAGAAGAAATATTATCAGTAAATTAGTATTATTGCAAAAATAACTGTATATTAATGTAAATTCAATTCTTTTTTAAGCTCTAAAATTATATTAAAACTTGGTTGGAAATTCTTTTAAAACTTTCTCGAATTATGTGAAGAATTACGCAAATAGTTACTCAAATTCAATTTCAAAATCTAGTCAAACATTGAAACCTTCAACATAATCCTCAATATTGTTGTAAATCAAGTTATATTATTCCATTTCATTTTTCAAATTCGTATGAATAAAGGTAAACACACGTGACATCCTTTTGGTTTGGGGGATTCATTCTCTTGACGCCGTAGAATTGGCAGTTCTACACCAAAAAATGCAGAGACCCTGCCAACTTCCGTTTCGGTTGAATTTATTTCTTTTCACAATCCATCTAATGCTCTTGCACATCGCATTGTCCTTATGCGTTACACATAATCTCTAAAAAATATATAAATATATCGCTTAGTTCTTCTTTAGACGATAATACACGATTCTGTTATAACGCTGCTGGCACTACGCTTGGTGCGTTTTTGCGTAATGCCCTTAGTGACACAAAAGCCCTTCATACTGTCTCCATACGGAACATAATTTCCGAAGGCAAATGTTTATTGATAGAAGTCAAACACAGAAGTTGGAAGGCGGGGAGTCCATTGGAAGACAACGAATTGTCAACATCGGCTGAACACTCGTTTGCTCAACAAAAGAGTGTGAAGGCGGCGACAGCGGAAGGTGAAAACAGCAGACGGTGGGAGGTCGATTGTCGCGTGAAGGGGAGAGATGGCACATGTGTCAAACACATCTCAAGCAGAACTCAGAGATGTCACTTGGCGCTGATGCTTCGGGCGAAAAAAAGAGGAGAGGAAGGAAAACATTATAGACGGAAAAAACTATTGGATATTAACAATACTATTATGTACTATGATTGAGTGATTCCTGTTTTTTGTGTAAACATATTTTGTGTCAATATTTACATTTCGCATCATATTCAATTGTTCTGGAGCTAAAATTTGTTGTTATAATTTGTTGCACCTAATAAAGGTCAAAATTTAGGGTCGAAACGTAGCATTAAAAACATTGTGAATCATTCAAAGAAGATCTTATTATTTATATTTTACCTTTCTAGATTACACAATGGACGTAAATAGTAGAAAAATATTATTGTAAATATCTTAGACAGGGAGGCAAAAAGAATTTATTATAGTATTCGCCATAAAAATATGATTTGTGATCCTAGTACTCTAAAAAAGGTAAATTTATTTGTGCGGTTATTTTATTCGAAATGTACTATTAATTCATTATTAAAATTGTTGGCAATTTAACCTAACCATTTATTTATTCTAATATCAGGATAATATAAAAATTATGTTGTTTACAGAAGTAGGACTATTTAGGGCACTCAAAGAAGTGGAAGATCCAGGACTGAATTGTATCCTTTACTATGAAATAAATTAAGAAAATCTACATTTTAAAATATTTACATAAATATGCATAATTGTAAAGAATATTTTGAAATTGTTATACGACTAATAGCTCACAGGATGTTTGGATGTTGTCCACCACAAAAACCTTTACCCATCAGTGGATATTTTTCAAACGTGACGATATCGCATGAAAGGGTCTCACTCTACCCCTCTCTCGCGAACGAATACCATGTGATTTTCGTGCAAACCCCTTCTCGGAATCATAGTTTCTCTATTTTTTGCCAAGAATGAACATTTTATCAGGGGTAGATGCATCGTTCACCGAAACTATATGACCACGGTTACAGGGAAATTACTGGCAATTACTGGTATGGATTCTCAATGCCAATCAACAAATTGCTGTTTTTTTTGATAACTTTGCGTAGATCTAGACTGAACTCTTTCAAAAGCTTATGATTATTTAATAGTTTTTAAATAAATTATTTAATACCTCAATATGATCGTTAAAAAATGAAACAGATTTTAGCGACCCCAGTTTGACTTCGATTTTGAAACCAGAAAACGCGAAACGCCTGGGAGTGATAAGTTACATGAGACCTTTCCCCATGTAAAAACCTTGTAATGTGAAGCTTTAAAGGGTAACATAAAATTCATATGAACTAGATATAAGCATAAATAATCAACACTTTCTCCTTTGCAATATTAGTAAATATGAGGGATTAAGAGTTTACCTGAACAGTACTCACTAACATTAGAGAACAATATTTTCAGTGGATGTAAGTAGAAAAATTAGGATTATTTGAACGTGAATCCAAAAACATTTGTAAGCAAAACGACGGGTTCTCGGATTAGTTAAATAAAGAACACAACTTAACGATGGAAGTACAAGAAAACAATTTTTCGTGAGGTTTTCGGTATTTTTATATAGATTCTCCCCGCTTCTCCTGCCAATCATTCGACCGCATTCATTCATCAGTATCATCCATCCTCTTTGTATGTTTCATCCGCTCGGGGAGGTGAAATTAGAAGAGTATTCGGCATTCAAGATATTTCAATAAATCAGGATGAACTACTCGCACTCGGGGAAATGAGAAAACATTGAACGAAAAGATCAAGGGTTATAATCAAAATGACAAGTTAAGAATACGCTAGGTTCTTGTTTCTTGTGTAGAACGCATGTTAAAGGTAGCTATGTCTAAACAGCTAATAAATGTACAGTTATTATGACAGATTCACCCTACGCGCGCATGCATTCCATTTTGATAAAACATAAGTGAGCAAAAATAGAAACGTGTCGGTCTTACTGACCAGAGTTGGACCAACACCTAGAAAGGATTACCACTATAACATATTTTTAAAAGGTAAGTGTTTGTAGTTATCCCTTTTCCTTCTATCATACTTAACCAATTGCCATAAATGAGGTTTTATTATTCAAATATTGTTTTCTGGACATAGCTGAAATCGTTATCTCACATTTTAACTATGTATAAACTATTTGTTTTCAAATTAAAAAATTGAATTTCAAGTGTAATATGTTCATGAATGTCCTCCCAGGTGCCGCTACATTGACGCTTGTTAGCAATGGAAGAGAGGCAGCAAATATAAACATACACATTCATCCTATTTTTTATCGTCATGAAGTATGTGTGGATACCGCAATTTGCAAATATATATTATGCAATTTCACACTTCGATTCTGTAACTAGTTGCTTTAATTATATATAAAATTTGAATAAAATATTAACTGCTGTAATTGTACTTCATTTACTGTTTATTAAATGAAAAATATATTCTTAAGTTTGTTTTCAAATTAAATTTTAAATCGTTTTGATTAATCAAACATTAGGAAGATTGAAGATTTTACTTTGTAAATGGACGGAATACGTGCTTGTTATGAAAAATATAATTTTAAACCCTTAATTTCAACGGAATAATGATAATTAAATGTATTGAATTGGAACTTTAAAATGGAAAGTGAAAAGAACCGATTCTAGAGTTGTAGTGGGAGCCTGATCCAGTGTAATCATATTATGATTCAGTCCCCGTCTTCTCACGCGTGAATCGAAGAGTAATTCCAACCGTCGATCAACGCAAATCGCTACCGCACTGCGAGAAGTGACTCCCGTCATCAGCCGACGTGCTCATCCCTTCACAGTACAGGTGGCACAACAACCCGCGTCAGTCAGCGGAGGCGGCAACGCCACAGTCCAGCCCCACGTCGCTGCTGCTGCTATTGACCTGTCAGTCGGCAGCGGTATTGTTTCGACCGAGTTGTAATTACAGGAGGGGGCGGTCCGCGTGGCGGGTGGTCCAGAACTGCTGCTGACAGCGTGCCCCGCCCGGCCGAAGCCTCAGCCGCAAACGCCCCGCCCCGTCAGACGCCGAGCGCGTAGCGCGTGTCGTCTCCCTCCCACCGCCGCGACCTGCGCCCGCTGCTGCTTGTCTAATCACTCGCGCTCCGCTGGTCGCCCGTGCTCTCGACAGGTGGGCTCGACGTCGAGGTGGCGCTGCTACAGGCGGAAGGAAGGAAGCGTGGTTTTCTGCACGGTGAAGGACTGGGGGCGACTCGACCACATGTGTGGAGGAAGGAGTGCTTGCAGAGGATGTCTATGGCGGGCATGAAAAACACGAAAATAAAATTTAATGGAATTGGGAAGCCCGTAGTAGTCATTAACAATTATTGGTGCATTTAGACTATCTAATTAATTTTGATTTCCACCACAAACTAAATTGAACAATATTTCCATTCAAAGTCACGAAATATGAAAAACATATATCTATTCGTGAAATATTAATAAAGTTAAGTGATTTCGTGTCCAAAATTGTTTTTGAGTGGGTTCACGGAAATAAGGTTTCAGAAAATGTAGCTGGTGATTCTTATGAGTATTTGCTTCGTTGAAAGTACCATGGTAATTAATGTCTGATTCTTTCATCTGAATTTAATCTGAGATCTGTTACCATTACTCCACCCTCTTCTATTTTTCTCTCCAGATTTCCTTCACTACTTATATAAATTGAATCAGGTGATTCCTTACAACCTTCCGTAAAGTAGTTTACAGACCTCCTAATAGTTATATGCCTTTAAAAATAATTTGAACATAAAATACATTTGTTAATAAAGAATAAATATAACATTTCGAGTGAAAGAACAATTATTCATAGTTACCAAATGTCCATTGTTTGAAATAGATAAAATAATGTAAATGGGAAAATTGTATGCTCTATGCCCGGAGGTAGTGCTACCGCATAATTGAACATTTCACAAATTGCGATACAGATGAATCTACTGACATTTGGTTTACTAACGCAATAGCACGTGCGTAGTAACTTTGAGTTGGCTTGGAAGTTATTGACAATGAGTTAACTCATCCAAATCTTCACTTCCAATTATATTTTTCGTCACTCAGGAAATCGATTAATTTGTTTAATTCGTGTATAGTCAAAAGATTTGTTATTGAGAAATATGTAAATTATTTAGTAGTTAAGCTAAATATCCACAGATTTTATGTTAGAACTCAAGTCGCATGGTGATACGAACGACCAACATTTTATTCTTTTTACTTAACCTTGGTAGAATTGTAATAAATTGTACAATTCGTAGACAAAAAAAAACGTGAAATGTCAGAGATTGCTAGAATCAATCGGTCACCTTATTTCAAACAAAACGACCACAAAACCCGCAGTCAAAATAAGCTCTGCGCTGAGGACAAGGTACAATGACAATAGCCAGATCACTCGACAAATGTCTGCATTGATAATAACACCCTCATGTGGAAAACTCAGCAGTGCTACCGAGCATTAAAAATTGCGAACCATAACTTTTGTTATCCCTAGATTTCTGGCAGACGAAATTACCTAACAGCTTGCAAAATCATGAGCTAATACATTTTCAAGAAAAAGTCACGATAGGAGAGGGTGGGTTCCAAACACGGACAATGTCAGAACAGGATCTGAGGACATAGACATGCAGAGGAGACTTATGCTTTCGTTTTGATTTTCGTTTCGATTCTCAACTAATCTACGACTATGAACGTAGGCTTCCGCGGTCGGAGTCAGTATGAACTTGTTTGTCNATCTAGATGTGTATAAGAGACAGGTCGGAGTCAGTATGAACTTGTTTGTCCCGGACAGACAAGTTCATAATCTACGACTATCCTACGTCTCATGTGTGCTATTTTAGCTAACTTTGTTAACTTCCCACGAAAGCAACTGTGCTTTTCTATTGCTAGAACTTGGAACTGCGAAGTTAAATGAAGTAACCAGTGACCAAATTACGACCTTTGATGTAGACGTGTCGGGAAGATAGGGTGGCAGGTATGAAGAGAGTTGAGAACGTGTTATATACGCTACATGAATGATGGGAGAACAGACAAAGGAGATCGGAAGAAAACCATTGGTATAACAGATGCAATAATGGAAACGTGGTGATGGAACACCGTGAAGTCATTCACCAATGGTGCACGGGCGGTGACGGATAGTGACATCGACGCAACTCCGGAGTCCTAGCCATTAGCACTGCGAGAGCAGCGTTCTCTCGCAGAAACCACTTCTCTTCCAAGGAATTACTACTCATTGGTCATTTGGTGATGGAGTACCCGCAACGACACGCTCCTAAGCGAAGCAGATTCAGAAGCGTCGATGGAGAACACATTGACAACCACTCATAATTGTGTAATTGAAACACGAACCGCTTCGAGGAGGAACATGGAACCAGCTTTGACATATAATTAGCCAACGTTCATTTTAATCATGTTATAATGTCAATTTTGACGGGTATAATGGTAATTTTTACCGTCACTGGATACAACTTTGCATTCCATTTGCCTGTTTTTTGTGCTTTACTTTTCTTGGTTTGTAGCGTGCTAATTTGTATCTTTAAGGGCAAAAAAAGTTTTTTGGTCGTTAATTCGTGCGTTACCCTTTACTTCATATCTAGTTGAACCCATGTAAAAAATTCGTACACAATTAAAGAGATTGCATAATGGCAATATTACGAGAATTTTTTAATGTTCTCAAGTATTAGTAAACGTTTTGAAACAGTTAACTTCAGACTTCCAGTAAAAAAAACGGACAAAAATGCGCACCCGACTGACGTTTCCGCAATCGTGTTCTTCAAAATTAAAGTGTAATTCAGAAACAAGAGCTTCTCCTCGATGGTGATCATCAAGCTTCATTTTTATGTTACTTAAATTTTCTCAAAAGCTTGGATCTCTATCCCAATGATTTCTATTCGTTCTGGTTCTATGAATCACCCCAAACATCTTGAGTTGAAACTTGCTACATCGTACGGAAATAGTTTTACTGAGACTCAGGCTTCTGCGACGCCATAACGCGCGCTACGATCGATTTTTTGAAACGAAACTTTCTCTCTGCACAAAAAAATGCACGAACGAATGTAAAAAAAAATGTATTGGTCGCGTATTTTGTAGTTTATGGTTGGTACTCTGAATTCTGTATTTGTTGTCAAATATAATATTTATTTGGAATTATATTTATTTTGGAATTAGAACACCTTGTTTTCTTTGGCTATTTGATTCAGCGTTACTGCAGTTATTAGAGAGAAAGAATGAGGGACAACAATAAAATATTGCTGTGAAATTAACATGATATTGATGCCCCGTAGCCTTGTTCCCACTACTCGGAATATTGCGGATGCTTTTATGCATTTACGTAACAATTATTTACGTAATTTAATAATTTCTTACGTGAATCACCCTTGAATGTGTTCTTTTTCTCTCAAGTAATCATTGATTCTTTGGAGTAATGTAAAAATATAATATCATGATTCATATTTGTGTTCACTCATTTCTCATTTACTCATATGTGTATATACATATCTGTAGCGTTTCAAGAAATTTTGTGGAACCAACTTCCAAAGTTTAATAATGTAAGGTTGACGTATTCTTTACCCCGAATACAACATTTCGTTCCTAGTGCTCCGAGTTAGACATGATAAAACTAGTGGTGCAAAACCATTGCACATTCTTTTTCATATACGTTTCTCAGTCTGGACTAGAGAGCGACATTAAAGCATTCTTTAGGAGAGGGTTGATTTTAACATGTTACTCTATATTTTGGTCGTCCTCATTTTACCCAATTTAAAAAGTTTATTAAAGAAATATTTTACTAGCATTTATATAAAAGAACCTCTAATATACAAATTCTGTTCTTTCGTTTTTTTTGAGATATGATCAATAAGGTTTACATTCTATTTCAAAAGATATATTTATTAATAAAGATATATAAAGATAGGATATTATTAACGTGAAAACAAAGCCAACAGACCATCAATATTCTTATATAATTTAATTAAAAATTAGAGAGTTAATTGTTTTGCAATATGAAATTGTAAAATTATATTAATAAATATTAATCGTATCTATGATTAATTTCGATGATAAACAGGCGCTACTGTTTGTTTTATTTACTTCCTGTTATTTCGAAACGCTCCTTATCTATCTCGACAAAGAATTCCGTAAGTTTTAAAATATATTGTTTATAATAATATTATTTTTAACGATTTAAACTGCTATAAAACATTGAATTAAAAAAATCATGAAAAATAAACGAAAAGATTTATCACACATTACCTTCAAGAAACAAACATATAGCCAAGTTAGTTCTTCAAACGATAAGTAATAATATAAAATATTATCCTCACGCATTAAAAAATATGCACGAATATTAAATATGATAGACAGCTGCACAAGATAACAAGAAAATCCTACAAAAAGAGCAGTAGACGCACCTGACAGGTAAGCTTACGCAGCGAAAAGATGCAGCGTCACCGGATGAGAGATTACGACTAATGTGTAGATATTGCGTGGGTGAAAGGTTCACGATACCAAGAGAAACATAAGATGCAGACATTCCTCTGTTCTCCTTTTAAAACTAAGTTATTAAAATGACACATATACAAACATATACTCTTTGGATTTACAGCATTGGCAAACTTAAAACTACGCGCCATAAACATATAACTCATTATATATAGGTAGGTAATAAGTGCAAGAAACAACACATTATTTAAAAATGTATATGATAAAGTAATGAACTATAACTAACCTTTTCGTCGGGCTCAAAGCTAATAATTACTGTCTTTTGTTAGAGATTTGAAAGTAAAATAAATATTCATTATATTATTTTGTCTCTGCCTCTGCTTCATTCATATTAAATAATATTCAAGCTTCTTGAAATAGTAAACAAATGTGTAAATACAGCAAATGGAAATTATTTCGCTGAGCCTACACCAAACTTTCAAGCGAAATACCGCTAATGCGGTTGAAATATATACTAATTACACTTTGCATACATAATATTTAAGCAAAATTGTTGGACTAGTTTTTGAAAAATAATCAAAAATGTACTTTGACTTTCATGTGAAGTGCCCTTTGTGTTCAAGTAAAACGAAAATTGAAAGCACGTGCATATGTCAGAAGTAAATTCTACCGTACATACGAAAAAAGAAAAAAAATCCATTCGGTTAGGAGTGCTGCGCACAGACGGATGGACGGACAGACGGAAAGACGGACGGGACGGACGGACCGGACGGACGTCCAGCCAAAAACCATTTTTTCGGAATCAGGGGGTTCCAAAACGGATATTTCCACATTTTGAATTATTCACGATTACAATACTTTCGATATACTATGTATATGAGAAATTAAAAACTAACTTGATTATTAATGATGAATAAAATTTCATTTTTTAGTTAAAATTTTTATTGTATCAATATGTCTTGCGATTAGACAAAAAATTCGTGATTTTCGGACATATAAGATATCGCCAACCTTGTCCCATTCGAGCGCAAGATCCACGATTCTGTTTCGAATACTTGCCATCTTCCGGACGCAACCACATCGGCGCCTGCAACGCTACGCGTCCCCATAGCGGCGTCCAACTCATGAGGGCCGGCGGCGATGACTTGGTGCTGCAGCTTCGGTGTCCCTCCGATTCCCACGAACAATGGCGCGCCACGAGGCAGACGACCGCCACTGCCGTGTCTCTGTGGCCGCCCTCTCTCCCTCCGCCCTCCGCACCGCTCTTCACAAAGTGCTCCTTTTCTACCTCCATGGGTCCGGTTTTTGTTCCCCAAGCGAGTCCGCGGTTTTGTTGCCTTCTCTGTTATGTCATCAAATACTATGATGGCTACGAATTGCAATACGTCGTCAGGTACACATATAAAATGTATTTA
Source organism: Laupala kohalensis (assembly GCA_002313205.1). Lineage (NCBI taxonomy): Eukaryota > Metazoa > Arthropoda > Insecta > Orthoptera > Trigonidiidae > Laupala > Laupala kohalensis. The sequence goes on along the minus strand of NNCF01125876.1, from coordinate 1,064,331 downwards.
TAAAGACGGATATGATCTAATAACACATGTATATATTATATAATAAATTAAACTGATATTTGGTATATCCACGCGATTCCGTAAGAATTTTGTTTATGCCAGCATGGACAGACACGTCAGAACTGTCAATTGTCGGGACCCAAGAAGTCAAGTAACACCTTCAAATAATTGAGTGAAGTAGCTTCTTTTCTTGATGTAATTTTTAACTTAGGTTAACTTCGAAATAAAAAGGTGAAAGATAAAATATTAGGAAATCGCCGTCGCCGACACTTTTGGTGCTCTAACATACGACATACTTCATTTGTGTGATTTGCTTAGTCCAATTACGCAGAAAAGGAACTATAATTTTCTGGGTCGTTTGCGTATTTGTGTATATGATTATTCTGAAAAACGTAAAATAGGTAGTGCTAGAAGTTTTGTGCAATCTGGCACATGTACGATTGCACTTTGGATTGAAAAAGTTGTGAAACATAATAATATTGATATAAAATTGTGATCAAACATTATTGCAACAAGTAAACCATAAGTACATATTATAGCAAAATTTGGTCCCAAGATGACATTATGAATTTTAAATGTTAGTGATTAATTTCTACCTGGTGGAACGCACATTAACTTTTAGTACAAATTTCATGACTTGACCTTTTTAAGAGAAACAATCACCACATATTATTTCTAAAATGTAACATTTTTCAAACATTACTTTTTCTTCTGTCGTACTAAACCAATGGTTAAGAATGGTGACTTGAAGAAATCTTACATAACCTTACACTTGAACTATGTGATATTTTTATCAAATTGTTTTAAAATTCAAATTATATTCTAATTACAATAAGTTCATGAACGACCCGACAGGTGTCGTTACCCACGTCTTTGTCCTGCCGCTCGAATGCATTGGAAGAGAGCGCACATGTAAACAACTGTCTTAACCCTAACTTTATTGTACTCAACGCTACGATGTTTGTGTAAATACTATAATTTGCAAGTAAGTTAGGGCTGATCGTCGTCATTGAAGCGAAGCACTAGCTCCTGAAATACATCGCGTGAATATCCGAGACCAATAAATTGGGTGTGTACCGGAGCTAAAAGGTCTTTATCAGATTGAACTGAATGTCTGAAGTTAATTGTAACAAAAATTGTACCTGCAACTTGGTAGAAGTTAAACATCTTAATATTTTCCGTCTTGCAAATCATTCGCTCGGATTCAACTTTTACTGTACTATTAATTTGTGTGTGGAATCATTAGTGGGCCAAGAATTACGCTGAAGACCAATGTTTACAATTAATCATTCGGCAAAAATTACATAGGAGTTTGAAGATTGGGGGTTAGAAGTAAAAATGTAACCAAAATGTGGAAGATTGTACATGAAATCCACACCCTAGGATTCATCGGGTGTTAACGGGAATTAACGGGTTTCTACTTTCTTCCATTAAATAATATTTTATCGTTATTTCTGTATCTTACACGTCAATGACCTTCATTGAAAAGTATGATAAAATGTAAACAGCCTGTTACAAAAAAATTCAAAGTTTCTAAAATTCTTACGGTCAATTCATAATTCATCTCACGGCGGATTCTGGAGACATACAGTCGTAAAAATGAGATGTAACGTCGAATATTCGTGAGGTTAGTAGGATGTATTCATACATCAGCCAGTTTTGTCTACATCCTCGTGGTGTTAGACAAAGCTAGATAGAAAGATTGCATATGTAATTGCAGTCATATTTGAAGAAGCTATGAGTCCAGCACAACAGTACAAAAGGATTAAAAACACTTTCATTCCTTCCCATAACAAACCTCTTTCAAACCCCTTTCCTCCAGCAAGCGACGCTAGGTGACCGACGCGTGGCGTCCCGCAGGGATCCGTGTTCACCACGCAAAGCCCTTCCGGCTCGCATATAATGATGTCGCGGTTTGCATAAGTGTAAACTGTTTTCACCCTTTCGGCGCGTGCCTGCCCTCGTTAGACCAAAGTACGGACGCTCGCCGATGCCGCCCTTCCTATACTCGGCGCGGGCGCTGCACTCTTGCCTAATTGCGCGTGAAACCTTGCGGCGGCGGAGGCGACGCGGTGTGACTCAGGCTCGCATGCAAATCTGTGGAGGCGATCGAAGGGCAGAGACGAGGGGATGGTGGTGTGCCCGTCGTAAAACGTGCTTTTTCCGTCGACGGTGTCGAAATCTCTTTGTACCCGCTTGTTGCGTTTTGCGCCGGCCGCTCCTTTATGAGCTTTAGCGCTCACGTCTGGTGGAGAGTTTGCGTTGCCGGAGGCGAACGCGAGCGATGCCTCGAACGTAGTTAATTGCTTTGTGGATAGATTAGTTACAGATATCGTTTATGTTATTCACACAGAGCCCATTTTATTTACTATGAATTCATGCAATTCCTAAGTTGTGAACCTCATACTATATTTCTGGTAATTTTTCGGCATTTTTGTATAGTTCCCATTCGTTTTCCATCCCCAATAATTTTTTAATCTTTACTCTGAGTGAGTTTAGATTGTTCACTAGTCTAATCATATTCTTTATTTCTCATGCAAGTTTTATCTCAATTTACGCAAGTATTTTATTGTGTATATTATGAACTTACTATCTGAATTTAAGTAAAAATACGTTCCGTACTTCTATATTTCTGGAGGTTTGGTTAATTCTTCCCTGGAAGAGTACTTATATCAAAAATATAATTTTTATTATACTCCAAAATCATGATGCATTTATCGAGCATATTTTATGTTTCATTCTGTAAAAAAAGAAAAAAAATTAGATTATACACACTCTTCCACACTCCCTCATCAAACCCGAACGACCTTTCATTAGATGCTGATACTGGACGCCGGCAAACTGTGATACAGTCCAGTGGCTTGGAAAATTTGTTATGTCTGATGGAAGAGAAGCGTGTTTATTTCAATTCGGTTGTGCTCCGAATTATTCGATGAGTGATTCAGAGTTACGGTAGCCAGGGGAATGGCTGTGCAAAGTCGGGAAGGGTTTGTAACTACGTTTTGGATTCGGCTCGTTGCTCATCTTACTGAGCAGCAACGAACATATGTTCATACGTGATCAAAGCGATCTTTTGATCCAGCACACAGGAATCGCATAGTTTCGTCTACAAATGACTAATATTAAGTATTTTAGCTTTACATACTTGGAAACGTTAAACCTCCTTTTTATATTCCTCAAAAAATACTATTCTAATGCGGATTCGTAAAATCTTTCTCGGGTTCTTTGATACTGTTCAATTCTAGGATTCGTTTGCAGCACTTTATCAGAATGTTCGATAAGCAACAAGTTTCCCCATTATCTTCTATTATTTAGTTCATGTATTTTTTTCTATGTCTCCCTCTGTTATTAGAGGTTTTCAGTGACTAGTCCGTGTTTTCTCAAAATATGACCTATTCATTTTTCTCTTCTCTGCTTTATTTGAGACATCAAATTAGGAACTATAATATTTAATTTTAATGTTTTAATTTTAATTCTCCTCTGTCCATAAAATTCTCGACATCCTTCTACAGCACCATATCTCGAAAGTCTCAATTCTCCTAACGCTTTCTCGAGCACGCAAAATGTTTTAGAATTTTATGGAGATATACTGATTGGAGTTTTAGGGTACACTAATGAGGAGAAATATTTCTCTCTTTGTTCATCTATGTGCAACGCTCGTGACGAAATTTTAGTATCTACTTCATTCACAGTTTGTTTTCGAAACTATTTTTTCCCTTTCTTACTCATCACTTCTTTTTCCGTATTGTTTTTAAGTGTTACTATTGACTCAAAGATATCTCAAAAGTTATGCAAATTAAATGTGCAAAGCTGACAACGAATGACCGAGTAGAGAACTATAAACTATTTTCTCCCAGAAAGCAAGCGAGGAACTATTCCATAAAACTTCTGCAATGAAAATTTATGACACTAATTAATTTATCAACATGTATTAACTTATGAAATGTTTTAAAGCTTGAGGTTTGATCGTGAACCCAACTTTTCTTGAATCGACGTAATGAGGAAGAAAATTCGTTAGGTTCTTTTTAAATAGAAATATTAAGGGGATATAATAACGTTTCGAGGGAACAAATTGAATTACTAGTAATTGTTTTAAAATAACAGAGTGAACAGAGTATGTTCTATTGAAGGACATCGCATGCCGACCTCCGTGCTGAGCGTCCAACCCATACCTCTTCCAAACAGCAATGTCTGAGGATATGAGTGATGGGAAATCGTGAGGAGGGAGTCGGCCGGACGACGGACGCGTCTTGCGGCTGCTAACGAGGCCAATCTCCTGGTTACAATTAACGCAAAGGGCGACATGGGGACGGGGCGGGACACATTTGCATGTGCGACACACCGCGCGCTTAGGGCATCTCCCTCCGTCGTCGTTGACCAACTGCCGCTGTGGCCGAAACAACGCGACGTTTTCCACACGCGACAGCTTTACTTTTCAGAGCGAAGAAGCACCGCTGCCGACAACATATACGAGTAAACTACTACTACCGTGACCAGAGACGTGAAGTAAAGAAGAATAAATTGATTTGCCCAAGACTAGCGCGCTCGCTTGCCACGGAGATATCCCGCGTTCGATTCCCGGTGGGGACAGGGAAATTAGTAGCTTTTCACTTCCATGTCTCGGTTCATATAAAAATTGAAAATTTACCTTCTGCCGCAGTTGTAATACTTGGATAGTTGTAATACAATCTAGATTCCATATAAACGCTATTCCCCCAAAACGTTTCGTGTCTGGTGAGTAAACTCACGTACAGTTGGGTCTTACTAGAACTCGTCACCGTGGTCCTTAGTTGACCGAAACGAGAAATACGAACATAAATCAATCTATGATAACTTTCGGTCAGATGAAAATGGCGACGAGGCGAAAATAGAACCCGGAATTCCTGCTTTGATCGCAGGGGTGTTAACCACTTCACCACCCGTTCGCCTTCCACAATTGTACACCATTTCCACCCACACCTAAACCCCGAAGATCTGAGAGACATCCCCATACAGGAGATAAGTGAACCAGGCGGCACACTTAATTGCACGTACCTACGTGGGACATAACAAATACATGATGTTATCTATTTATTATTCCGAAAAGAAATTGAAGCCATTAAAGTCAGTTACTAATGTTAATTTATGAGATTAATGATAACACATTAATGACATTCGCCTGTATATAATGTCGTCACTACCCGAAGGAAAACCAGACAAATTCCCGCGTTAGGAGGGGCTACAGAGAATATACACAACAGTGCCAAAGTACACATATCTGTTTCTAAATAAAGCGTTCAAGTACTAGGATCATGCGAAGATTTCGCTCTGCTACTAATACGACAGTACAAATCAGTAGGCCCACTGTATCATAAAAGCAGTAAATAGCATTACGTTTATTTACTATTTCGTATTTAATGTTAATAAAAGCAATAAAAGCAATAACGTAATTTACTTTCTTTGATGCAGTAGTATTTATCGTTTTAATTTGGAGACTTGTTAGGAGTTGTGATTAGCGTAACCTGGGAGGCAGGTCATGGACTAACTACATTCTTCATTGAATCTGAAAGCTGTCAGTAGCAATACCTGAGGGGAAATCTAGGAACATATCAAAATTTGTATACGATATTATTTTAAAACAAATATTAAATAAATGTCATTGCAGTGTCCAGATGATGATCTTTGTAATGGTATCTCATTTTTCTCAATATGATTAGTTTGACGGGAGGAAATAAGATATATACAAATAGTTACCTTTCAGAAATAATGTTTTAATAAAATATATTTCCCAACAAACTTGCAGCGTTCGGAAACTCTTTCTTGCTAAGTGTCCCTTCCGGAATTGATACTTCCCTGAGTTCAATTTTCTTGTCAATTTTCCATTGCCCTTGGCGTGGTAGGCAGTCTTGATGCTCATACCTCATCGCGATTTGAACGCCAGCCGTCCATCAAAAGTTCCGGACTCTACCCATATCATTGTTATGCAGTGGATAAGTAAATCGTATAAAATCACTTCAAAAATTCGTGAAATTGGAAACTAATACTTACGCCCATCATGTCTCTCGGAATTTGTTCTTCCTAAACGTTTTTTGTGCTTCACCAATTGTCTTAACTACTCAGTGCTCAATATCCACTTCTTGTCGATCATACATGTTCATTGACTCTTTTCTGATTTTTCATACATGTTCATTGACAATTATGATTTTTTCTGCCCATGAAACACATAATTTACCCATTATTTTTTTCAGTGCAAAAATTATGCAGGTATAAGTAAGTTGTATAAAACGTCATCGTTGTTTTTACGAAGATTAATCTTTATCGATTTTTGTTTGCGATAAAAATTTAAGAGAAATAAAATACATATTTATATCTGTAGCTATTATATGTGGTCTCATATAATATTCAAATATAATTTTTTATGTAAATCGTAATAGTTAATATTCTCACATTTTGCGTATGCTTTGCTTGTTATTTGGGAAAAAGTGAATTACGTTTAATTACAAACATGAAGCGAAGCTCAAGGAACCTAATTCCTTGAACTAATTTTTTAAAGATGTAAGGTTCCCTCACAAATTCGTTGGCATAACATTCTTCTTCTCCTGCGCCTCATATATCCAAAAGCGATTGGGAATATAACAAACCTCAAATAATGCAGAACTAAACTGGAGGTAAATAATAATCTCATTTCACAATTACAAGCAATTATCTTCCTTCATGCATGCCCAACACTGTCCCACTCAACAGCATACTACCCCCCTCAAATATCCCCCATCACTTGGTAATGAAGGGGGTAGTTATGATTGTGGGGTTGGTTCTTTTGCCCGGTGGCGTGGAGCGAGGTGGGGCTTCGCGTTGCAAAAGCGGGGGCAGAGCGCGACGACGCGGAGGTGCTCACGCGGAGAATCGTTTGTTCGCACAAGAGAGATCTCACCACCAAAGCCATGAAGACGACACATGGCAAAAAAGGACGGGGAATCCGTTCGCATCTTTTTGTGATTTCCCGCATGTTTGAACGCGCTTGTTATAAGTTGCTTGCAACGAGAGGAACCGTTAAATAATGGGTGCATCGTGTTGACGTCACGGTGGTAATGAGTGTGAAGAAACGGCTCAATCTTGTGAACTGTGAGAGGACAATGAGGAAAGGGGGAAGTTAGAACAAGCGTTTGTGCGTTGAGTGACTTTTTCTCTGAACGAGAAAAAAGAGCGGTAGTCATTTGTCGCGTGGATAGTACGTGATGGGAGCTGGTTGCGTAGAGTCAAAATACGACTGTACTGATTTTTAAGTTGAAGCATAACAAATTTTTTTTTCGACACTAACAAGTAAAAACCCCATTTTCACTCCAATCATTTATGACATTGAATAAACGTTTTCCCATATAATTAGTAATAGTAATTAGTGTTATAAACGGTTGATTTATGTCATGAACTGTTGGTGTGTATCACAAACTAGGTTTTGCTAATACCTATCTCCAGTTTTTACGTTGGTGTATTTTCCTGTTAATTGGTTTACCTTCATCTGCAATGAATGGAGACAAATTTTATGTAAATATACAGAAAACATTGATTTTGTTTAAACTCCTCAATTCTACATTTACTTTCTTAATTTAACGTTCGTTCGATAGATTTGATTATTTGTGTGAAGTTACCGTGTTTATACTGGACTTTATCACAACCTAACATGTATATGGATTTCGATATTTTCAATACATTCTGTTGCAATAGTTATAACGTTGAAAACTGTTATAAACTGCATAACGCGACGAGTAGAGTCTTCCACGCATAATCCCCAACTCTCCTTGAGGACGTGACAATCTTCACCATATTTTTGACAGTTTGAGAAACAAGTAAAGATTTATATGCTTTTGGGGAATAATCTTCCGCATTTCACCCAATCTCCAAGGCATTCATACATTACAATGCTATTTTGTGATAACGGTGAAGTTATAGTAAGCAACTGAAGACTTGTTGGAGACGTGATTGTAACCTTGCATCATAACTTTGAATCATTTCTTTTAAATTTTGTTTTAAAATACATATAAGTGCATAAATTGCCTACCAGACGACGCTGTTTAAATTAATGAACTTGTTTTTTTCATGTAACGTTTATTATTCAGTTTCTTTTCCTTAAAAACGTAATACTGGATTTCTTTATGCCACTTACTGTTTTCAAGATAAAGTGAACACACTGATTGATACTCCCATGTTCTTCGCGGAGGGTTTATTAGTTATTTCTTTCTTGATTGTGAGGTATTAATTAAATTTCTGAATTACAAATCCCATCGTGTTATTATGCTTGAATACGTTTTAAATTCATTATGAAACAAGAACACTCACGTCTTTTAATAAATCTGCGCTTCTAACGTTTAGCTGATTCTCGGCTTTCTTATGCTGATGCTTATGCCTTTGTGGCTTCTTCTCGCAGATACCCTTTCCCTCCTTAGTTCTTGCGTCACGCGCCAGAGAGCTCCCAAGTCGCTCCACCGCTCAAAGAAAGTCTCTTCCGCCCGATTCTTCTTCCTGCGCCTTCTTTCCACTTCTCTTCCGCCGACGCAGCTTCACTTAAAGCTTATTTGCATCAGTAAATCGAACGCGCCTCGAGTGCTCACTTTGCTCACTGCGAGGCTTAATCTTGCACATCTGACTACCCTCGCAGCGGCGCAAATGCGCTTCCTTCGATCTGGCGATTCTGTTGCAAGAATGCCTTCTTCTCTCTAGCACACTCTTCAACTCTCTTGTTCGCGGACTCGATTCGAGAATAACGATATTCGAGATAAAAGAGAGTTCAGAGGACTCGACGCATCCAATCTTAGATCACTTAACATTCATGGGGAAATTGATAGCTTCCTGTTGCATTATCGTTGATTATGTATTACTTGCGGTAGTTTCAAGCTTCAGGTTATATGATTTAGGAATTACTTCCATTATCATTTTGATATTCCATTATTTGTGACCCCATTATTCCAATTTTGATGGAATGATCTTGGAGTATTGAATATTTTGAACAATATGGAAACAGAACGAAATGACAAAAATGTAAATGAGAGCTTTTTAACTCTCACATGTATTTCTGAATATTCCGAATGAAATTTCTGATTTATCAACTTACGCGGTTACAAATAAATGACGCAAAATTATGATAATTTTATAAAATTTTCATACAAATTATTATATATTTTTCATAAAAAATATTTATCAAAAAATCTAAAACAACACACACAAATAGATGAGATGAGTATGGATGTATATAAATATACTAACTGAAATAACGAAGACTCCATGAGAGTACAAAGAAAATTTTTAACGTCGGTTGTCATGGTTTTGTGGCAATTGAAATAGTAATCCATACTAATATAGGTATAAATGCGTAACGCGAAAGCGTGTTAAAATCTGTTTGCTACTTAATAACGACTAAACCACTGAACTGATCGTGATGAAACTTGGCAAGGAGATTGTTTAGCTGTCCAGTATGAACATAGGCTAACGTTTATTTTTAAAATGTATGATAAGAAAGGTAGAAATGTTTTTTAACAATAAATGTCTACAAAATCGGGAAGAAAGAGAGTTATTTTCGATGACGCTGTCTAAACGGTCAAAAAGTTGACAACTATGAGTGGCAATACTGTTTACCTCAAATAGTTCTACAAAAAAGTCCGCGACAGCATATGTCTATCTACAAAAATTGACCCAATTTATCAATAAAACG